>PJEM01002714.1:22420-211293 GCA_004023845.1 Helogale parvula
CCCTGCCAGGTCTCTCCTGTTAGACCTATGAATGCAAACATATGGTATCTATCCTTCTCTGCCTGACTTATTTTGCTTAGCATGACACCCTCAAGGTCCATCCACTTTCCTACAAATGGCCATATGTCATTCTTTCTCATTGCCATATAGTACTCCATTGTATATATATACCACATCTTCTTGATCCATTCATCAGTTGGTGGACATTTAGGCTCTTTCCATGATTTGGCTATTGTAGAAAGTGCCACTATGAACATTGGGGTACATGTTGGATGCGGTTAATATTTGAATAGGTAAACCAAATAATGAAGATTGCTCTCCCCAATGTGGGTGGACCTCATCCAATCAGTTGAAAGCCTGAATAAAACAAAAAGGCTGAGCAAGAGGGAATTTCCTTCTTCCTGGCTTCCTGGAGCTGGGACATTGTTTTTCTTCTTGCCTTTCGACTTGGACTGAAACGTTGGCTCTTCCTGGGCTTCTACTGGCTTTCATAGTGGAGCTAGCCATCAGCTCTTCCTAGTCTCCACCTTGCTGACCTCATACCTTGGGACTCATCAGCCTCCATAATGGCATGAGCCAACTCCTTACTTTATTTTTATTTTATTTTTTTCTGAGTTCATTTTAAAAAACCTCTCTCCTTTCTCCTATTGGTTCTGTTTTTCCAGAGAACCCTAATACAGATATAACCAGTAAAATACATTGCTGAGTCCCAAAACAATTATCAATTTATTTCATTTAATCTCTACATATTAAACTGTTGTGCTATGGGGCGCCTGGGTGGCTCAGTTGGTTGAGCGTCCAGCTTTGGCTCACGTCATGATCTCACGATTCATGTGTTCGAGAGCTGCATCAGGCTATATGCTGACAGCTAGCTCAGAGCCTGGAGCCTGCTTCGGATTCTGTGTCTCCCTCTCTCTCTGACCCTCCCCTGCTCATGCAGTCTCTGTCTCTCAAAAATAAAGATAAAAAACATTAAAAAAAAAAAAACCTGTTGGGCCAGTAACAAATTAAAAACAATGCAAATATCTAGTGCTTCAATATAATGAGTTCTAAATTTATCAGTAGAATTAGCATGCCAATGTCTTTCAGAATACATTTGAAAATACATGGAATCTGTATTTAAAACATTCCATTAAATGATTTATGAAGGACAGCAAAAGCATTTGGCTCAGAGTCATCCCAACTGGCAGAAGTTTCCAGCAAGAAGGCAGAGACCCAGCAAAGCTCTGGGCACAGGGGAAATGAACTGACCTTAACTGAGTACCCCTTAATCTCATTCAGGTGTTCCAATTAAGTGGCATCGCTGTCTCAATTAAAGCTACGGTCTTTGCTGACTAATATCATAAGGCTCCCTGGGAAATGCACTAATTAGGAAGATTTTCTTATTTACTGATTAAGAATGTGTTCTGTACCAAATCAAAGTTAAAAGGTGCTGCTATGAACCAGGCCTATTATCCACATGGTATTTGAAATGTCTTCAACAAAGTTTTTCATGTGTTGAATTATACACCACTAATAAGAAGGTTTTGCCTATGTCTGTGTTTTCTTTAATTATGAACTATTTCAACATAAACATAAAGTGAAGAATATATATTCGTACTATCTAGCTAAACAAAATCTTAACATACGTCCATGTTTGCTAAAAATAAATAAACAAAACACTGCAGCCACATTTGTGGCCCCCTCTATCCTGCCCCACAATATGACTAGGCACCACTATATGAACGTGCTATTTATTCCTGTAAATCATTTTAGATTCTTACAACATAGATATCCATGTATAACTAATAGCATTGTTATGCATATTTTCTAACAATTCTGACTGTCATTGTGCAGCTGGCTTAAGGCAGATAGGTGGATCCTATATATCATGTATATGTGTGATATTTATTTCTAGTTTATTCATTTTAACTGATATCTATACTTCTAATACATATCACAATTTATTTATTTATCTCCTTGTTGATGGGTCTCTCCCTTATTTCCTCTCTTTTGCTCTTATAATCAAAGCTGTTGTGAACGTATATGGAGCATAGGTATTAGTTTCTCTAGAGCGTGTGTATAGAACACTCGGGCAAAGTGGGAGCATCTTCATCTGCACTTAATATTGCCAAATTTTTCTCCAGGGGCACTGTGTAATTCACACCTTACCAGCAGAGTATGAGAACTTCCTTTCTCCCACATCCTTAGAAACTCTAAGTATGGTCCCACTTACACATTTTTGTCTATTTTGATCTATGGGAAATGGTACCTTAATTTACATTTATCAAATTAATCATGAGTACTTTTCCATTTATTGGCCAGTCAGGTTTCTTATTTTATGGATTCATATTCTCTCCCCATATATCTTCTTCTTACTGATATGTAGGCATTATTTGTCAATTTTAGGTATGAATCCTTCTCAGATATAAACATTTCTGTTGTCTTTCCCCAATCTGTGGCTTGTCTTTTCTCTTGGATTACAGTGTTGAAGAACAGTCTTAGAGTTTAATGGAGTTAAATTATGCTGTCTTCATAAGGATATTCTCCTCATGATCTTCTAGAAGGACATTAGCACAAGGATTTTTACAACCTGGAGTTAATTTCTGTATGGACTATGAGCCATGAATCCATACTTTACTATATTGGTAACTAATTATTTCAGCAATATTTATTGCACATTTTTTTCCCAACATGTGCCCATTTCTGATATACTCCAAGTCTCCATATTTGCTTTCAAGCTTTCTAGTCTATTCCACTGGTCTATTATCTATCCCTGTGCTATTAGTACCATACTGTCTTAATGATTATAGTGTTAACAAGAATATCTGGGGGCACCTGGTGTCTCGGTTGGTTAAGCATCTGACTTCAGCTCAGGTCATGATCTCATGGTTCGAGCCCCACATTGGGGTCTGTGCTGTCAGCTCAGAGCCCGGAGCTTGCTTCAGATTCCGTGTTTCCCTCTCTCTCTGCTCCTTCCCCACTCTGTCTCTCAAAGATAAATAAACATTTTTAAAAAATAAGAATTTCTGCAATCGGGAGTGTAAAGTCTTCCCACTTGGTTCTTCTTCAAATTGTCTTAGATATTCTTCAGCCATTGCTTTTCCACAGAGTGAATTATGTCAAGTCCCACAGAAAAACAATGTCAGGATTTTGATTGGAAAAACAGTGAATCTGTGATTATTATGAGGCTGACTGCTTTATGACATAATCTTCTCATCTAAGATTGCTGCTAGCCCAGACAGCATTTTCATGCAAACTAAGAAAAGCTACCCTTTCTTCAGCACAGATACAGCCAGCCTCACATGAGTGGAGAGCACAGCACAGGCTGAATTTGAGCCTCTGCTCACCCATCTTTAGTCAGGGCCCCGTGCTGTGAACATCCTGAGTCACTCATGACAGCAGATCTGCTCTCACTCATCAGCACGGCATAGCTCTTCATTTAGTCAAGTCTTCTTTAGTATTCTCTGATGACATTTTGTCATTTTTATTCATGAAGATTTTTGCACATATTTGTTAGATTTATTCCTAAATCCTAATTTCATATGGATTTGTCTTGCTCTTATGAATGGAATCTTTTTTCTTTTACATTTTCTAATTGGTTATTACCAGCTCTTAACTTCGATATGTTTGTCTTATACCCAGAAACAAAAAAATACCTCTCTAAGTTAATTTATTTTTAAATTATCTTAGATTTTCTATGTACTCAATCATATCTTCCACAACAAGGTTTAAAATTCTTCATTCACACCACACAATTGACGTTCTAGAGTTTATTAAGTCCCAATATGAAGGCATGTTTTAATTATATGTGGGAATTAAATCAAATGGGTTATTTCAGTTTAGAATAAACCTTTAGATTCCTAATCAACAGATTTGGAAAATATATGGATAGAGTAAATTGATTTTGTTTGCTATTTTTGTCTCCAACTATAATTAGTCCATCATTAAATAAAAACATCAAGATTTGCATTTCATTAAGGATTCATTAAATTAGTATGGTTTGGCTTGAGTTCCTGTACATTTTATCAAAAGCCTTCCTTTTAAAACAATTTTTGCACCCACTGCAATGTGTTCTTTTTTAAAATTAAGGGATCTAGAAAAATAGAAAATTCCATTCCCTACCTCAGACCCACTGAATCGGAATGTACCAAGACAGACTGGAAATCCTGTATTCTCAATATATTCTTCCAGTTGAGTCTTATGATCAGGACAGTTTCATATTTAATAGCATTCCTGCTGGCGTCCCAACAGTGCAGAAGAGAGAGTAAAGCCGTCTCCTTGGCTCCACTACAAACAAATGAGCTCCAGTCTGGGCTGGACTCAACACTATTCAGCGAGCCTTTTCTCATGCCGGTGACTGCCTCGTGCTCTCCACAGCAACTACTGCATCTTCATCAGTATTCTAAGGCTCCCTTCCCCACTCTCCCTTTTCTCCCAGAAGACTTCCTCTTTCCAGAAAATAAAGATAAATCTCAATTCTCTCCTATCCACTTTCAAGTTCATCCCTCGTCCACTATAATTTCCTCTTTCCTGCCTATCTCAAGAGGAAGACATCCCAATCCACTTTCTCCAAATGCTTACCCCATCAGTGATGTCCCTTTTCTTGGATTGTTATCATCTTCCTTTTCACTAGGGTTTACTTCAAACCCAAAAATGTGCTCAAGTTCTGAAGAAAAAAAAAAATACTCATCTACCTCTCAGGCCACTGCCCTCTTTTTTCCTCTCACCATCAAACCTCTTGAACAGTATCCCAGATTCCTTACCTCCTATATGCTTCTTAATCAGCCACTCTTCCCTGAAAACACAATCCCACTGCACAGGCTTTATAGACCCTGATTTTTCCCACATGCGTGTCTGCCATCCCAACCTCTCCTATCATTTATTTCCTACTATCTCTTGCTAAATAACTCCATAGCTCATAGAAAGTGCATTTCTCATCCCTGACTCCTGAGAGCCTAGAAAGGTCAGCACTAGGCACATACTATGTCTTGATAAATATCTGTTGGATTGATGCTGTACTATTAGCAATATTAGTTCTATACTGAATGTATTTTCCCTGCCCAACTCCTCAATCTCTACCACCACAGGACTAAGGGGAAAGCAAATGGAAAATTAGTTTGCCGAAAGAAATGGAATATATATACCAACATTTAAACCTGCAAGTGCCTTGATAATTCTTTAGGAAACTCTATGCCAAAACTGTTTCATTCATATTATGAGTTTATTTTTCCTTCATCACGGGACCAGAAAGGCTTTCAACAAATAATAATTTGTCAGAAAGCAATATCTTTAACTAAATACTGATTAAGTATGAGACAAATTGCCAAAAAAAAATTAAATAAATAGGTAATCTTATGTGTTTAGGTTCTGGTACAGGGGCAGCTGGCTGGCTCAGTTAGTAGAGCATGCAACTCTTGATCTCAAGGTCATGAGTTTAAGCCCCATGTTGAGCATGAAGCCTACCGAAAGAAAGAAAGAAAGAAATCCTACAAATAGATATCTAGTGCAAACTGAATTGTTCTCATCTGTTGATGAGTCAAGCTACCCTGCTCCCAGCAGCCTGGGGCAACTTATTGCTTTTCTCCCAGTCCAATCTGAGCTTTATTGTTCCCCTGGGAGCAAATCACCAAAACTACACATTTGCAAAGAAAAGCTGTAAGATAAACATTTAGATTAAGACCATGCTGACATGTCACAAAAATAATTGGTTGATTTAATCCAACTCAGCATGAAGGGGGAAAGAATTGAGTTTAAACAGTATGCATATTAGAAATTTGCTACCTGTTAGAAAAAGCAGTTCCAAATTTAAGCTGGAAATAATTTTGAAAGAAAGCCCATTAAGAAGAAAAGAAGTCAGATATTTTGTCATCTGTTTTCCTGTTTTCTGCGAAGGGTGTCTGTGGTGCTTGGACTTGTCTATATTTGGGTACTGGCAGCAGGTGAGGAGTACAAAGCAGCTGTGTATGAACGTCCTGGGGGCCGGGGGACATTCTGTAAACATCCTAGGTAATGAGCATAAACCATATCTGAATACACAATGCCTTCTATGAGTCACAGGTTCTTTAATAATCTTTAGATAAACAAATAAGTAAAACATTAAACAATAACCAAAAACCAATTTTTTAAACCACACATACTGAAAAATAATCTCCAGATGGAAGGAAATTCCCTTAGGAAGAAAAGATGAAAAGTTTTATCTTACTTAGTTATGCAGGACTAGAAAGAAAGAAAAGAATATATGTATATATATCTTATATATACCATATATAGATATATCATTTATATTATATTATATATATGAGAGAGATACCATATACATATATGTTTGTGTGTGTGTGTGTGTGTGTGTGTGTGTGTGTGTATATATATCTTAGCTGTTATGGTTTTAAATAAATAAGACATGCCAACCAAAGCCAGGGAAATGAATGGACAGGAAATGAGGCAAACTTGAAAGAGGAAGTGGTTTTGAGCCGTCAACAAGAGGGGATTGAGGAGTAGGAAACCCACAAGATGGGTAAAAATGGAAATCAAGGGTTTTGTCTTAAGAAAGAAACTCACAGCCCATGACTAGATTATCACAAAGATGCATAACTCAACCAATTAGTCTTTTATGGCTATTTAAAGAGACTGTGAGAAGATAATCAAGAGAGAACAAAAAGAAAGAAGCTGTATTTCCCATCAAAATATTCATAAATCATTAAAAATATAAAGGAAACATTTTAAATGTAAAATAAGAATATCTTTCCTTTGATTATACAACCATCTGGGATTTTTTTTAATTCAATAGTTTGACCTTAGATATCTGAATTGTCATAAAATTTGGTGTTTATCTGCTACTTTAAAATTATATAAAGGTTGAAACAAATAAAAATTTTCTTCCATAAAAAAGTAGTGTATTTCCTGATCCTAGAAGTAAAGTATGGTGTATTTTAAGTTGAATGCAAACATTAAAATACATTTGTGAAAGGAAACTAACATAGCGTGTAAAAATGCATGTCATAAAAGTAAGCAACACCAGCAAAAAAGTGAACATAGACTTTTATGAAGAGATCACAATGAAGTAAAAGAAACAAAACCAGTTGGTCAGAGAAAAAAAAGCCTGAAAGGACCTATATTAAAACAATAACAGTGGTTATCACTGAATAATTAATAGGCCCATGGATAAAATTTTTCCCTTCTATTTTTATAAAGGGCTATGCTTTGTAGACATACTGCATTTTCAAATGGGTAATAGAGAAACTTTCTCCAGAGAACCAGTACAGACAAAATAATCACCTGCTTAGTAAAGGTCTAAAAACCCTGGGGACACAAATAAAACCATTCTGTGTTATTAAACCAGTGTTTAAAAATACAGGCAAATAGGTGTCCCATTAACAGCCAGAGCATGGCATAATCAATCCCATCATTTTAAGAGCAGTTGTAATCAATAGTAATCCTGGAAAAGCATCAGTTCTGCCATCATTTTCAAGAACATTCAAACAGTTGAAATAAGTAATTGATTTAGCTCAACTGTAATTCTGGGCTTGGGTTATTTTAAGCATGTAGTCCCCATTTTAAAGAACCAGTAATTACATAAAAATACCAATTTTGGCTTAACTGTTTCTTTTATCTTTTTTTTTTTTTGCTTCTACATTACAATTTTAACACATGATTCTGTCAAAATATGTTAAATGCTTATTATGTGCACACAATTGTAGTAAGTGAATTAATGCTGGTCAAAGTAAAAGAAGGAACCGGCCCCCGCACTCTCGTCCTCACTGATTACCTTCTTCACTCCCTAATTTCCCCAGGCCTTCGCTGCCGTCCCACTTCACCTGCACACATACCAGTGACTGTCACTGTGGAAAGATCTCACACACACTGGGAAGTATCACAGGCATGTAAAACACAATGACACAAAATCATTTCCTTAACAGTTCATTACATGTGACCTCTGATTAAAATAATACTTTGTTTCCAACTATGACCTTGGAGTCAGGGGTTGTCTATAGAAAGCCCTTCCTTGGAATTCTAGTGAATCCTTTTCTAAATCCCAAAACACTTAACTTTTTTGATCAGTGTTATTAAAGTATAATTTACATGTAATAAAGTTCACTGATTTCAAGAGTATAATTCAATGAGTTTTGACAAATATTTATAATTGTACAACTACACATGATTATGACCAAAAATACAAAATATTTTTATCACACCAAAAACTCAATTAACAAGAATGTCAGGCTATCTAACAAATAATTAAAGGGAATTTTATTCCCTTTTAAATTTTCAACTACCCTAAAATCGTAATATTTAAAATGTTTCCGGGGCACGTTGGCTCCGTGGCTCAGTTGGTTGAGTGTCCTACTCTTGATTTCGGCTCCAGTCATGATCTCATGGTTCATGAGTTCAAGTCCCACATTGCACTCTGCATTGATAGCATGGAGCCTGCTTGGGATTCTCTTTCTCTCTTTCTCTCTGTCCTTCCCCCACTCATTCTCTCTCTCTTTCTCCCTCTCTCTCAGTAAATAAACTTTAAAAACAAACCAACAGGGTATCTGGGTGGCTCAGTCAGTAGAGCATCTGACTTTGGCTAAGGTCATGATCTCAAGGCTTGTGAGTTCAAGCCCCACATAGGGGTCTCTGCTGTCACAGCACAGAGCCTGCTTCAGACCCTCTGCCTGTCTTTCTCTGCCCCTCCTCTGCTCACCCTCTCTCTTTCTCTCTCAAAAACAAATAAGCATTTAACAAATAAACAAATTTTGTGTCAGCTCCATTAATGCTTAGTCAAAAGTGTTAAAGAGCATACCTGCTAGATTAGGTTATCACACAGTGCTAATAGGAAGATTTGTCTTACTTGTACTGAACATTGTGTTTGGTGTTTTAAACATCATGACTTTTCATCATCTAACTAGCTATAAGACGGCACCTAGCAGATGAGGGCAGAAGCAACCCTCCAGGGAAAGCAGTGGGAGTAAGATAAAGAACAGGAGTCAAGAACCCTTCCAACTCCAAGAGAAGTCCAGGGGAAATCTGCAGGATCCATACATCCAGCTTCTGCTGGAGTTGCCCTCTTCATGCTTCAATGACCAAAGCCACAGCTCTGTCTCTCTTACACTTCATCTCCTGCAGACTTTTCAGGACTATCCAGTTTTCTGGGTCTTTCTCACATTCTCACAATGTCCTGCTCAGTGTTTCTATTTTTGTTTTTGGTCCGTAAGTGGCTGGAGAAAAAGGGGTAGGGTAAAAATCAAATATATCCATGTTTCAAATGATCAGCAATGAAATAAGAGTCTTCAGAGATGAAGTTCTAAATAGACTACTGAGAGGAAAGTTTGAGTTTCATTCATCAGAGTCAAGGCTGCCAAAATATAGATGTAACTATCAACCTTCTGCCTGGAAGATAAAACAACTGACAGTTTGATTTCTCTTGGCGGGTCTCCCACATCTCTGTCTGTGGGGTACACTCTGTAGTATCAGGATGCCTGAAATGAGCATGCTCAAAGTGATAAGAATGAAACTGACTCCAGGAGGGTAAGTTATGTGATTTCAACACAGGTTTTCCTGTGTGTATACAGAAAGATATGCTTTACTAAATGAGGTCTGGCAAGAAGTCAATCACGCAAGAAAAGAACAAAATCATCCATTGAATAAACTCCTAACTGGTGCGTATTATGGGTGGAAGGGAACAAGGGTAAATTAGATGATGCCTCTACACGTAAATACACAGCTACCAACTTGGGAAACAAAGCTTAAGGCTATGGACGCTCAGTACTTCAGCCTCCCTCCTGGCAGAGCTGTTTGGTAAGATGAATGTGGTCACCAAATGTACACGATAGTTTGGGGACATACGTTAGTGCACATCAGCAAACCAGAACCACAAGGGGATGTGGCTCAACTAATTTAGTCTTTAGTGATAGATGCAATACTTCAGCAAGAGATAAGAGAATCTCTGGCCATATTTTCAAGTAAATGTGCTTCATTGCTCCTCAAGTGCACATTTTCCTCACACTTTAACAATTATACATTGGGAATATGTCTTATAATCAATGGGGTCTTATAACTGTCTGCCACAAAGTTGCTATTACGACCTGGTTCCATGAGCATGAACTTGGTCACAGTCATATCTCAGTTGTTTTAACTGAGCTTTGTTTTATAGCTAGTGTTGGATTTCATTGCCATTTTTACAAGTCTTTAAAAGATTACACTGATTCGACATCAAAACAAAAATTACTGGGTAAATAGAAAGGCAGGGGAATGGGGGCTGCAGGATAAGTTTAACATTAGTGGAATAAATATTTAACTTCGGAAAAATAACCACACGATGAGAAAGAATGAAATCTGGCCATTTGTAGCAAACTGGATGGACCTCGAGGGTGTCATACTGACTGAAATAAGTCAGGCGGAGAGGGACAGATACCATATGTTTGCACTCATAGGTCTAACAGGAGAAACCTAACAGAGGACCATACGGAGAGGAAGAGGGAAAGAGAGTTGGGGAGAGAGGGACACAAATCATGAGAGACTACTGAATACTGAAAACAAACAGAGAGCTGAAGGGGGAAGGAGAGAGGGAAGGGGGTGATGGTCATGGGGGGGGCACTTGTGGGGAGAAGCACTGGATGTTAATATGGAAACCAATTTGCAATAAACTATTATTTTTTAAAAAATAACCACAATTCTCTCTTTGATTGCAAAGCAGCCGTTAACTGTTTTATGGGATCTAAACTAGAGGTAGGGAAGGCTGAGTTGCATTTTGTTACAAAGATTCATGAAAAGTACTGTCTACCACATGCCAAGTGGTACAAGGAAAAGCAGACAAAAGGGCCAGATACCTCAGAAGAGAAATGTCAAAGCAATGATAAGTCAGTATGGTCAATTTAGGTGTAATGCAGGATGATTGTTAAACATAGTTGGCAGCACTTTTTTTCCTAATGGTACATATGACTTTATAATTGAGGTCATCTGCAAGTAAATGAAATACACACTCAAGTTTATCTTCAGCACCCTTCTCCACAGACAGCTCAACACACTCCCCAGGTGATTTTGCCTCTTAATATCACCTCTCTCAGGGATACTAATATTTGAAATATAATACCTAATCATAAAATTAAATATGGGCAATGCTGGTTCAACGCCTTAAAACTGTTTTGCATTGCTCCTTCAAATAATCCAGCATATAGAAAATCATAGGTTCAAATACATTTGACTATTTTATTGGTGGCTACAGAGCACCAATTTCATCTAAAAAGTCATGAATTCTCGAATTCCCTTTTTAATACTTGGCTTCTTTGACTTGAATTTTATGATTTTTTTTTCAAACATCTTGAAAGCTATGACTGTTTAGAATAGGATTTAAGAAAGACAAAGTCTGGCCATAATCAAAGAAAACCTTCTCTGCCTCTCTTCCTTCTTAGCACCAGTCTCTATATCTGTTTTCTTTAATGTATAGAAAAGGCATCTCTTTATCCATACCAAAGACTGCCCAAACCCTTCCAAAAAAAGTAGAAACACATCAGATGGCAATTATAATGGTAAACTCTCAACCCAGAAAGCATGACAAAAAAAATTCCTCCTCTAAAATTTGTTTGGACACAGAGGAATTTATTTTATTTTATTTATTTTGAGAGACAGAGAGAGTGGAGCAGGGGCAGAGAGAGAAGGAAACAGAATCCCAAGCAGGCTCCACAATGTCAGTACAGAGCCCAACATAGGGCTCGATCTCACGAACTGAACTGTGAGATCATGACCTGTGCTGAAATCAAGAGTCGGATGCTTAACTGACTGAGCTACCTGGCACCGTTACACAGGGGAATTTTAAAAAGTAACTAGACTGGAGGTGCCTGGCTGGTTCAGTTGGTAAAGCATATGACTCGTGATCTCAGGGTCGTGAGTTTGAGCCCCACATGGGGCATGGAGCTTACTTAAAAAATAAATAAATAAATAATAATAACTAGACTGAATTAAATACAAACTGCCAAGTCTAACACTGAAAACCCTTTAGATACCCATGAAATATTCCCAGCTTATGTTTTACTCTTACTTCTACTACTTCCCTACACTCCTGTCAAACTAGACTATTGTTCTTCCAGGATGACCAGCACCTACCTTCCCATGTCCTCTACCTAGAATGCCCTTTCTCCAAGTCCATTTCAATCCTTCAGAATCCTAACAATCTTTCAAAGTCCATTAATTCAATGGATATTAAACACAGTCTATGTGAAAAATACTAAGGATAAAAAAAGTAATTTGGAAGGTTCCTGCCTGAGGAGTCACCAGTCTGACCTATCTTAAATACTACATCTTCTGCAAAGCTCCGTTAGATCCCCTCAACTACCTGCGATCGCTTTCCTGTAAATCCTCTTCTCTTGTATTATTTCAACTAAAGGATCTCTTACTAGTCTCCCACTACACACCAGAGATAATACTGGGCCCTTTTGCCTACATGCACGTTACATAATCCATATAAGAGCTTCACCAAGTAGAGTCTCCATAGACCCAGCAGACATATAAGAAAACTAATGCTCATAAAATCACACTCCTGGCAAGTGTCCTATTCAGCATCAGAACCAAGGTCTATTGGTTTTTGTATCTAGGGCTCTTTCCATCAACATTTCAACAGCATTTATGTGGTTCTATTACTTGTGTGATCATTTTACCTTCTTAATGACAATAATACTTTATGTTTATTTACTCTCTATTCTTTATTTTCTATTTTTCAATTTTATTTATTCTTGTTTTAATAAGAATTGCATCTTATTCTAATGTATAGTTTGAATACCAACTATATGAAATGTCTGGCTTACAGTAAGTGCTCAAAACATGTTTACCAAAAAAATTGTGTTCCAACTATTCTGGTGACCTCCAGCCAATGCTCGTTCATAATGATTCAGAGATTAAGGGTCTAAGAGCAGTCTCCTCCTCGACATGGTGAGAAGTGGGGACATGAGGGACTCACTGGTTCATGAAAGGGTAAGCAATCTATGTTGACCTGATTGCGACTGAAGCCCAAAGTAAGCAACATGCTGGGAATGTATTAAAAGAAAAAATATATAAAAAAGAGAATAAAAGTTTGCAAGAATTCAGACTAGTTTGATCAAGCTCTGTTCACAAATGCTGGGTGAAATGTAAGTACCCAGGACCAAAGAAAGCCTAGCTGGGTAAATTCCAAAGTCTGAATCTAAGGACGCCAAATTAGTCAAGAGCTAAGGTTTTCTTTTTAAGCTTTGACCAGGACCTGGGATCCAGAAAGAAAAACATTCCATCTTCTCTAGGAACTTATGAGAGAAAGTTCAGCTTGCATCTTGAAGGAGAAGAAACTACACAAGGAGAAACGGCTATTGGCTCACAGTTGAAAGCAAAGGCAGACTAACCAGAGAGACACAGGATTTCAGAGTTTGAAGAAATCATACTTATTTCCAAATCAAACCTGCACTTGTGATAGACACACACACAAACACACACACACACAAAACACACAGGGGAAAGTTGAATCTATTTAAAGGTTTGCACTTAGGCTAAGCTAATTAAATAACACGAGCTTGCCCACTTATAACTGGCCTCATACAAATATAGCTGTGCTCCCAGATTCCATCACCGGCCAGTGAGGGCCATATGCACTAAAAGGAATGCATATATGCCCTGCCTGAGCCGTGACGGATACTGGGATTGGCAGATCCTGGGAGAGAAAAATCACTGGAGCACTCACAGATTTGGGGAGTATAGTTCTAGAGGCAGACACTATTTTTGATCCCCTGGAAAGTGAAAGTAGAATGCTCGCCGGGGAAAGTGAGATGAAGAGCCACCCCAGGGAGCTCTCTGTTGGTGAGGTTTCATACTTATCATATCCCCTGACTGCTGTCTCTCACTATGTACTAGTTTTCTGCAGTGGCTGTAACAGACTACCAAAAACTTAAAAATAATGGAAACTTATTATTTGCTTCCAATAATAGAAACTTATATTCCCACCATCACAGAGGCAAAACTGGTGTCACTGGGATGACATTAAGGTGTCACCAAGAGCACATTTCTTGTGTATGTGTGTGTAAGCGTGTGATCTCCTACCTCTCTTATAAGGACACATGTAATCGCATTTAATCCCCTCCTCTCAAGAACCTTAGTCACATCTGCAAAGACCCTTATTCTAAATAAGTGAACATTTTACAGGTTTGGGGGATTAGGGACATTCTTCAGTCTACCAAGTCATGTTAGCAAAAATCCACTCTTAATATGAAAATATTTTCTGTTAATGTAAATTGTTGACGTAAAAATATTTTCAAATAAAGAAACTCATAGGAAGCCACATTGCAAGGCTCTTCTCCGTCCTATTCCTGTTCCTCCTGTGACCTTTTGTTACTTGCATAGGAACATTTCTTTATAAGGAATGTGTTTTTTAAAAAATTTTTAATGTTTTTAAAAAAAACATTTTGGGGAGGTAGAGGGGCAGAGAGAGAGGGACAGAGGAACCAAAGCAGGCTCTGCGCTGACAGCAGAGAGCCCAATGCAGGGCTCAAACTCATGAACCATAAGATCATGAGCTGAAATCAAGAGTTGGACGCTTAAGTGACTGAGCCACGCAGGCGCCCCAAGGATTAATTGTAAGTTCATCTAAGGAAGCAATAAATGTTAGGCAGTACAAACATTCAAAAATCTAATAAAATCATGGAAGTCTTCATTCCTGACTTCTTTCAGCAGCAGATTTAAAGCTCCTTCCTAAGATGGTTCTGGAGGTCCTGCACAGCCCTTCTATTTCAGAAAGTCACCCTCACTAGGTCTCCCCTTCTTCGGCTTACCTATACCCCCACACTGAAAAGATCAAGTGAGATTTATGGCTGGAATTGTATATTGTTTGGATACTGTTTGGTTCATTCGTTACCTCAGTAAATATTTCTTAACTGCCTATCATGAGCTAGGCACTGCATTAATCCTTGGAGACAGAGGAAAGTGGGTTGATGCTCCTGGTAAGTGCAGCAGAAGTACCTGTGATGAATGCCATAATTAAGTCGACACCAGCGTGAGGGGCAGCCACAGCAACAGAGGGAGGTGTAGCAGAGAGAGCTCAGGTTCTTGAAACACGAAGAACTGGGTTCAAATCCCAACTTACCACTTAGTGTCTTACTGTGTGACTCAGGCAAATTTCTTAAGCTCTTTGAGCCTCGCTTTCCCCCCACCCCTTAAAAAGGGGACAAAGACTACCCACTTTAAACAGCTATTGGGAGAATTAAGTAGTATACCATATACAAAGCCCCTGCTGTGTGGCAAGGAACATCTGAGCCAGCCTGAAGGAACTGGGGAAGCTTGACAGAGAGGTAAGGCTTGGACTGAAACTTGACAGGCCCATAAAGGTTCGTCAAGTCAGTCCAGGCAAAAGCTAAAAGCTCAAGGTCATTGGAAAGAAGGTCATTGAGGTGGGGCTACAGAGGTAGGCAGGAGTCAGTCATAAGGTTAACAGGGAACCTTTGGTGACCTTCTGATAGGGAAGTGGCATTATCTGATTTATACAAACATGTCAAGAACAGTTTGGGGTATGCACAAAACAAAAGTTAGGGAAATCCATTACAACTTGTAACAATCCTGGCAAAAGTTTACAAAGGCTTGAAGTCAGACACTGACATGGAAGAGGACAGGACAAGAAGACAAGACATGTTGGAGTTAGAATTTTTTAGTCGGGGGTCGTCTGTGACAGGTAGTGGAAAATAAGGAGATCAGGATGCCTCCAAAATTCTCCAGTTACATCTGTATGAAACCAAAACAACTATGATTCCTTCCTTCCTTCCTTCCTTCCTGTCCTTCTTCCTCCCCTCTTTCCCCTCTTTCCCTCCATCTCTCTTTCTCTCTCTGTTTTCTTTCTTTCTGATAAAATCAAATGAAATCTTTCCTTTTGAACCAAAACAGAAATTCAAACTGGGACATAAATATGAAAGAATGTTGAACATATTTTTCAGCTTTCAAGTGGCTGTTTTGACAGAACAAAGTCACTATAAATGTATTTTTAAATCCTGTTAAGCTTTCTTTTTGAAAAATGTAAGGATTCTGGTGGAGTTCTTAAGTTAAAGCATTCTTTTCACTAATGAGAAATGACAGAGTGCTGAGAGGCCCCAGATGTCATATATAAATGAAATTTTAAAAGGAGAATTTTAGGGTTCACCCCAGTGACCACCCGAGTAATCAAAACCACTGTCTGTGGCCAGCGAATAAACTACATCTTTAAAAGCTAGCTGCGGCAACCAAATCAAGTTACTCAGAGTGAGTGACATTATCAAACATCTACTGGCTTATTTACTCCTGGAGTAAAGTGACTCCCATCCCATCTGGCAAGGATTACGGCTTGTTTTTATTCAATTTATCCAATAATTTTACTTCTCTTGCCCTGATTAACATTCATTCAATATTCAGTAAACGTGTATTGAGTCGCCATTAAATGCAACTGTATGAGAAACCCCAGAATTATAAAGAACACAATTTGGTGCTGACAGGTTACATACAGCATGCCCAGTACAAGGCAGAATGCCCTGGGCACCACATAACTGTTGTAACCAGGTTCTCAGAGTGCAGAGGAGAGTTCTACTTCCCAGGAAAATAACTGATGGCAGAGATGAAGGTGGAAGAAAATCTCAGGCAGAAAGAACCACATAAACAGAAAGATAGAAAATGATAAGCTCCAAGCCTCTCCATTATTCATACGGCTCCCTCCATGAGAGCATGCTGCTTCTCACGGAGGCTCCTTCACCTTCCTTTTTCCTTCTGCTGGTCTCAACTCTAATGTTACTTCCTCTAGGAAGCCCTCTCTGACCGTTTTAGGTAGAATTTAAAGCTTCCTTTTTGTAACTCACAAAACCCCTCTGGGCACATTTTTAAATGCATATATCACATATTATTTTAGAATGACCACCTGGATTTAAGTCCCTTACTTTTGCCCCTTGACATCCAGAGGACTTTGGGCAAGCTACTTAACTCTTCTGTGCTTTTATTGGTTTAGCACCAAATCTACCAAGGTCAATGCTCAAGAAGTGCTGGCCACTCTTATTACAGCATATTTAGAACTCTGCCTCCCACACTTGACTGTAAACCTTTGATGGCATTTATCCTGTTCATCTCTGTATCTCCAGCTTCTAGCATCGCACCTGGGAAATGCTGAATAAATTAAAAATTTCAATGGCCAATGTCTGCTTCTGGGAGTGCTTCTGAGAAGATCTTCAGGAGAAAATACCCGATAAGCAAATGGTAATTCAAAATTAGTGCTTGGAAGAAAATCATTTACATTAATGTGACAATTTGAGTGTTATGTATACGATACTGATACCAAGAGGTGGAATGCAGGGACAGATGTGAATGATAACAAGAAAACATTACTGTGAATAGATTCCTCCCAAATTACTTTTATAGGCCTGGTAGTGACTTGGAACTTTTAAAATTCCTCAAATCACATAATATCACAAACTTCCCCCATGCCACTCAGCAGCAAGTGGCTTAAATGTACAGGAAAGAAAACAATTTATAATGTATTGCATTTAAATGATTTTCTGATGAAAATACTTGGTAAGTATATAGGATCTTAATTAGTGTAAACTCAAATACCTTAATTTATTTTATTTAGGGGGTAGGGAGAGAGCTACCATTGTCTTCAAACCTTCCAACAATAATATGACTGATATTAACTTACTCATTAAAGCAAGCATTTGGCAAGAAATTTAAACTAAACATTTGTATAATTTTAAAAAAATTGTTCTCATTAGTTCTGGGAGCAAACTGCTTAGGTACATTCCATATTCTCAGTTAATACATAAAATGGATAATATTTGTAAGAATGTAAGAAGGTCCCCTATTTCTGGATGGAAAAGATACAGAAAAACCATGAACATGTCGTCACTTATTCTGCTTGAGGTGGGTTGCATGAATAGACTTCCTACATCTAACTGGTTAAAAGGGGCAATATGATGGGGCACCTGGATGGTTCAGTCGGTTAGGCCTCCGACTTTGGCTCAGGTCATGATCTCACTGCGCATGAGTCCAAGCCCCACACTGGGCTCTGTGCTGACAGCTCGGAGCCTGAAGCCTGCTTCAGATTTTATGTCTCCCTCTCTCTCCCCCCTCCCCTGCTCTCACTCTGACTCTCTCTCTCTCTCACCTCTCGAAAATAAACTATTAAATAAGATAAGAAACAAATAAAAGGGGCTATATGCTGCAAACACAACAGAAAAGGACCCACTTCCATCTACCCTTTCTTATGTGCCAATTATTTCCTGGTTCACATTATGGAAAAACTTCATAGATACTATACTGACTCTGGACATCACTCAAACAATACCCAAAGGACTGGGGTTGGCAAATACAAGAAGGAAAAAGAAAGGAGACAAGAAATTGAGGTGGATAAACTAAAGCCAACTGAAATTCTTTGGCAGCCTTTTTCTTCTCAACTCCAACAACACTTAAGATGTCAACACTCTTATTTAAAGAATCTGAGAGACAGTCCTTGGACTTCCTGAATTCAGATGGGGAGTGGCTTACCACATACATCTTAACAATACCAGTTACTTTATTCTGGTTACTAAAAACCAATCAGAAATGCTTCCCTATGTCTCATGCTAGAGGGTAACACAGATTGGTGCCTGGTGTCAGGCTCCTGCAACACTCTCAAGATACGCATCTCTAATTGGGTGTGTGCATCAAGGCAGCCCCTGGGGATGGAGGAGGTTGTATTTGCTCTAATTTGTGGCAAATTCTTCAGTCATCTGCAGCTCTCTGACCTTACACTGAATTAGGGTCTGGTTTCTCCAGTTCTCTTTAAGAAATGAGTTGCATGAAGGTATCCGTCCCGTCATGAACCATGTCTCTAGGAGCTGGGAAGATGTACAGTATTATTAGTGATGATGGACAAGTCTGTAATTGAAGTGTTTGAGGTTACGAGTTGGGTTCACAGGATCAGTTACTCTCACAGGGAAGTGCAGAGGGCAGGTGAGTCTCTCACAAGAAGGACATTCAAAGTTCTCAGGAGAAGAGGGAAGTTTTCAGCCATAAGGGAGGATATGAAGACAGAGTGAAGATCTGCCTTATCTTCCTACAGCTCACAGCCCAATGACAGAAACTATTCAGACAATGTTTAGTACATAATAAAGTCAATAAAGTCAGTAGTTAAAAAAAAAACAAATGAAATAAGTAAATAATAAAAACTAATTGAAAAAGACAAATTAAGTTGGTACCACTCAGTTTCTTGAAGTCCCTGAGTTATCATTAACTCAAATACACAAAAATTACTGACCTGTAAAACAATTTCTCAGGGAGCCAATAGAGTTCATAATGAAAGCTATATAGGCCATGAAATGCAATAATACATAAATAAACAAATAAAAATTTTAAAAGGGGTGTCTAGATGGCTCAGTTGGTTAACCCTCCAACTTCAGCTCAGGTCATGATCCTGCGATTTGTGAGTTCAACTCCTGCATCAGGCTCTATGCTGACAGTTCAGAGCCTGGAGCCTGCTTCGGATTCTGTATCTCCTTCTCTCTCTGCCACTCCCCCACCCTCTTTCTCTCTCTCTCTCTCTCTCTCTCTCTCTCTCTCTCAAAAATAAACAGTTAAACATTTATTTAAAAAAATACAATAATAAACTATCAGAAAGAGAACACAGTAATTACTATCATCTTTCCACTTCCTGTGTGCATTTAAGCTATGCTTTCTTTAGTCCATTTAGCTGCTCAGTTGAAAAGATGAGATGCATTTTGCAGGTTATAAAAGACAAAAACACTTATCTTTGGAGCAAATCTATAGCACAGCAGGAAGAACACAAATAAAATAGGCTGAAGCCTTGAATTTCATCATCTGTTTGAGGAAATCTTTATATTTCATGGGTAGACTGCAATATTAGACATAAGAGCAGTAAAAAAAAAAAAACCCTAAAAGCTGCATTTTTAAAAGAATTACATTTCTCCTGGATGCTGTATTGATATGCCTGACTGCCCGCATTTAGAACCATGGTAATGACTGATGGGAGCAGGCTCTCACACTCAAACTCTGTAACTGTGTGCATCAACAATACAGCTAGCCTCTGTGATTTGTCATATCAAGTATAAGAAAGGCACCTCCATGTGACTTGAAAATCAATGATGTTTCAGGAAAATCCTCAACCCACAACAGTAAAAAGAAACATGCAATGATAAGAACATCAGTGAGAATGTGAACTATGTGATTTGCTTATTTTGGAGAGAAAGTAATAATTTTTCTTATAATCTGTCTAAAAAAATGGTTCAGCTTTTTGGATCATAAGCTCCTTTAATAATATGCTGAAAGTCTGGAATTCCAGAAAAATGTATACAGACACAAAACTCTGCCAATTCAAATTCCCTGACCCCCAAGTCGAGACATTTTGATTTAGATGTCTGCAAGGAATCTTTCTGCAGCTAGCAAGACTGATATTCTCAGCTACAGAATTAGATCAGAATGAGTTCTTTGGGAAGACTGTACTGGCCAACACATGGAAAAACAACGGTTTGTCCTGGAAGAGTAAAGGAAAAGAGGAGATTACATCTAAGCTTTATTAGTGTTTTGGTTCAGACATAAATTCAATTTTCAAAATGGTAGCTCTTTGAAATTAATATACGCCCCAGATCAGTACAACTTTAATAACCAAACCATCAATGTCATTTCTTAGGGAGAAATTTTCATTTTCTTAATAGCAGCAGAGAGGTTGGATTTGGGGCTTATTAATGAAGCTAGCCAAGGTTAGTGCTGAAGGACACACACACACACACACAAAACCATATTGTTTAGAACTTGACCACGTATCTTCCTGCTTGAATATTTGCAATTTGCTAAGGAAACGTAGTGTAGCAAGTCAGCACCAACAATTCAGCAACTGCAAATTACTATTCAAAAAATGACTTCCACAATATTTGTTCATATAGTTAGTGGGATCTTAAAGGAATTGATTAACTTAAGACACCTTTAGCAAGTGCCAGTTTTTCTAGAGCACTACACTAGACACTGCAGATTATATGAAAGAATATAGTTCTCTGTGGAAGAATATGACCCAAAGGGAAAGAAGAAAGCTCAGGATTTGAAGTTTATCACAAAAATTGAGTAGGGTGGATAGAATGATCTTCCAAAAAGAAGTATGGAAGAACCATGTGCTACATCTATCCCTGTCACACTGTACAGCACCCACAACACAGTTACCTCTATGCACACCGACAATTGGCGTCTTTATGCATGTGGCACATTAAGGAGTTATATCCAGAAGGTACCCAAACAGCACAAGAATAAAGGAAGCTGCTATTGCCTTGGGAAGAAAAGGGTGGGGAATAGTCACCTCTCCTTGTTGGGGGTATTAAGGGTTCTATGAAGATAAGATTGGTCAGTCATGCTTGTTGTCCATCTTTCTGGTGACTCATTCTGGAATATCAGTCTACTGAAACATACAAATCCCCACTAGCTCATAATTCAGTCCTTGGACACTCTTAGAAATGAGTCACATTGCTAGAAGACAAAAAAAGCATCACTTGTACCTAAGAAGCCACAGGCTAGAGACTAAGAGACCCAGGAGCACAAGTGTGGTTCTTAATGCCTCTTCCCCTGATTGGTTAGGATTTTGGCAAAATGCAAAGACTGGAGAAGTGAGCAGCCGACTATGAACAGATGATTGGTAAATGTAACGCCATGTTCTGTTTGATGCTTTTACATGCTGCAGTGATGACCTTTGGGTAGGGCTGGAGTACATCTCATGAGGAGAGGGAAGAAAGTCTTCAAAACCATCAGGTAGTCTTTAACTTGAATATGGAAGGGGGGAAAAAAGCAGTGTTCATGAAAACCATAAAACTGAAAAGTCTTTAGTCATGTCATGGGAAAAAGAATAGTTCAGAAGAAGCCATGAGGCTCCTATAAGGAAACACCTGGGAAAACTTCCCAAAATGATACTCTCAAGGGCCTTATAGTTGTATGAGACCAGCACACAGCACAGGAATTTGAGAATAAAATGGTAAATATCATCTCATATTAATTACTCAGAGTTGGTAGAATTCCAAGGATTTATCTGTAAGGAAGGGAGGTAAAGAAATACCACTTATTATTCATGTGAAAATCCATGAACCTAGGTGGTAAAGGATGATGAAGACATTCATATAAGAATTAAATGAGAGGAAAAGATACTGTTTTGTTGATAAAATGGATGTCAACAGACTACCAGTCCAAATGGAAGACATGGATGATGTGTTCCTAATTTAGTTTACAAGGCTGGCAAGAGGCACAAAACAGTTGTGGTGGGAAACTTCAACTACCCAGACATTTGATTGGAGGCTCTAAACTAAAAGCAGAATGTCTGACAAGTTACTGCCTGAACTGGATAATAACTTAATTTCTTTATGGACAGAGTAAGTAACTGGGGAACCGCTACTTGGATCTAATTCTAAACAACAAGGGTATCAGCTAGTGAGGTGAAATACAGGCATAGCGTGTTTTCCTGCACGTCACTTTACTGTGCTTCACTTTCGTGTGTGCGCATTGCACTTTTCACAAGTTGAAGGTTTTACAAATTGAAGGTGGCAACTCTGCACCGAGCAAGTCTATCAGGATCATTTTTCTTTCTTTCTTTTTTTTTAGTGTTTGTTTATTTTGGGGAGAGAGGTAGCATGAGTCAGGGAGGGGCAGACAGCAGGGGGAACAGAGGATCCCAAGCAGGCTCTGCACTGACAGCAGCGAGCCTGATTTAGGGCTTGAACTCATGAACCACGAGATCATGGCCTGAGCCAAAATTAAGAGTCTGAAGTTCAACTGACTGAACCACCCAGGTGTCCTTCAGCACCATTTTTCTAACAGTATTTGCTCACTACATGTCTCTGTGTCCCATGTTGGTTATTCTCCCAACATTCCAAACATTTTTGTTATGATTTTGTTATGGTGATCTTTAAAAAAAATTTTTATGTTTATTTATTTTTGAGAGAAACAGAGACAGAGCATGAGTGGGGGAGGGTCAGAGAGATACACAGAATATGAAGCAGGCACCAGGCTCTGAGCTGTCAACACAAAGCCTGACATGGGAATCGAACTCACTTGCTGTGAGATCATGACCTGAGCTGAAGTCAGATGCTTAACTGAGCCACTCAGGCACCCGTTATGGTGATATTTGATGTTACTATATTAACTGTTCTGTGGCCAACTTGATTGATATATGTTGTATGTGCTCTGACTGCCCCACTGATGGTCATTCCTTCATCTTTCTTCTTTTCAGGTCTCCCTATTCCCTAAGATATACCAATATTGAAATAGGCCAGTTAAAAACCCAACAATAGCCTCTAAGTGTTCAAGTGAAAGGGAGTTCACTCCCACTTTAAATCAAAAGCTAGAAATAAGCTTAGGCAAAATGCCAAGATAGGCTGAACTTAGGCCTCTTGCACAAGTTAACCAAGTTGTGAATTCAAAGGGAAAGTTTTTGAAGGTAATTAAAAATGCTACCTCAGTGAACACACTAAGAAAGCAAAACAAACCCCTTGCTGCTAGGGAGAAAGTTTTAGTTGTCTGGACAGAAGATCAAACAGCCATAATATTCCCTGAACCCAAAGCCCAGTCCAGAGCCACGTTCTAACTTTCTCCAATTCTGTGAAGATAAAGAAATGAGAAAGCTGCAGAAGAAAAGTTTGAAGCTAGCAGAGACTGGTTCATGAGGTTTAAGGAAAGAAGCCGTCTCTATAACATAAAAGATGAAACAGCAAGTGCTGATGTAGAAGCTGCAGCAAGTTATCCAGAAGATCAAGCTAAGATAATTCATGAAGATGAATACATTAATCAATAGACTTTCAATGTAGACAAAAGACTTATGTTAGAAGATGCCTCCTAGGACTTTCATAGTTAGAGAGAAGTCAATGTCTGGCTTTGAAGAATAAAGGACAGGCTGACTCTCTTGTTAGGGGCCAGTGCAGGTGGTGACTTTAAATTAAAGCCAGTGCTATTTACTATTCCA
Organism: Helogale parvula; assembly: GCA_004023845.1. Classification (NCBI taxonomy): domain Eukaryota; kingdom Metazoa; phylum Chordata; class Mammalia; order Carnivora; family Herpestidae; genus Helogale; species Helogale parvula. The sequence continues at coordinate 46,326 of PJEM01002714.1, forward strand.
AAATCCTAGTGCCCTTAAGAATTATGCTAAATCTACTCTGTCCATGCTCTAGAAATGGAACATCAAAGCCTGGATGACAGCACATCTGTGCGCAGCATTGTTTACTGAATATTTTAAGCCCACTGTTGAAACCTACTGCTCAGAGGGGGAAAAATCACCGCTCATTGACAATGTACCTTGTCACCCAAGAGGTCTGATGGAGATATACAAGATTAATGTTGTTTTCATGCCTGCTAACATAACATCTGTTCTACAGCCCATGGGCTAGGGAGTAATTTCAACTTTCAAGTCATATTTTTTAAGAAATACATTTTTAGCTGCCATAGACACTGATTCCTCTGATGGATCTGGGCAAAGTAAGTTGAAACCTTTTGGAAAAGGACTCATCATAAGATGCCATTAAAGACACTCATGATTCATGCGAAGAGGTCAAAATATCAACATGAACAGGAGTTTGGAAGAAGTTCATTCCAATTTTCATGGGACTTTGAGGGGTTCAAGACTTCAGGAGGAAGTAACTACAGATGTTATGTAAATAGCAAGAGAACTAGTCTTGGAAGTGGAGCTTGAAGATGACATTGAATTGCTGAAGTCTCATGATAAAAAAAATGAGGAGCTGCTTCTCATGGATAAGAAAAGAAAGTGACTTCTTGAAATGGAATCTACTCCTGATGAAGATGCTGTGAACTATGCTGAAATGACAACAAGGGATTTAGAATATTACATAAACTGGGGCACCTGGGTGGCTCAGTTGGTTAAGCGTCCAACTTCGGCTCAGGTCACGATCTCACAGTTTGTGGGTTAAAGCCCCACGTCGGGTTCTGTGCTGACAGTTCAGAGCCTAGAGCCTGCTTCGGATTCTGTGTCTCCCTCTCTCTCTGCTCCTCCCCCACTCGTGCTCTGTTTCTCTCTGTCCCAATAATAAATAAACATAAAAAATTAGAATATTACATAAAACTGAGTAAAGCAGTGGCAAGGTTGAAGAGGATCGATTATAATTTTGAAAGAAACCGTACCATGGGTAAAATGCTATTAAATAGCATCACATGCTACGAAGAAATCATTTATGAAAGGGAGATTCCATCAATGTGACAAACTTCATTGTTGTCTTAAGAAATTGCCACTGCCATCCCAACCTTCAGCAACCACCACCCTGATCATTCAGCAGCCACAGCATTGAGGCAAGACCCCTCCCCAGCCCTGAAACTTCAGATGATAGTTAGCATTTGTTAGCAAAAAGGTATTTTTAAATTAAGGCATGTAGTTGGTTTTTCTGACATAATGTTATTGCACACTTCATAGACTACAGTATAGCATAAACATAACTTTTATATGCACTTAGAAACCAAAAAATTTCAATTGACTTGCTTTTTAGTGATATTCACTTTATTGCAGTGGTTTGGAACTTTACATTATCTCTGAGGTCTGCTTTTAATGAAACTTAGGTGGAAGCAATGATGTCATTATAGTGTGGGACAGAGCCCTCTTAACTGTCCTCCATTTACCCAACACTGTCACAAGTTTTGTAAAACACACTTGCTGATGCATAGGGACCCAAGGCTCAAGTTCGAAAAACTACTCTGTAGTACCTCTGCTTTGCCTGACACATTGTATGCTTATCAAATGTCTGCTGTGTTTTCTTCCAAAGCTATCCATGGATATTGTGAATAAATAATTTAAGTTAAATACTATAACCTGACTAAATATTAATGCAAAAATAAAAGTATTGTTAACTATGTTCAATGTTCTGGAGAATTTTGATAAAGAATTCTAATAAAAATTGTTAAATTAGGTGTTGGTAATTCAACACAAAAAATATACATAAATGGATTCTGTGATCAGATATCTTTTAAAGATTTTTCCCAACTTAAAGGAAATCAAAACTGAAAATTACAAATGATACAAAAATGATAAGGTGGAACTCTAATCAATTAAAAAAAGACCTTTGCCCTATCTCAAAATATTGGTGAATCGTTATATAAATATAAATCATACTATATATAAACATATAGTTATTTTAAGTTAAAATTAAATAGTCAAGGTGCATGTAACTTTTAATGATTTGCTACTTCAGCTGTCTTATTATTAATTGTCCAACTCCATTCCAACAGCAGTAAATAAAAGAATTCTATCCTACCATTTTTGACAGCCAGGTAGGGGGTGGTTGAAAATGATAATAAAACCTAGACTTCAGGAAGGTAGACGTCAAAGGGGTCAGCAGAAGGGCAGCTGACTGATTCAGGTGGTAGAGCATACAACTTTGGATCTCAGGGTCATGAGTTCAAGCCTTCACTGGGGACAGAGCTTACTTTAACAAAAGGGGAGGTAGAAGGAGCACCTGGGTGGGTAAGCATCGGTTAAGCGTCCAACTTCAGCTCAGGTCATGATCTTACAGTTCATGGGTTCCAGCCCTGCACCAGGCTCTGTGCTGACACTGCAGAGCCTGGAGCCTGCTTTCGATTCTGTCTGTCTGTCTCTCTCTCTTTCTGACCTTCCCCCACTCATACTCTGTCTCTCTCTCTCTCAAAAATAAATAAACATTACATTAAAAAAAATAAATGAAAATTTAAAAAGGTGGTTGCGGGGTCAGCAGAAACAGAGCCATGACTCTGGAGCAAGAGACTCTGAAGCAGTACCTGAAGAGGGTTGAGTGGCACCCATCTGTCCACATCGTCTGTAATTCTATACATATAATCTTAGTTTGGGATTCCACCAACGGAAAAATGATGGGGATTCCTACACAGTTCTATCAGGGCCTCTGACTTCAACAGGATTGGAATAAAAAATAGAAAAAAGGGCTCCCTAAAACAAAGGTAAGAAAGTGCTGGAGCTCTCTGAAAACAGTGACAGATTGGGACCTATAATTTATAAGAACAACAAAAATGTACATTTAGCTATGTTAGGAGCAAAAGGAATACCAGAAAGAGATAAATGAGAGGATTGTTTCTTGGCCTTTTGACTAAGATCAAGTGTAGAGATAAGTGAGAGGTTTGGCCCCATGGACATCAAGTTGCTGAACTAAGAGAAAGAAGAACTACATGGCTATTATTTTTGTCCTTGTCTTCTCTCCCAAGAAGAATGATTTTTGTACTTAAAATAGTAGACCAAATATGGTAGGAGAAAAAGAAAGCCCAAGATTGCTAAAGAGATTTAGAGTGAGCAGCAGGACACGGTCAAAGAACTACACTCCAGTGCACCTAGAAAACTCATAAAGAAGAGTGTTCAGCTGCTACTGAGCAATACAGGTACTGAAAGAGTTTACACATGTAAATCTCATGCTCAAAACAAGAAAGGAGGAGGAATGGATGCAGATTTTTGCAATCTACAAGCCTTTGAGCTTCATTTTCATAACAGGAAAGATTATAGAATTGATATTAATTGATAAAAAATTGATATTTTTCCCAAAAATCATAAATAGTACTTTTCAAACCGAAAGCAACTATCAAATTTATTGGAGACACAATAGAAACATTTATTTAAAAAAACAGGATCAAAATCAGCATGACTACTATTGGGGATGGCGAAGACACAGATTCTCCACTCTTTATATTTTCTTGAAAGGAAATCTGGCACCACAGAAAAAAGAAATTGCCTACAGAGGAGTTTTAGAGTTCAAGAGAAAGAAATGAAGTTTTCTCCTGACTTGGTTTCTATTGAAGTAACTGACATGCCGTTAAAGCCTTTGAGATATTTGTAAGACGAAAGCAAACCACAAGAGACTCTTAAATACAGAGAACAAACTGAAGGTAGACAGGGGAGGGGGAATGGGTGATGGGCACTGAGGAGGACACTTGTTGGGATGAGCACCGGGTGTTGTATGTAAGCCAATTTGACAATAAATTATATTTTAATAAAGAAATAAGTAAAATAACTTATTCAACCTTAAATAAAAAGTGCAGCAGCTCTTGGAACTGAATGAGGTTAAGAAGTTTAAATAGACAAAATCCATTTGTGATGGAAAATGATGCTATGAAGGTAGCTAGTAACAGATACAGAAGAACAAACACCATATGATTCCACTTATAAGAGGGACCTAGAATAGGCAACTTTATAGGCAGAAAGTAAAATGGAGGTTATTATTTAATGGGTACAGAGTTTTTGTTGGGAATGATGAAAAGCTTGGGATATAGAGAGTGGTGACAGTTTCACAACATTGTGAACACATTTAATGGCACTGAAGTGTACATTTACAAATAGCTATAAAAATAAATGTTATGTAATGTATATTTTACTATACTGAGAATATAAAAGAGACTTTGACCAGAGAGACCTGGTTCCCAGATTCGTATGGATTGAATTCTCTTCTTATACACACGGGAGCCTGGGTGCTGACCAAAGACCAGAGGCCTGGGAGGTTTGGCTGAGGCTGGGCAAGGAGTGGCAGAAGGCCTGGTCCAGGAGCTAAGTGTGAGCCAAGAGGCAGGCATAGAAGCCGGGAAGAATTTGGTTCTGGCACAGTTCACTAACAAAATAACACTCCATATATGGATAGATTGGGTTTAGGAGATAATGAGCTTCCTATTACTAGAGATATAAAGCTGCTCACTGGATTATAAGAACATTCAAGTATAAGATGGATGACCTTTAGGGCCATCTGGGTGGCTCAGTCGGTTAAGCGTCTGGCTTCGGCTCAGGTCATGATCTCGTGGTTCGTGGGCTCCAGCCCCATGTAAGGCTCTGTGCTGACAGCTAGCTCAGAGCCTGGAGCCTGCTTCAGAGTCTGTGTCTCCCTCTCTCTCTGACCCTCCCCTGCTCGTACTGTCTCTCTCTGTCTTTCAAAAATAAATAAAAAAACAAAAACAAAAACAAAAAAAAGATGGATGACCTTTAAATTCCTTTCCAAAGGGGTAAGCAGATGACGTTTATTCCTTTATCACCCTCTCCTTACACTATGAGACATATACAGGAGTGCCCCCAAATAGTGGTGAAGTAGAAAAATAATGGGGATGGAAAAAGAACTCTCAAATTATTTAGTTATTCAACCCACTCCTGGACAAGCACAATCAAGATATTCAAGAATATGTAGCAAGAAGAAAGGAGCCCTAGGAATAAAAATTGTCAAACACCACAGTCATTATTAAATATGCTTATGGAATTTTTTAAAGAGATCTTTAGGTATATCTGGTACTTAAAATGGGCTGATTCAGATGTATTTCTGTCCGAAGGAGGTCTAGATTCAATTAACTCCAGTTCAAAGCAAATATTTATTCATTTATTCATCCATTCAATGAACAAGTATTGAGGGCAGATATCATGGAATACAAAGGTGGTATTTTACTATCAAATTACTACATCAGCGAGCTCAGATTAGTTACTGTGTGTTCCAGGAGGTTCAGAAATTCAGTGATGAAACACCACACATCCACTATGCCTTTCGTTTTAAAGCTATTAATTGTTCAAGTTGTTCACACTCCTTGACACCTAAGAAGAATTTCTAAGAAAATAATCCGAGAGGCACATAAATATTTATGCATTAGAATGCTCACTAAAATATTTATAATTTGAAAATGACCAACATGTCCAATAAGAGGAGAAAGGTCAAGTAAATTATACGATATACAGAACCTAGCATCCTCCATAGCCAATGAAAGTTATGCTTTAGAAGAGTATTTAGTGATAAAGGTATTGTTTGTGATATAATACAGAGTAGCATAGTTCTCAGCTCCTAATCTGGAAACTGAGGATGATAGTATTTATAGAAAATTATGTAGAGCTGTGTCTGGGTCCCTGCTCTGCCGCAGACCAGCCATAAATAAGGCTCTTGCACCACCAAGCAGACAGCAATCATCACCATCATTACTGCCCTCGTAACTATTGAATGGAGTCCAAGAAAGAAGCAATAAAGAGATCATTCAATGGACTATTTATTTAAAACAACTCAATCAAGATAATGATCTTTTTATCCACTTTATCTTCAAAATAGGTTTTTTAAAATCAAGAGTTATAAAGATAAGGACCCCACTCACCCCAACTCAAATGACTGTATTAGCCTGATTCACTAGTGCAGAAGAGCCTTTATTAATGTAAATTGATGGTTTTATGTTGATCACCTATGATTAGCTTGATGCTGAACAAGAAATCTGAGCACGTTGGTAGTAAGGTATGCAATTTTTTTTTTTTTGCAGACCATCCAGGATTGTTTAGCCTAATGAGATGAAATTTGCAAAAGGCAACTGAATAATGAGGAAGAGCTAATGTAATTTATTCCCCACTGTAATTTATTCCACATTCTTAAGCAGACAGGCTCTGGACATACTGCCTTTTTGCTCCATCATTCTCCTGCTATGTAATAGGGGCCATTAAACTAGGTAAGAAGATGAATTGCTAGAGATGATTATGCATGCCTTCAGCAGCCCATGAAATGTACCTGAGAACAATAAAGATATCTGATGACCTGTCAGGGAGATGCTTATGCAAATGAGAACATCATGATTATATTTCTGCTTGTTCATCTAAAGACTATCATGATATATAGATGAAAAACTTCCCTTGCTCAGTAGCATCACAAATTAGAAGCTGGTTTCAGATCAGGATGTGCTAGAAATGAAAATTCGTGGCCAAGTGCCTAATTCAGCTATAAAAGAAGACAATAATGGACACAGACTCAGCATCCAAGTTTATTTCTTTTTAAAACAATAATTTCATCAGATGACACTTCTTACTGCTCTTCTGAAATTATGGTATTTGGCACTAAAAACTATTTGTAATCCTCAAAAGTAAAATATGTTGTAAATATATGTCACCAGCATCTTTCTGCTCTTAAATAATAAATGATACTTCTTTTAAAAAAATTTTTAATGTTTATTTATCTTTTAGAGAGACAGAGAGAGACAGAGGATGAGTAGGGGAGGGGCAGAGAGAGAGAGAGAGATACAGAATCCAAAGCAGGCTCCAGGCTCTGAGCTGTCAGCACAGAACCAGATGGGGCTTGAACCCATGAGCTGTGAGATCATGACCTGAGCCCAAATTGAATGCTTAACCGATTGAGCCACCCAGGTGTCCCAATAAATGATACTTCTGACCTGAATTCAACAACTTTTATGGTGTCCATGAGAATTATGACAAAAGGAGGTAACTGATGTCAGGCCCAAAGCAAACTCCTTCTGGGAGCAGCCTCCTCTTCTTGTGGCTCTACAGCGACATGGTAACAGCAGGGCTCTGGCTCCAGAGACAACTCCATCCACTAAATGTCAGCATTTGACCTAAGCACAGATTCAATCTCCCTGAGCCTCAATCTTGCTGTCTGCAAAATGAGCATATGATGGTACCTATCTCAGGAATTACTGTGTGGATTTAAAGGAGGTAACATATACAATTCTTAAGTGCCTGGCAGGTAATTACCTGCCTCATTTAACAAATAACAGTTATGATTATGATTACGAATCCATCTGCCTATTTGATACCTCCACTTGGATCTCAACTTAGCATGTCCAAAGATGAGCTCTTCATCGTCACCCTCACACATGCTCCCCCCAGTCCTCTCTGTTGTAGTAGTGGCAATTCCATTCTGTCTGTTGCTCAGGTCGGAAATCTTGGAGTCATCCTTCAAGCCACTTTTCTCCTTCTATCCCACAGCAAATCCTGTCAGCTCTACCTTCAAAATGTATTTATAACCCAAACATTTCTCACTACCTCCAGTGACCTCTGGCCCTAGCCACCCCTGACTTGGATTATATAGCTCTAGCTTCCTAACTGACTTCCTGCTCCCTCCCTTGTTCCCCTTGCAGTCTGTCTACACAGCAGTCAGAGAAATCAGATTATGTCACTCCTCTGCCCATGGTGTCTCTTCTCAGTCTAAAAGCCTAGTCCCTTACGGTGGTCTATAAATCCCTCCATGATGTGACCCCTCTTATCTCCCTGCCCCTCGTCTTCTCATAATATCCATCACTCACTCTTCTCTAACCACATTGGCTTTCTGCTGTTCCTAAGACCAGACAAGCTCTTTTCCAAATCCAGAGGCTTTGGATTTGCTATTTCCTCTGCCTGGGAGGTACTTCCCCCTAGTATTCCCATATCCAACCCTGGCACTTCATTCAAAAGGTAGAGATGGCTTAGGAGCACCTGGATGGCTCAGTCCCTTGAGCGTCCAACTTTGGCCCGGGTCACGATCTCACAGTTCTCATGAATTAAAGCCCCACATTGGGCTTGCTGCTTGTCAGTGCAAAGCCCACTTTGGATCCTCTGTCTCCTTCTCTCTTTGCCCCTCCAAAGTTCATGTGCCCTCTCTCAAAAATAAATCAAACACTTAAAAAAAAAAAGTGAGAGAGGACTTCCCTGGCCACTTGTCTGAAGCTGAAGCCCTCATTACTCCCTTTCCACCTCCATACCCTTATGGTCTTTCATAATACTCATTACCACATCCTATCTCACTATTTACTGTATTTCTCTCCCCCAACACCACCTCTGTGATGAAGTCTCTGGAGAGCAGTTTATTCTGTTTTATCTCAGTTCATAGAACAGGGCATATCCTCCTTGATGACAAGAAAGACATGCAATGAATGCCTCACTTTAAGAAGAGGATGTATTCCATGAGGTTTTATAAGTTCATCCTAAGTAGGATTTTATGGAAAGACTTCATCAATTAAATGACTTCTTTCACTAATAAGAAGACTGAGGCCTAACCACAGGCCCAAAGTCACATGGTAAGTGTTAGAACCAGGACTCAAATAAGTTCTTCTGCACCATTTCAAGTACTTGTGCCTAGAGTCCATGCTTTCAATTGAGCTTGGAGCATGCTGTAGGCTCAATACCATACATTTCAAAAACTGGATAGAAGTCCAGCTCTGGTTCCAACTGGTTGACTGAGAATAGTGTTTTATTAAAAAAATTTCTTAATGTTTATTTATTTATGACAGAGAGAGTGGGGAGAAGGACAGAGAAGGAGAGTGAGACACAGAATCCAAAGCAGGCTTCAGGCTCTGAGCTGTCAGCAAAGAGCCAGATGAGGGGCCTGAACTCATGAACAGCGAGATCATGACCTGAGCTGAAGTGGGACACTTAACTGACTGAGTCACCCAGGCACCCCGACTGAGAATCCAAAGAGATTTTTACTTTGGTTCTAGAATTAATAAGATATACAAGTGTAAATGATAAAAACACCTAACCATCTTTGAGAAGATTTGTTCCTACCTCGGTTTTAAGTACTTTACAAAAATTAGCATCATGAACGCTTACGACCCGGGGGGGAGGGGGGTACCCTTTTACAGCGGAAGAAACCACGTTTCAGATAACTGGCAAAAGGCTGCACAGTTAGCAAGTGATGGGGCTACTTGAGTCGTCTGCTGCAGGACCAATGTTGTATTGAGTCCAGAAAACCACACAATTAACGTTTCATAATGAATGTTTTGTAAAGATTTATCTGCTCTGTACATTCATTTTATGTTGTCTGCTTTTCTGAAAATGGGACACATGAATATGATATACAAATATCATGTTGAAAGTTTTTATCACAACTCTTAGTCTTATGCTCATTTGCAAAATACATCATATGTATCTATTTGTCTTTTTAATGAACAATGAAAGGTTTAAAAAAAAATCTCTGGAGAACTACTGAGCTTGGTTATCAACACATCCCAAGGCATCATATATATATTTCCATAAAAACCATATGGAGACAAGCGAAGGTTTGCGCTCCCTCTCTCAGACATTCACTGATGTCAACAGCTGTGGATGATCCAAAACAAGCAAAGTAGTTATGGTATGCCGCAAGAGTTTCTCATAAAGGTGCCAAATAACGATATTGAAGAGAAGAAATGTCAAAACGTGAAACACTTCGGTAAGAAGGTCACTAAAGTTACCATGGATCAGGACGCAGTCGTTATGGCCCTTCTTGGAACTTAGAACTCTCGAGACCACCGGAAATGTAGGGAAATGCAAGTGCAAAGAACCATAGGACATCCTAGAGTGTAGGTGACATATAATCTTTTTCAGAGTGCTGAGTAAGGGAACTACATTATTTCAATTTCAGGAAATTATATGATTCAAAAAGCACCTGTATTATTTAAGATTCCTAAGAGAGGAAAAAATGAGATGTATTGGCAATAAATTATTTAAGGCAAGAGGTTTTTTTTTATCTAAACTCATCTTAAATATTATTTAAATACAAAATGGCCCAAATGTGATCCTATGAAAACTGGTGCATTACAGTAAGTTGGAGGGAGAAAAACCTTTGGAAAGGAACATCCTGGAACAAAAAGGTCTGGAAATATTCCAGACATCCTCATAAAGTTGGTGATAGGGTCCATTGTAACAGCCAAGAAGAGAACATGGAAGAGAAGAAAAGGAGTCCATCATTTTTTCCTTTTAATTGCTATCCACTCTGCCATCTCCTGACTGGAAGAAAGGGGTGGTCGTATTAAGGATACTATGGTTCCACATGTTTCCATCGCTTTAAGACAAAATCCAGAGGACATAAGAATTAACATTTCTTTATGAGTTTAAACATTCAGCAGAGGGAAATGTGGAGACCAGAGACAAAGGAATGACCTTAGGGCTTCTTTTTTTCTGGGATCATGAGGGAGTCAAGTACCGGCAGAGTGTCTGCTCACCTGTGCCTGCAATCCGTCAATAGCAAGAGAAAGCTACACTTGAGTTTTAAACCTAAGGCTGAATAATACATCAGATGGAAAAAAGACTTGCCATTGTTAGCATTTTTTTAAATAACTCTGAATCAGAGCATCTTCTGGTTAGACTGAAAATTCCAAGCTTGGAGATTTTTTATTTGGTTTGGTTTGGTTTGGAATACTGTAGATTATGAAGACAGCTCTGTGCCAGGAATGTAGAGATCTGAGTTCCGGTCCTATATCTGCCATTACTAGCCTTGCAGACAGGAGCCACTCACTTGGTCTCTCAGATTACAATGAAGGGGTTGAATTATATAACCATCTGAAGGTCCCCTGAAGCTCTCTGAGTCTTCAATGAATTTTTATTCAAGAGCAGCAGTCTATAAAAAATATCATGTGAGCCACAGACGTGAGCCTCATATAATTTTTTTAATGTTTTATTTATTTTTGAGAGCGATAGAGACAGAGACAGCGTGAATGGAGGAAGGGCAGAGAGAGGGGCAGAATCGGAAGCAGGCTCCAGGCTCTCAGCTGTCAGCACAGAACCCGACACAGGACTCTAACCCAGGAACCATGAGATCATGACCTGAATCGAAGTCAGACACAACCAACTGAGCCACCCAGGCGGCCCAAAACTCATGTAATTTTAACTTTTCTAGTAGCACATTAAAATTTTTGAGAAACTGAACAGAAGACCAGGGGGGAAGGGAAGGGGAAAAACAAATAAATACAGAGAGAGAGGGAGGCAAACCACAAGAGACTATTAAATACAGAGAGCAAACTAAGGGTGGAGGAAGGGGGAGAAAGAAAATGGGTGATGGGCTTTGAGGAGGGCACTTGTTGGGATGAGCACTGGGTGTTGTATGTAAGCCAATTTGACAATAAGTTATATTCATAAAAATTTGATAATAAACATACGATTTAGGAAAAATTGTAAACAGATTACATTGATTTTTTAATTATTTTATTTATGTTTAATGTATTTATATATGTATTTCACCATTCAGACTTAAACATTACCACTTCCATATGTAATTGCCATTAAATAATATTGATAAGATATTTTGCAACCTTTACTTTGTACTAAGTCTTCAAAACCCAATGCATATTTTATGCTTGCATTGCATCTTAGTTTGAACGAGTCACATTTCAAGCGCTCAACAGTCAAGTTTAGAAGGCTTGAACTTTTCTTACCTAAAAATAAAGATACAGCCTGCCTTTAAAGTGGAAATACATTTAAAGTGGAAAAGCTATTCATTAAAATGTAAGGGTGATGTTGAGGGGATGTTAGGGAAGGGGTGATCAAAAAGGGATATGACTTCTGATAGAAATCTCCAACTGAAGAGATACAGAAGGAAGCTGTGTCATGTGGAAGTTGGAGAGCGGTACAGAGATGATGTGTGCCACCTCCAGGTTGGTCAATAAAATGTTTGTCCCTAGTCTGCCACTGGCCCTCTTACCTGCAGACACAAGAAGAGTAACTAGTTAAGGTCCTACCCCCAGAAATAATGGAGCCCCATCAGGGATTCCTAATCTGGGTTCTATAGACTTTATGAGATCTGCAGATGGAATTCTGAATGGGGGAGGGGGCAATATAACATCTTTATTTTTATTAAACTTCCAACTCAAATTCAGCATTTCCTTCCAAAAATTTTTATTCCAGTTAATTAACATCACAGTGTAATATTAGTTTCAGCTGTACAATATAGTAATCAACACCTCCATACATCATCCTGTGCTCATCACAAGTGCACGCTCAATCCCCATCACCAATTTCACCCATCCCCCACCCCACCACTCTGGTAACCTTATCATCCATAGATATCACAGATGTTTTCACAGCACATTTTATTGGCTGCACATCTTAGGACAGCACTTCATCAAAGTGACAGCAGTTATTAGACCCACCATGAGACCTCGTCACTGAATGTATTAATAAAGAAGCACATATGTTTATTATATCACAGATTTTTAATATATTCTGATACCTGCATTTCTTTTATTTTTGAAGTTTATTTATCTATTTTGAGAGAGAGACAGAGAAGCAGCGTGAGTGGGGAAGGGGTAGAGAGAGGGGGAGTGAGCGAGAGAGAGAGAGAGAGAGAGAGAATCCCAAGCAGGCTCCTCACCAGCAGTGCAGAGCCCGATGTGGAACTCAAACCCATGAACTATGAGATCATGATCTGAGTGAAGTTGTATGCTTAACCGACTGAGCCACCCAGGTGCCCCAATATCTGCATTTCAAAAAATTGGTTTCTTTTGTAATCCTGTGTATTTTTTTCCCCTTAAAAAATGTCACTCTGAGAAGGGATCCATAGACTTCACCAGACTGCTGAAGGGGTCCATGCCACAATGTCCTAAATGGGAAGAGTATGAATTCCTGAATGACCCACCCCGCTTCTCTACCCCACACAGAACCACATTGGACTGTGTGTAATGACTGAAATAAACATTGTTATCATGTCAAGCCACTGGGATCTATGTGGGAGATATTAGTTTCAGCAGCGAAGCCCTTTCTGGACTAATGTATAACTGATATATATATATTGTATATAATGAAGATATAATGTATAACTTCAGGCCCTGACAATTGGGTATGACTATAACCAGATTCCATATACTGAAGAGAAGGGCACCGGCAGTGATGTGCTGATAAACTGATCTAAAACAAAACAAAAGACCCACCCAGCATGGCTGATTTCAAGCTACTGACACGCTGTCACTGAACTCTGAGTGAGGAAGGGATACCCAGATTCAGCTCTTGCCAGCCAGTGTGAGCCGGCTCGGGCACACCACTGGGACTCCTCTCCCATGACAGATCCTAGAAAGGCGTCTTGTTACTGTCCTCCCTTGGTTGCAGGGGAGGGGTGTGTGTGCAATTTTGAGACCAGTTGTTTAAAGGCTCCTAGTTAAACCACTGTGTCTGACTCTTTCATAATGAATAAAGAATACCTTAGATGCAGTAATTTGTGAATTCAACAAGCTGTTGAAAAGAATCTAATTAGTAGTAATTACAATACTAGAGTGTCCCAACAAATTATAATGCCATTGCTTCTGTAGAGGCATTTTGTGTTTAAACACTTTAAACATTAATTAATCCTCAGAACAAATGTGAGACAGGTATTATTTGGCAATCTGAAAGCCAATTATTTACTCTGGGAAGGCCTGGTACCCTAACTGATAGTAAAAACAAATTGATTAGCATAAGAGTAGGATTGGGAAATCCAAGAATTAAATCACCTTCATTTCTGACCTCCTTTTATCTCACTGGGCATTACTGCTGGGCATTTTACACATGGGAAGCTGAAGGCAGCCAGAGGACAGATCCAAAATCTACAGAGAATCCAGCTTCAGATTCAGCTAGTCCTCAGGAGAGGATCATTCCTGTTTTTAAAATGTGAAAGCTCCATTTATGAGTCTTTTGAGCCTTGTTTCCCAAATATTATTATTTTCTTTTCTAATAAAGAAGTTGTCTAAGGTACCATTTTATTTAAAGTTAATTACAAGTGACCTACTATTCCTGCTTCTACATAAGCTCCATGTTATGTTTTGCCAATATTTAGATGAATTTTAATTGCTAGACTATGCTATGTTTAATCTTATCCACTGGAAATACTCACTTTGAAAAATAGTCAAGTCATTTAGAATTAAGGTATGGAATCAAGGGTTTAGTAAATGTTTCGGTTTCTACCAAGAAATAAACTACCGGTTTAGTTAATTTAAAGTGGTCAAGCCACTGTTCAAAGCCTATCAAGCTGGCACTCCTTTCCATTAAGGGAAAAGCTCTGTGGGGGCGCCTGGGTGGCTTAGTCGGTTAAGTGTTGGACTAAGGCCCAGGTCATGATCTCATGGTTTGTGGGGTCAAGTCCTGCATCAGGCTCCACGCTGGCAGTGTGGAACCTCCCTGGGATTCCCTCTCTCCTCTCTCTACCTCTCACTCTTTCTTTCTCAAAGTAAATAAATAACCTTAAAATTAAAAAAAAAATTTTTTTAAGCTTTGTGGACAAAACCTGGAATTTCTGAAAGAAATCTGACATCCTGTTACCTTTTTTTCTGAGACATCATTTGCCTGGCACGTAGCAGATACTCAATAAATGTTAGTGTTTATAGTTATTTTTATCATTATCATTCCTCAGACCAGGAGTTACCATTTTTAGTTAAGAATTGACATCCCAGTTGACAGGCACAGGTCTTAGTCATGCTCTAAAATTCTTATTTACGTTAAGTAGTACATTTCAACTAATGTTACTGATTAATTCCTTTCCAACAAAACCATTTATTTATATTCCAGATATTACACATTAGCTATTATTGCTAATAAAATTTACCTTTAGTCCAACTCCAAACCTGTTTCTGTTTTGCTCAGGCAGTTCTTCGGGCATATCTATCTAACTCATTCAAGCATGACTTACATAGGAAATAATTTTTTAAACAAACATGTTTAATCCAAACTGGGGAAAAAAAAAGCGTTCTGAATTCTTTGGAGCTAATTATAGAAATTGTCACTTGCCCTGTGTGAGTCCCAGAAGTAACAGCACATGCCCACTAGTAACAGTGCCCTTTGTGAAGAACAGTCACAATCTCCCTTCGTTTCTGAGTTGACCCTGCGCATCTGTCCTGGACCCAGCCCAGACCCGGGTCTGCAGCTCCTCATGCCCGTCTGCTCTCTGCTCCTCTCCCAGGTCGACTGAGAACATTGGTAGCAGATAGTACAGCTACATTTTCCAACAGATGTTCCAACAGACTTCAAAAACATTATAGTCATACTGCTCCTTCCTAAAGACTGGGGACAAGAATCATTTTTTATATCTTCTATTTCCCTTCTCATCATGTTCATGTTTTCCTCTACTTTAGCATATGGAACATATTTATAAAAGCCGTCTTAACATCCTCGTTTGCTAGTTTTATCACATCTAAAATTCGAAAGTCTGTTTCTACTGATGGATTTTTTTCCTTAGAGTTATGATTTTCCTGTTTTCATTTGCCTGGTAATTTTTGATTGGATGCTGGGTATTGTGAACTTTATATTGTTGAATGCGTATTTTTTTTCAATAAAACAACTATGACAAATTCTTTATTCATCAACCAGACCTTATAGAAAACATGAGAACTCACACTGCATGAAACAAAGTCACTGAGATGAATAAAGGGATCCTTAGTGATCACCTATTTCCTTAGTCAACTTTAAAGTTCCCACTGAGGTGACACTAATCTAGACATCAACATAGAAGTATACTTTAGGGGCGCCTGGGTGGCTCAGTCGGTTAAGCGGCCGACTTCAGCTCAGGTCATGATCTCACGATTCATGGGTTTGAACCTCGCGTCGGGTTCTGTGCTGACAGCTCAGAGCCTGGATCCTGTTTCAGATTCTGTGTCTCCCTCTCTCTCTGCACTTTCCCCACTCATACTCTGTATCTCTGTGTCTCAAAAATAAATAAACTATAAAAAAATTTTTTTTAATAAAAAAGAAATATGCTTCAATTGGAGTTCTCATTAGAAGACTCCAACTGGAAACAACTATCTCTGTTCTTTTTTTTAAGTTTTTATTTTAATTCCAGTTAGTTAACATACAGTGTTATATTAGTTTCAGGGGCCCAATATAGTGATTCAACACTTCCATACTTTACCGGCGTTCTTCATGACAAATGTATTCCTTAATCCCCATCACCTATGTAACCCATTCTTCCTCCCCAATACCACTCTGCTAACCATCAGTCTGTTCTCCATAATTAAGCATCTGTTTCTTGATTTCTTTCTCTCACTTTTTCCTCTTTTGCTCACTTGTTTCATGAATGTGTATTTTTATAAAGAATGTTGAACTTTGTTGAGGCATGCAATTAAGTTACTTAGGATCAGTTTAATCCTTCTAAGGTTTGCTTTTACATTTATTATTGAAGCATGTCCGAGTCATTCCTGCAGGGCTAATTTCTGCTCACTATTACTGAAGACTCTATACAATGCCCTATGTGTCTTCCTATTTTTGTGGGACTCCTGTTAGTCACATATTAAAGTTTTTGGATTGACCCTTTAGTTTTTTAAAGTTTATTTATTTATTCTGAGATAGAGAGAGACCATGAGAGGGGCAGAGGGGGAGAGAGAGAATCCCAAGGAGGTTCCACACTGTCAGAACAAAGCCTGATATGGGTGGGGCTTGAACCCACAAACTGTGAGACCATGACTGGAGCCAAAATCAAGAGTCAGATGCTTAACTGACTGAGCCACCCAAGTGCCAGACTCTAATTTTTTTTTTTATATTGCCTCTTCTCTTTTCCATCATTTGATCTTTTTGTTCTATTTTCTGCAAGATTTCTAAAGCAACAACTGGATTTAAAAAATTCTGACCATCAGATTTGTAACTTCCAAGAGCTATTTCTTATATACTACTTTCATTTCTTCATTTCATCTTAAACTTGTTTTATAAAATCAATACTTATGTTACTTTTTAGGATATTCATTGCAATTTTTATATTTTTCATTCTTTCATTCATTTATTAGGCAAATAATTATTGATAATAAACTATGTACCAGATGTTGATCCATTTGCTGAGACTATAGCAGTGAATCAAAACAGAGGCCCTGATTTCAGGGAGCTTACATTGTAGTGACGGCAGGCAAGCAATAGAAAGCTAATGAATAAATGTATCATATGTCTGGTAGTAGTAAGTGCTGTGTGGAATCCCCTCCCATCAAACTCTTCTCCCTCTCGCTCACTACACTCCAGCCATTCCACCTGTTCTTCAGTCCCTTCAAGTTTTTTCTCCTCCTCCCCCTCTATATGCTGTTCTTTCTACTCAAAATATTCTCCCCCGGTTCTTTACGTGGATAGTAACTTATTATCTTCCTGAGCACCATATCTTAAGCATATCTCATCTCCTTGCCCTATCACTGCCATTATTTTTCTGTCCCAGTACACTTTTAATTCCCTTCATGATATTTATCAAAACTCGTAATGTTGGTTATCTATCTAATAGCCATTCATGCTTCTTCCTTGGTCCCTGGTCAGGGATGAATCTGGATTAGTCTAACCAAGTTATGTTAATTCCATATACTTGCCAGTGATGGCTTAGGAAGCCATTTGTGACCCAAATTCTGATCAGTGGAATATATGGGGGAGTCTCCTATCAGGCATCTGGGAAAGGTTTGCTCTTGTAAAGAGACTCACAGAATAGACAGTCCTCTTTTTAGTCTCTGGGGCATTGATTTACTTTTACATTTTTACAATGTGACACTTTTTGATGCTCTAGTCATCTTTTAACCATAAGAAGAGCTAGTGCACAGAGAGACAAAGATAAAAACAAGCTGACTTTTGGTGATACCACTGATCCACTAAATTAGTGTATTATTGTCATTCTTCTTTATGTTCCCATGAGCTCTTCCTAAGGCATCTACTAGATAATTAGTCTCAAACAGCAGACAGATGTCAATATAAGGACCAACGTATTAAATAATACTTGTAAACCAAGAGTAAATGGAGAGAAGAGAATATAATACTTACATACTCTGACATAGTAAAATAACAAAATAAAATTGGAGGAGAATTTGGATAGCATATACAAAAACAGTATAACTGCTTCTTAAAATAATTTATTCAATAGTTTTCTCCACTCATAACTGGTGGTGGTAGTACTTGTGTTGTCTGAGGTTATTGTTTGTATTGGGGTATTTAATTCTATCATCTTGTGATAAAACTGAGAACCAAGGAAAAGAATAGATAGGTAGATAGATGGATAGATAATGTAGAAAACATACACTTTTTCCTAGTTCTGTTCACTAAATAAGCACAGAAACAATGGCCAACCCATCACTGCAATGAGCTTTCCTAGGCCAAAACCATCATCTTGAAATACCATTTCCCACTAAAATAAATCAGGCTTCTTATAGGTATTGCATATTCCAGGTATAAGGTAGGATATAAACAGCATGAGGTTAAAACATGTTGATTTACCAGATGGCAAGGAACCTATTAAATACTACTATGGTAATTTTAAAAGGATTCAGGAGCCAAACTGAAGAGGTTTTCATTCCCAATGATGCAAATTTGAGCTTCAATAAGGATAAGAATTACAATGGAATTCATCAGTTCACAATAATATACATATCTCTGTGTATATATATATATATATATTTTTTTTAATTTTAGAGAGAGCATGGGGGAGAGGGGCAGAGGGACAGAGAGTCTTAAGCAGGCTCCACACTCAGCACAGAGGCCAGTGCAGGGCTCAATCCTAAGATCCTGAGATCATAACCTGAGCTGAAATCAAAAGTCAGGTGCTTAACCAACTGAGCCCCTCCAGGTGCCCCATAATATTTTTTAAATTAATTGATCACTAGGGTGCCTGGGAGGCTCAGTCAGTTGAGTGTCCAACTCTTGGTTTCAGCTCAAGTAATGATCCCAAGGTCATGGAATCAAGCCTTGCATCAAGCTCTGCACTGATGTATGGAGCCTGCTTAAAATTCTCTCTTCTTCTGCCTCTCCACCTTGCTTTCTCTCTCTCTCAAATAAATAAAATAAAATTTTAAATAAATAAATTGATCACCTTTGGGGAATGACAGGAAAACAATAAATTATCTTGAAAATAGTGAATAAAAGGATAAAGTTTTTATCCTGCCTTTCCTATTTGAACTAGAAGAAGGGGTAACAAAACTATAGATAAAAAAAGTACCAGTCTATAAAATTATTCCAGCTGATAGATGAAAACAAAATGACATAATTAGAATATAACAATTTTTCAAACCTCAGTGAATTCATCACAAAAAGAGACAACCAGATATAGATGCTTCCAAATGAAGACCCCAGCACAACCTGTAGTCTTTACAAAAGTCTTTACCCTGAGTCTGATAAAATCTCACTACCACTCTGTCAATGTGTACAAAATCTAGAAAAAATGTATAGACCTGCACCAGGAGCAAATTCTAGACCGAAGAAAACTCTACATGTCAAATAGCCTGGATCCTTCAACAGATAATTTGCAAGTAAAAGAGCTATAAGGGAAACCTGTCAATTAAAAGAGATATTTTTTAAGTGGCCAGGACTAAACTACAGAGTTTAAAAATGCATTATAGGGTGATGAAACTGTAAGGAAATCTAAGGAAGTCATTACTCTAAAATCTAGGATTAGTGGTGTAGTGGTCTATTATGATAGTAATTCTCTGACAAAACACAACTGATGATATCCATGACTTTGTATAGTCCCCTCCTCTTTAATCTGGGCTAGCCCCAAGACTTGCTTTAACCGATAAAATATAGCAGAGTAATCCCATGCCATTCCAGGCCAAAGCCTTAGGAAGCTCTGGCAGCTTCTAGAAGCCATGGAACTCTTGCAAACCCTGACCCACCATTTAAAAAGCTCAGTACCCTATGGGATAGACCATGTAGAAAGGCCACCTGGAGAGAAAGAACGCCTTCCCACTTGAATCTGGCCACCAGCCCATCCACCAGCTGAATGCAGCCACAGGAATGACCACTTGGAAAACATAAGATGTAGAAACACCCAGCTGAAGCCAGGGCAGATGGCAGAAGTGCGAGCAAATTAACCGTTGTTTCAAGAGCCAGTATCTCTTGGGGGTAGTTTGTTAGGCAGCAATAGAGAACTGAAAATAGTGGTCACTGTGGGAGAAAACCAAGTGATTTAAGATTGGGATGGAGCATGTGGAAGCTTCTGGAATGGCTAATGAAGTTATTTCCATTTCTTGACCTGGGTGATGGCCACAAGAATATTTGCCTTAAAGTGATTCACTAAGCTACACATTTGTTTTGTGTGATTTTCTGAGCTTGTGTTTTATGTTAAAATGAAAATAGTTTTAAAAGAAGAAAGAAAATCTAAATCCACATGGTTCGGCATAGAGATATTTACTCTTTCTCCAAAATTCCTTCAGACTGTGGACTTTTAAAAATTTGTTTAGGAGCTCCTAGTTAAAAGTATTAATGTATTCTGATCCTACAGACAACAACATCCAAATATATATAAATTTCTTTGGGTCCCAGACCCAAAGTTTTGCAATTTGCAAAACTGAATTAATGGTTTTCATATCTCTAAATCTTGTCTCCTCAGTGTGAGGGAAAACTATGTAGACAAGGAAGAAGAAGAAGAAGAAGAAGACGACGACGACGAAGAAGAAAAAGAAGAAGAAGAGGCAGCACTTTTATAAGCTGGCCTGCATTTTCTTATTGGCAGCAACTTACTAGTGTCTTTTAAAATGAATTTTCCAGTTTCAAAAGAGAAAATCTGTATTGCATTTGGGGTTTTGTGTGTATGTGTGTGCGTGTGTGTTTTAGTTTGGAACTGTTAGAACTTTAGCCCTTGTGTCCTGTGTTTTTCTAAAGTGCTTTAAACAGACTCTCACATATGAATTCTGTTCTTTATTCCTTTGTATTTCCCTCTGACTTCATTTTCCATTTACCAGTGCAAGGCTGTATGTACCCTCTTTCTTAGAATGATGTCACTTAGCTTTGCTTATAATAAAATAAAATATAATTAAATTAAATTAAATTAAAAATAAAATAAAATATCTGGGGTGCCTGGGTGGCTCAGTCAGTTGAACATCTGACTCTTGATTTTGGCTCAGATCATGATCTCACTGTTTGTCAGGCTCTGCCCTGACAGCCCAGAGCCAGTTTGGGATTCTCTCTCTCTCTCTCTCTCTCTCTCTCTCTCTCTCTTTCTCCCCATCCCTTCTCCTCATGAACATCCCTGCTCTTTCAAAGTAAACATTTTTTTTAATTATAAAAATTAAAATATCTGATTAGGAGATTAAAATTCACTGCCACAATTCACTGAGCATTTTGTGACATTTTCACAGTACATTTATTTTAACTGGATTAGAAACCATTACAAATCAAGCTCTTGCTGTTGCACTTTTTACCTGGGAACCCAGTTCAGACCTTCCCAATGATTACAACAGCGTACAACTACGATCGCTCAGTAGTCCTGCAAAAATAAATAACACAATAAAATGAATCACCCTTGTCATTTTAGTAATTGCTATTGCTATAGCACCATTGATGGTGTAGTCCTCTCACTGCCAATGTCCATAGAGAAAAGGAATGTTTCATTGAGACCAGATCTTGATTCAGTGTCTGACTCTATGAGGTTCATCAAAGCATGAATTGGGGTCATTGAAAGGTCACTGCTTCTTCCACAAGTATAGGAGAATATGTTAATTTGTCTCAGTCTAGTATCTTTATTTTTGATGATTTTAAGAAACTCTCATTTCATACTAAAGAAAGACTTAAGGTAGTAGAAAGTTACTGTTGCCACTAGAAATTTCCAATCTGCAATAGTTTCCTAATTAGAAACTCCTGCTAGCTTCGTCAGTAGTTTGGCATGCTTTTGGCATGATTTTTAATCAAAATATAATGTGATCAACATACGTTTTTGCGTTATTTACACTGGGCCTTCTCCTTCTTTCTCCCATCCCTGCTATTCCCACCTGGGCAGCTGCAATTCCTCACTTCCCAGGAGAATCCATTCACTTCTACAAATTAAGAACTAACACCGATACTACTGGCATAATCTTTACTGACTTTCTACTTTCTTTTGATTAAGTTTTCTTTAAAAAAAATTTTTATTAATGTTTTTTTATTTATTTTTGAGAGACGGAGAGAGACAGAGTGAGCAGGGGAGGGTCAGAGAGAGAGGGAGACACAGAATCTGAAGCAGGCTCTAGGCTCTGAGCTAGCTGTCAGCACAGAGCCTGATGTGGGGCTCGAACCCACGGACTGTGAGATCATGACCTGAGTCGAAGCCAGAAGCTTACCCGACTGAGCCACCCAGGCACCCCTGACTGATTTTTATTAAAGGTGACTCAACAAGGCAGCACTTAGCATGCTGATTATGACACTGTTGGGCACAAGTACTAGAGGCAATCAGAGTAAGATTTGTTTGTGGAAAATAGTAACATAGATAACACTGGCTTACAAAAGCTAGAACTTTATTTCTGTCTTATGAAGGTTCCGTGCTAGTATGGAGTTTATACCACGTGAACCAGGCTCCTTCTGTCCACTGACTCCACTCTGCATAAACTCCTTCTTAAAACGACACCTCATAGTGGAAGATTCTGCTCCAGCCACCATCACAATCTAGCCAAGAGTATGAAGCATAGGACAAAGAAGGGCACATCCTTTCCCTTTAAGGTCACTTTCTGGAAAGAGCATACAACATGTCTACTTATGCCCCATCACCAAAACTCAGTTACATGACTGCCATCTAGTTGGAAAGATGGCTGGGGAATATTTTTACTCTGGAAGTTCACATGACCAGCTAACATTTGAGGGTTCTATTAATTTGTTTTACGTCTATTTATGTTGAGAGAGAGAGAGAGAGCGCGCACACATGCTCATGGGCAGGGAAGGTGCAGAGAGAAAGAAAGAGAGAGAGAATCCCAAGTAGGCACTACACTGTGAGGAACCCAACCTGGGGGCTGGACATGGTGCTTCAGACAGGGCTCCACGCAGGGCTTGAACTTACAAACCACAAGTTCATGACCTAAGCCCAAATGAAGAGCTGGTTGCTTAACCAACCAAGTCACCCAGGCACCCCGAAGAGGTTCTATTATTTTTTAAAAGCAGGGAAAGGGCACCTGGCTCACTTAGCTGGAGGAGCATGAGACTCTTGATCTCAGGGTCATGAATTCAAGCCCTGCATTAGGTGTAGAGACTAATGTAAATAAAAACTAAAAAAAAAAAAAAAGTAGGTAAGAATGATACTGGGGGATAACCAGCACTCTCTACCACCCCCACTCAAAGAGGATTTAGTATATTACACAACAAAAAGTACTCAGGAATAGGACAGGCCAGCCATCAGCAAGGCGTTCCTCGGGCTCCAGCTTCTCTTCCCTAGAAAACGTTGGCCTGGCAGTGAGTGCTCCAATGTTGGCTAGGTCTTTGAGCTAGCTCCCTTCCTACTTAGTACCAGGCATCACAGTCAAGTGCAACAAAGTCCAAACGAAGAAGGGGAGGAAGAATATGTCTCAATCCCTTGTCTCTTTTTAAAAGGGAAGAAAACTTTCTTAGAAATAGCCAGCAAACTTCCCGTCAAGCCTCACTTGGCCAGACTACATCAGAACCCCATGCCTTGTACAATTACTAGCAAGGAGGCCACAGCACCATGACAGACACAGGCCAGTCTGTACCCACCCCTCAAAAGCTGTAAGTGGAGCTAGCCTCTCTGGAACAGGAGGCTTCACATAGAGGACATTCACTCCCCAAACAAAACCGGGGTTCTATTTGAAAGAGGAATGGGGAAAGGATGTTGCGTTGATACCTAACTGTGCCTACCCACACTCCATATCCTAATTTCCCATTACAAAACACTCCATTTCTAGTCAGATAAACTGGACTTTCCGATTACACTCATCATATCTATATAAATCAGACCAGTTCTTATGCCAATCTCCTGGATATAAATCATGACTGAATAGGCAAATGTGTGGACTAGTACTATACACCTAGATTAAGTAGACTGCAAACATGTACAGCTGTCCCCATCTTCCATTCATCCATTTGTGGAGACGTCACTCCACACACTGTTATCAGCAAACATTTCATGTACCGCCACCTACGTGAACCCTTACAGTATAAACAGGAGAAAATCCCCCTAAGAGAAATACATGTTGTTTTAAAGCTGAAACTCATTTCCTACTTTATAAGCATCAGATCACCAATAAGCATTTCACTGGAAGTCACTGGGTCCTTACAGGTTAAGTGGGACTGATTCTGCAGTAAGTCTAGAAAAAAAACGGTTTTCCTGCCTCTTGCTGCCACCAGGTCTCCATGTGTCTGCCGGCCCCCACCCAAGACCTGTGTCTCCCACAATTCTCACTGCGGCACTGATTTTCCAGTACCTACTGTGACCCTCCACAGGACTTAGGAGCAATCTTAAAAATGTATTCTGTGCTAAGAAACATGAGTGTGGCAGTCATTTTCAAAGCATCTTTAGAAAGAAAGTAACTCCTTAATACTTCTGATATCCCTTCACCTAGAAATTCACTAAATCCTAAGAAATAATGTATTTTCAAAACAACCATGTGATGAGCATCACTGTTAACACAAAGTTTCGATGCACACAAACTGAACGGCAGCTGTTAAATGATTTATCTCAAAACAAATGCTGATTCAGGCTCATTAGCATACCAGAAGTACAGCTGCTTATAACACATACAAGATTAAGTTAACAAAACTCACTCCAAATATACTGACTAGTTAATTCTCCATATGTTAGCAAAGTTTAGCAAGCTTGAAGGCAAGTTATTAAATCAGCTACAGAAGCTTTCAAATCTATAATATTTTATTGGCAATTCCTTTATGAGAAACAGGTCACAAAATTGTATTTAAACTTTACTGTCATATTTTCGATTGTTCTGCTTATAATTAAAACTTGAGAATATTTATGGTCTGTAGCTTGGGCAAAGCAGAGAAGATAGGACTATTTTTTTTCAGGGCTCTGAGGCTTCAAAACCATCAAGAAATCACAGCCCCGTGACCTTCATGTGCTCATGCACTAACAATTCACAACACCATGCATTTTTCCAATGCTCTTTTCTCTTTTGGCAAGACTAGTATTCTCAAATGAGGCAACGTCTCATTTTCTCTGGAGGTATTCTAACTTTAACTCTTCTCTTTCCTCTGCCCGTACCTACCTTGAAAGTGTCCTCCCAAAGTGTAAGGAGATAAAATTGAACAAGACTTGTGGATGTAATGACTGCCACCCACTCTGCTATAGTTTTATTCATTCAGAGTATATTCATTATAAGTCCTTCCTGTGCATGAGCCATCTCATACTTTTGGAAGGGTAATAACTTAATTTCACAATAAAATAAAAGGTAACACATTTTCTTTTCACATGAACACAAGGCTTGCACCAGCAGCAACAACTGTTGTGACCATGAAATCTTCAAGAACGTGAATCCCTTACATTGTTGGACTTCCAACGATTACTGTAGATGGCCATGATTTAACTTTGGTGTCTCTAAGCTTTGCAGTAGAATAAAATCTCATAAAATAAATGACATAAACATATTTTGCAAATAACTAAATGCAAACCCTTCTCACTATGTTCTACATTGTTCCTTCAGTCCCTTACACACTGGTGAAAATAAGCACATGGCCAAATTTGTAAAGACTCAGACAGCCTTAGTTTAGCTGTTTAACTAATATAAATAAGCCATCCATCTTTCTCCCATTTTAAGTAAACTACAGCAGAGGAATACTTGACCAAGATTTATCCCCTGACAGAATGGGCTGTTGATGATCCTCTGCCTCCAGAAACCCCAGAGCAGCAATCTGGAAAGTCAATTACATTGCTCTCAAGTGCCCTGATTTGATATCCTTTTAAAATGGTTTTAAATGTTGTGGTGACTGAAAACAAGTATGGAATAAGGACACTAAATAAATGCTTTCCTTTCAGGAAAGGTTGGGGGAGAGGGGCCGGAAGAGCTTAACCATTTCTTTACAGAATTAGGGTAAAACGTACAGTTCAATACCTAGTGTAGATGGTATTTCTAAAGCCACAAAAAATACTAAATTCACAAGGTAACTAAATGTCAGCAGTTGTGGGCAAGGTTGCTGGAGAATAAAAAGACTGGTCAAATACACCAGGAGATAAGAGGCACGATTTTCTGCAGTTTCGGTTCAGTCTGGGTGTTTTGGGTTTTGTTTTTTTCTGTTTTGTTGTTGTGGGGTTTGTGTGTGTGGTTGTTTTATTTTGTTTTGTTTTTCTGCCTTACTCTCTAGTGAGTCACTATGTCTGAAAGTCTCCCCAAATGGGTTTCTCCCCATCTTTTTACTTTAGTAACTGTTACAAAATATGCCAATGTTCCTCTTTTGCCTTCCCCCCTCCCCGTCTCCGGAGAGGGAAAGAAAACCGTGTAACCTGGGAGCATAATGACACGGTCCTTTCTGCCTCTGATGAAATCATTCCACAAGTGATCTGAAGTTCAAGTGAAGATGTGGCCGACGCCGCGTTTTACAAAAACAGGCCAAGGTTACCAGGAGGGAAATTCTGCTTTACAGGGCGGGAATTCCCCCGGGAAGTCTCCAGAAACGAGGGATATCCCCGTGGCTCGCTTTGGGCAAGTTCAGAAAGAGCTCAGAACTTAGGCGAGGGCGAGGTGTTTCTTGGCCAGGAGCTGAACGGCCCCCCAGGGCGGGCTGAGCGGAAAAGACGGGGTCGCGCCCCCTCACCCGCGGTCTGCACCTGCCTCCCGCCTCCGTGGCGCGGCGCTTCCCAGAGCAGCCCGCGCCGACGCTCCCCGACCCCCGCGGGTCCCCGCCGAGGCGCAGCCCCGCCCGAGCCAGGGCGTGCGGCCCCCGAGCTGGGAGGGAGCTGGCCCCGCGAGGTCCCCGCGCCCGCCGGAGCGCGCCGCAGGTGGACTGCGGGTCCGGCGCCGGCCGGCGACGCGCCTCTGGGGCCAGGGTCGGCGCGGCGGTGCAGGCTCCCCATCCCCCGGGCGGGCGGCCCCGGAAGCTGCGCGCGTACCTCGGATGTAGGCGCACTTGCCCTCGTCCAGCAGGCTGGAGGCCGAGCCGCCCATGGCTGCGGTGCGCGCGGTGCCCCCGGGCGGCGCTGACAGCTCCCGTCGGCGCCCGCTGCGCGCTCCTGGAGGCTGCTGCGACGGCGAAGCCGCTCTGCAGTTAAAGGACTAACTTCCTCCGGGAGGCGCCGCCTTCTGGGGCGCCTCCTCCAGGTCCGCGCGCGCCCTCTGAGGATCCGTGGGCTGGCCCGGGGCCGTCCTCCCGCCCCGGCTTCGCTGGGGGAGCTCCGAGGGGCCGTCCGATCTGGAAAGAGTTCCCGCTCCTTCTTTCTCCCCGCCGTCCTTTGCTTCTTCTTTTCCCGGGTTACGGGCAGCCGAGAAAACACCGTGGGGTAAGTGCACAATTTCCCTACGCGACTGGAAACCTCCGGGAGCTGGAACCTTCGCCACGCGTCACGAGGTGGAATTCAAGACACTGCTTTGCATGCCCTCTGGTACTAGAAGCAGCAGTTCTCAAGCGTCATCTAAGAACTTAGAGATGCAAAATTTCAGCTCCCCACCCCTCTGTACCCCTCTAAACACACACGCGCGCACACACACACACACACACACACACACACACACACACACACACAGGAGTGCAGCCCAGCAATCTGTTTTCTCAGAACATTCCAGGGAATTCTGATGCGTTCTGAAGTTTGAGAACCGACAGTAAACGGTACCTTCCCGCAACCATGATGTTAGGCCAAGGGGAGGGGAGTGGGGGCGACGACGAAGGGAAAAGAGAAAAAGAGAAATAGAAAAACGGAAACCCTAAGGCCGGGTCCTTCAATATGCTTCCAGACCTGAAACTTCTGAAAGCCCCATCAAAGTCTGTTCCTACACCTTTAGGTCCAGTCTTCCCTCGACAGACTGGAAATAGTTCACCAGAAAAGGCATCCTTTCTTTTCCCACAACTACTATTTAGCTTGGCAGAAGCTCTCTTCCAAATAAGACTCCACGGGGGCGAAGGGTCACCATGCATTTCTTCCTATTCTTAGTAATCAGAGTTTCAGCGACTCCTATTGACTTAACCTCCAAGGTCGAGTGGTCTGTACACACAAGAACCAGGCCTGAGGAGGACTCGGAAGGCTCTGCCCTCAAAAGTTAATTAACTAGCATTTTAGCACAAAGATTTCTCACACCTCACACCCAGTCTCTCTCACCCTACACTCTAATCCTTCAATAGATCCTCTCCTTTCTGTTTTCAGAATATATGCAGTATCCAACCATTTCTCACCCCCCTCCACGGCTGTGATGCCCATCATTCCTCACCTGGATGATTACAGTAGTCTCCAACTGGTCCTCCTCCTTGGGAGAAGAAGCCCCAGCCTATCGCTGACACCAGGCCCCACTTCCTCTCTGCCCTCCTCTCCCACCGCTCTCCCCTTTGCTCTCTGGTCAGCCCCACCGGCCTTTTTGCTCTTCTAGGACACACCTTCGCATGTGTTCTTGCTACACCTGGGATGGTCTTCCCTCAGATACTCACCTGGTTCACTCTCTAAGTCTCTCGTTTCACTCAGCTCTCCACTTAAATGCTTAACACTTCAAATGAGGCTTTTTCAACCCCATGTATCCACCAGCCCTCATCTGTCTCCACTCCTTACCCTTCATTATTTCTATTCACATCACTTAGCATCATCTGATATGTTTCTTTATGTCCCCACTTTAATGGAAACTCCGTAAGGTTGGGGATTTTCTTTGTTGATGTTGGTTCTTGTTTTCTTTTAATATATATTATTATTTTCTTTTTTTTCTTTAAGGGCAGGGATTTTTGCTCATTACGTTCTCTGATGTATCTTGAATGCCTAGAACAGCACTGGCATACAGGTGTTCAGTAACTAATCACTAAGTGAATGAATGAAATATTGAAATATATAATATAGAATCTGGACTCAATGAAAGCTGTGAATCTCGATGAGTAAAGAGCACTTCTAGGTAACTTCTCAATGATTTAAACTCTTCAATGTTCAACTCTTTTCTCAATATTCTAAGTTAGCTCTTAAAGTTAAGTATATCGTCCCAGGGTTGTAATACCTTTCATTATATAAATAGCTATAATTGTGCCTCTGAATGACGTTATTGTTATCGAAGAAAACTGCTTTGGATCTTCTGCCAGAGTTTTGGCTTGTCACCTCTAGTTTGGGAACAAACAATCTGAGAAAAGACGGATTATTCTCATCTCTCATTCTTTGCTCATGTGTAGCACTCACAGATGGAACAAGGCACAAGGAAGGATTTGTATGTGTGCAGTATCCACCAGCTTTGTAACCACAGCCTCAGCCTCAAATCCTAGCCTGGTAACGTAGTCACCATGTGACCTGGTCAAATTGCTTCACTTACTTGTCTCAGTCTCTTTCTCTGGTAGATGGAGCTAATAACACTTCTCTTATGTGCTGTTGTCAAAATTACATTTGATCAGGTCTGTGAAACACTTAACCTATTCCCAGGCACATAGTAAGTGTTCAGTAAATGGAAGCTAGGATTGTTATTATCAGTAACCAGAGTGGGCAAGGCAGCAAGTCTTTAGAGAAAGTGGAATTTTAATTAGACCTTGCAAATCATTGATATTGCATTAAGAAAGAACTTCTGCTCCCATTTTCCCCCAAACAAATAAAGCTTCTTTTCCCCAACTGGTTTACAGGAAAAAACAAGGAATTCATTATTTTAGTCACAGTATTTAATATTTTCAAATCCTATGTGGGCATCATTTTATTAATCACACACTAAAAAAGAGTCTCCAAGCAATTCAATAACTTTATGAGGCAGATTCAACTTCATATAATTCAAATCAGCTAGTTTAGAAAATTTCCTATGCAATGTTAGTTTGTGTGCTACATTAATGTATTTTGTATCAAAATACTCTTTTTTATTTAAATTTTTTATTCAGTCATCTTCTTTGAAGATTGGCCAACCATATACAAATTGTTAAATCAATTACATTTGTCTCTGGCACCCTCCAATTTTCCTTTAACATTTCCTTCTCTTTTCTTTTTTTTTTCTTTTGTGTAATATATTTTTTAATGTTTTTTTTTTTTTGAGAGAGAGAGACAGAGCATGAGCATGAGCAGGGGAGGGGCAGAGGGAAAAGGGGGACACAGAATCCAAATCAGGCTCCAGGCTCTGAGCTGTCAGCACAGAGTCTGATGTGGGGCTTGAACCCAGGAACCCTAAGATCATGACCTGAGCTGAAGTCGGACGCTCAACTGACTGAGCCACCGAGGTGCCCCTCTTTTCTTTTTGTACAGTTACTGAAGAATGCATAACCTTATTAACAATACATCTTATAGATTATCATAGGTCAACTATTGAAAGTCATTTTATTAATTTTTAAAATAAACTGCTTATTAGCATGATTGTTACGATAATCTGATATGTTCTGTTTTTTCAGGGGTGTAAGTTTTAGAAGCTCCAGTTGTCATTCTGATACTGACTTGTCTCGTGATTTGGGAAAATAGCTTAAATTTTCTAAACCTTATATTTCTTATCTTTAAAATGAGTGTCTGTGAAAATTTAATGTGATCACATGTGCAAGGCATTTAATACATATTAATATCCCTAGCACATATTTAGCAATCTCTAAATGAAGCTAACATGACAAGAAGCAATAAATAAAAAGATGTTTTATTAACTGTAACATGTCAACATTAGTTCATCTTATTATTATTATTACAGTACCTTTATTTTATGGTCTGCAAATCACTTTCCAGGAGGCAGGGTACTAGGACCAATTTTGAAAAGGGAAAAGTGTACCTACTGTATTTTAACTGTATTTTTGAAAGACATAAAAAGCTGTTTTCATAATGCAAACTATAGAAAACTAAGCCGTATAAAATCTTTTCTAGAGAGTAATACAAACTATAGAAAACTACGCTGGATAAAATCTTTTCTAGAGAGAATATGTACAAGATGGAATCCAACTTCTCATCAGTGATTTTTGAGGGAAAGTTTCAAGAGCTTCTGTGTGAAATTTTTGTTAGAAAAGACAGAATTTGGAGCATCTGGGTGGCTCAGTCGGTTAAGGTAGCCAACTTCAGCTCAGGTCATGATCTCACAGTTCATGAGTTCAAGCCCCATGTTGGGCTCTGTGCTGACAGTAGCCTAGAGCCTGCTTCAGATTCTGTGTGTGTGTCTCTCTCTCTCTGCCCTCCCTTGCTCGTGTTCTGTCTGGCTCTCTCTCAAAAATAAATAAACATTTTTAAAAACCTTTAAGACAGAATTTTTTTAAATTGAGAATCATTGCTTTCCTTCAACATGCGTCTCTCTTTTTTTTTTAATTGAAATACAATTACCTTACAATGTTATATTAGTTTCAGATATACAACATATTGATTTGACAGTTTTATACGTTACTCAGTGCTGACCATGATAAGTGTAGTCATCATCTGTCAGCACACAATATTATTACAATATTATTGACTGTATTCCCCATGCTATACTTACTATCTCCGCGATTTATTTTAGAGCTGGAAGTTTGTACCTCTTAATTTCCTTTATCTATTTCACCATCCCCCTACCCACCATCTCTCTGGCAACCACCAATCCACCAATTTGTTCTATGTAAGAGTTTATTTGGTTTTGGGGCACCTGGGTAGCTCAGTCAGTTAAGTGTCCCACTCTCAACTTGCCTCAGGTCAGGATCTCCCAGTCGTAAGATCAAGCTCTGCATCACACTCCACACTGGGTAAGGAGCTTGCTTGAGGTTCTCTCTCTCTCTCTTCTTCTGCCTCTTTCCTGTAAGGGTACACATGCTAGTGTGCTCTCTCTCTCAAAAATAATAATAATAAAATAATTTTTAAAAATAAAAATAAAAAATTTAAAAAGACTTTGCTTTTGTTTGTTTGGCTTTGGTTTTTAGATTCCACATGTAAATGAAATCATATGGTATTCGTCTTTCGCTGACTTATTTCACTTAGCATAATACTCTCTAGGTCCACTGATGTTGCATATGGCAAGATCTTGTTCTTTTATGGCTGAATAATATTCCATTGTATATACATACCACATCTTTTTTAATCCAATCATCTATCATCTATCCATTCATCTATCAGTGGAAAATGGGTTGCTTCTGTAATTTCCCTATTGTAAATAATGCTGCAATAAAAGGGGTACATATATCTTTTCTAGTTAGTGTTTTCATTTTCTTTTTTATGTTTATTTATTTTTTAGAGAGAAACACACACACACACACACACACACACACACAGAATCCGAACCAGGCTCCAGGCTCTGAGCTGTCAGCACGGTGCCCGATACGGGGCTCAAACCCACAAACGAACTGTGAGATCATGACCTGAGCCAAAGTCGGACACTTAACCAATTGAGCTACTCAGGCGCCCCTAGTGTTTTCACTTTCTTTGGGTAAACATCCAGTAGGGGAATTATTGGATTATATGATATTCCTATTTTTAATTAAAAAGTTTTTTTAACGTTTATTTTTTTGAGAGAGACAGAGCATGGGCCAGGGAGGGATAGAAAGAAAGTGAGATAAAGAATCCAAAGCAGACTCCAGGCTCCAAGCTGTCAGCAGAGCCTGATGCGGGGCTCAGATTCACAAATCAGGAGATCATGACCTGAGCTGAATTTGAATGCTCAACCTACTGAGCCACCCAGGCCCCCCATCATTTTTTTTGAGGAACCTCCATGCTGTTTCCCACAGTGGCTGCACCAATTTACATTCCCACAGACAGTTCATGAGAGTTCCCTTTTCTCCACATCACTTGTTTTTCCTTTTTGGTTCTAGCCATTCTGACTGGTATGAGGTGATATATCATTGTGCTTTTGATTTGCATTTTCCTGATAATGGGTAATGCTGACACCTTTTCATGTGTCTGTTTGCCATTTATATATTTTCTTCAGAAAATGTCTGTTGAGGTCCTGTGACCATTTTTTACGCTGAT
The DNA here is from genome assembly GCA_004023845.1 of Helogale parvula. Taxonomy (NCBI): domain Eukaryota; kingdom Metazoa; phylum Chordata; class Mammalia; order Carnivora; family Herpestidae; genus Helogale; species Helogale parvula. The sequence goes on from PJEM01002714.1 coordinate 79,297, forward strand.
TGGTTTTTAGTGTTGAGTTGTTTAAGTTCTTTATATATTTTAGACGTTAATACTTACTGGATAAATTATTTGCAAATATCTTCTCTCATTCACTAGGCTGCTTTTTTGTTTTGTTTATTCCTTCTTTATTGCTTTCCTTTGCTGTGAAAAAGCTTTTTATTTTGGTTATTTTGGTGTAGTCCCAGTAGTTTATTTTTGCTTTTGTTTCCTTGTCTGAAGAGACATAGCCATGAATATGTTACTAAGGCCCACGTCCAAGACATTACTACCTATGTTTTCTTTTAGGAGTATATGGCTTTGGGTCTTACATTTAGGTCTTTAATCCATCTTGAGTTTATTTTTGTGTATGGTGCAAGGAAGTGTCCAGTTTCATTCTTCTGTTTGCAGCTGTCCAGTTTTCCCAATACTATTGAGTGAAGAGACTACCTTTTCTCCATTGTATATTTTTGCCTCCTTTGTTGTAGATTAATTGACTGTATAGGTATGTGTCAATGTGACTTTCAAATATGAATCATCACAATTTTTATAGTTCTCTAGTCTGCATAATATATTAGACACTGGAAGTACAAGTGTTTCAACAGAAACCAATGAAGGCTTAGAACTAAGGATGACAGGGGCGCCTGGGTGGCTCAGTCGGTTGGGCTTCCGACTTTGGCTCAGGTCAGATCCCACATTCCTGGGTTCGAGCGCCGTGTCAGGCTCTGTGCTGACAGCTAGCTCAGAGCCTGGAGCCTGCATCTGGTTCTGTGTCTCCTTCTCTCTCTGCCCCTCCCCCTCTCATGCTCTCTCTCTGTATCAAAAATAAATAAAACATTTAAAAAAAAAGTTAAAAAAAAAAAAAAGAACTAAGGATGACAAACTCTAGAACCAGAGGGGCATTTAGATGTTTAGGTATCCCTCTTCAAATGTTACAAAGACCAGACCAACACAGTTGCCCTTGTAAAAGCAGTACCCTATTATTGCCATAGATACGAAGATTCTATTGGTTCTGAAGGCAAGGCCCTACACTCACTCCCTTGTACTCGGGCAAGGTGTTAGGTTAGTACTAGTGCACAAAGGGAAGAGTGCCACCTGCTGGACCGGCAGTGATACTCTGTGTGGGGTTAGGGCTCCACGGCCATGAGGAAAATGACAAGACTCTGGTCCAAATCAAATTCCTATGCTTGCACTTAAATTAGTTTACCAGTCATTTGGCATTTTCCACCTATTTATTACAAAGTTCTTATGCTCAGCTGACAAATGAATTGCTTTTCCAGAATTTTCCTGTTGAATTTATTTGGGGTGCTAATTCTGTCATTTCATTATACAAGCTTAAACTTACTGCTTATAACACACATTTTGACAGTAGCTATAATCCATTTTGTAAAGCACCGTCTTTTGATTATTTCCTCTTGGAGTCACAGTTCATTCTTTACGGTGCAAGTCACCAAACACATTAATTCTTCGAGTCAGGTACCAATAGTTGTGAAAAGTAATATTCCAGGGCTATGGCTTCTATTCTGGGGTGCTTGAGTGGAGAGATGGAAGGAAGAATTGGCAGGGCACCCCGGGGGATGCAGGAAGAGTGAACTGGTCCATCACGGGGGGGCGGGGTACTGTGTCACTGACATCATTTATAGTTTCTGTATGTGATGATTTAAAAAATGAAAACTGACTTAGTTGTATTGCCTTTCTGTTTTCTACAGACAGTGCACCCCTTATTACCTGAACCAAGGGCAGCCCACTCCCACAGCATCCCCTGATTCGCCCCAAAATATTTGCACTCGCATATGGTATGGGTAGTAGGGCAGAGAGGTTCAGAGTTATATGCCTCGTGTATAGAAAAAGTACACGATGACATATTATACCTGATTCAAATGGTCTTCATCCATTCTGCCTTAAATGCCTTCTTATGTTGACACCGAAGCAATTGTTAGTTCGTTTAGGTTACAAATGATAAAACTATCATATTAAATGCCTTAAAGTGAATCTATTTCATCAGATTATGTTCTTTTAAAATTTAGCTAATGTCAGATCACTGCAGGGATAACAGTTTTGAAGGAGAAAAGAGTAATCTAGGAGCATGAGAGACTTTAAAATGCATTTGGTTAATCTGTTTCCCAACTGGGCCAATCAGGATCTTGCCCAGGATTATTCTGTTGCAACTACTGAAAAAGACTGTTTCCCTAAGGTTGATGAACTGGTAGGATAGAAATCCTGAGCTGCTAGCAGATGTTTGCCTACCAAAAGGAGAACCCCTGATTGAGAGAAAATAATTCTCAGATGACATCACATTAATTGAGTCCTGGTTTGCACAGTTCTGTGAAACAATAAATCCTCCCCATTTTTGTTTGTTAAACAAGCCTGAACAGGATTTCTGTCTTCCTTCCCAACCCTAACCATTTTGACCAACATAAGACCTTAAATATAGTGCTTATATGCATGAGTAAAACATTATATATCTATACTGTATCCCTTTGTAGAAATGATTAAAACAAGTATAAGCAGACATTACTTTCTATGAGTGATTTGCAATGTATGCCAACAAATGGCAGCACAATATATAACAATTTACTTTTCTTAGTCATTTCTTATTCTCAGTAGTCAGTTTTGAAAGTGATTTATTTGCACTGTAGACATTTGATTAATTATTGGCCCTACATATACACTAGTTTCAATTCAGATTTAAAATTAGCTGTCTCAAATTTTGACATGAGAATTAACAGTCCTTCTGAACTTCATGACCTTAATATATATGAATATAGTCCCTTAGTACTCTCATTTTATTCATTTTATTAAAAAATTAATTCATAAAATTTGAAATTTTAGTTCAAAGCATCCTGCAATTAAATTAGGAAGCATGGAAGAGGTTGGATTAGAACTAAATGAGGGTGCCTGGATGGCTCAGTTGATTAAGCGTCCAACTTCGGTTCAGGTCACGGATTCTAGCCCTCCATCAGGCTCTCTGCTGACAGCTCAGATCCTGGAGCCTGCTTGGGATTCTGTGTCTCCCTCTCCCTCTGCCCGTCCCCTGCTCGTGCTTTGTCTCTCTCTTTCTCTCTCTCAAAAATAAATAAACATTAGGGGCACCTAGGCGGCTTAGTCGATTAAACATTCATCTTCAGCGTAGGTCATAATCTTGCCATTCCGGAGTTCAAGCCCCATGTCGGGCTCTGTGCTAACAGCTCAGAGCCTGGAGCCTTGGATTCTGTGTCTCCCTCTCAATCTCTCTGCCCCTCCCCCACTCACACTCTGTGTCTCTCTCTCCCTCTCAAAAATAAACATTAAAAATGTAAGAGTTGCCATGGGAGGGCGACTGAGCAGCCACTTTGCTGCAGTGCATGCTGCAGTGCATGCTGTGGAGAGGTGGGGTTTGCAGGTGGGGGTTGTCAGTGCATGCTGCTGTGGAGAGCTGCATGCACTGACAACCCCCACCTGCAAACCTGGAATGACCCGCGCCATTTGAAAAGCACCAACGGCCATTTTATTGCAGTCAGAGAATAGTTCCAGGCACTTCCAGGGACCGACGACCTCCACTCTCCAATCTGGACTGTCTCAAACTGGAATGCCTCACCATGGAATTCCAGCATCCCACACCCCACCGAACTAAACAGCCAATCCTATCCTGTCACAGTCCAAAGATGCCCTTACTTGGCTATCTGCCCACCTGAGGTCAAACCCGGAACCCTTGCACCCATAAAACACCTTGCTCTCCCATACCAGGTGCGACCTCCCTGACTCCCCACTCCGGAGTCACGGAACCTCGCCAGGGAATTGCAGACTCCAATAAAGCCTCTCTTGGCTCCATAACTTGGTCTCTCTCTTTCCTCTCGCCTCCGCCTCCATCAATTAAATCTTACAAAAAATGTTTTTAAAAATAAACATTAAAAGATTTCTTTTAAAAAAGAACTAAATCAGATTGGCGGAAATTCTGCAGCCTTAATCGCTTTGTTTTACATGGTGCTATTAAAGTTATAGCCACAAAAACTATATCACTTAATGCTACAATTCTTGGAAATTAAGTACTGGAAGAGCAATAATAACTATGAAGGACCCTGGGGTAGATAAACTTAGCAATACTAACAAAGTGAAGTATCAGTAGAAAACCAGCTGGAGAGCAAGAATAGCCTCAACTTTCTGAGTTTGTTTGTTGAGACTGAGGCACTATAATTTTGATGGCTATGACTTGACCTCTGGTGCCCACAACAGTGCCAGGCTTATGATCAGCACTCAATAAAAGTTTGATGAGTGAATGAATAAGTGTTCTACAATAGATACAAATCTTCGATGCAGTAAGATTTTTCCTGTAATTGCTATAAGTTATAAGGCATAGTAGTCATTATGGAATGAGCCAGATGGAATTTCAGGTAACTTTTTTTTAATTTCCTCATTGTATGGGCACCTGGTTGGTTCAGTCAATGGAGGGTGCAACTCTTGATCACATTGGGTGTGTAGAGATTACTTTAAAAAAATCTTTAAGTCGAAAGTTTCCTCATCTTAATATTGAAGGAACTGAGATCAAAAAGGTAAAAATGATTGCCCAAAACAGAGATAGGGGTAGTAAGTCAGTTGCCAAACACTTATGCAGTACACTACTAGGTAAATTTTTGGCATTGTTTCAGATAATGGACATACAGAGGGCCTAAGACATCCAAGGTCTCTGCCTTCAAAAGAGTTTATATTCCAGTGGGGAAAGAGGATTAACATGTCCCTGAATAAGTCGTTTCGGGTCCTGATAAATGATGCTATGAAAACACTAATATAGAACCTTGTAGTGGAGAATGATGGAGAGTGGGAAGAGACCCACTGAGTTAGTATATTGCTCAGCACAAGGCTCTCTAAGAACTCTCTTGTGAGCTGAGCTTTGAGCACATCTCCATGCAAATGTACGAAGAAGAGTATTCCAAGTGCAGGTGCAAAGGTCCTGAGATGGGAACAAGCTTGGTATGCTTGACAGGGGAGAAAAACCCAGCCATAAAGTTTTAACTGGAAAGAAGATAGGATAAAATGGACTGGGGTGAGGTTAGGTGTCAAGGAAAAGGAGTCAGGTTTTATTACAGAGGGTGATGAGACACTATACAAAAGGTTTCAAGGAGAGGAGTTGTACAACCAAATTTTCACTGTAGACAAACCACTCAGGCTGTTATGTGCAGAAGGGGCCAGGGTGGGAATGAGAGGAGGCTGTGGGCCCCTTCCTTGGAAGGCCGTCCTGGCAATCCAGGCTTGATGGTGGATCACAGGGTGTAGCAGTGGACAGGGGGCCAGTGGCTGTGCACAAGCATGTTTTCTAAGTACCTGCAGGACTTGCTGAAAAATGCATGTAGGCAGTTAGGGAATGAACATGCCATGCACAATGTGGGGAAGACTCTAGGAAGAATTAATTGGGAGAATAGGGGAAATGAGTAGTTCTGCTTTGAACATGTTAAGTTTGACATTTTTTTAAGTAGACTTTATGCCCAACATGAGGCTTGAACTCATGACCCCATATCAAGTGTCACATGCTCTACTGATGGAACTAGCCAGGGGCCCTGGTTTAACATTTTGTTAAATATTGACGTGGAAAAATGAAAAGGTCATTGGATGAATAAATCTAGGCCTCAGGCTAGAAGTCAGGAGAGGAGGTATGGATTTAGAAGTTATCAGTAAATAGGTGAAAATTAAAGCCATGGTTCTAGAGGGAAGCGGAGGTAGAGAAGAGAGAACTGAGGCCAGAGCCTGGAGCACTGCAGGAGGCCTGCAGGAGGAGGAGGAGCTGGAAGAGGAGCTGAGAAAAGCTATCAAGCAAGTCAGAGGAAAATCAGAAGAGTATGGCTTCCTGGACACTGATGCAGGCAACCTTAATAAAAACTCCTTCTCATTGATATGGGGGTGGGAGGACGGGGGGAATGAAAGCCTGGCTGGAGTAAGGAGGTTAGAACAGGAGGTGAGGACAGAAAAGCAGCATGGCTTTCAGACAGTTTTCCATGGAGTGAGGAAGAGAGATGGGATTGTGGTGGGAGTGGGGATGGAAGGCCAAGAGACTGCTAAAGGAAACAATCCAGTGAGGGTAAAGAATGCGGCGGTGAAGGAGAGCAGAGGAATAGCCTTGTGGAAGGACTGGCCTAGGGCCTTGGACAGAGCAGGGATGCCTCTCTCACTGTAACTCAAGGGAAAGACATGTGCCCAGGTTCGGATGCAGGTTGGGCTGCAGGATTTGGTGAAGGGCTGAAGTCATTCTTGGCCATTTCCATTAGTTAATGTGTGTGCAGTTTTCCCAAATCCCACTCCAGGGCGTAACCACACAGCCTCCATTAGACATCTGAAAGGTGTAACTCCTACTTTTAATTGATTTGGAGAGTGAAAATATCCTGCTAACCTGATCATCTAAGTTTACTGGTACAAAAATGTCATTGTCTAATTAAGTGGAATTCTTGTAATGCCAACCTTGTTCTGAGTACAACATAAAGGAGACACAGTCCTCAGTTTTTAGTTGGAATAAAAGAATAGACTTAACAAACAGAATAAGTGGAAGGAACCTAGGTCCTTGAAATCATTGTTGAACCCCTAAATTAACCAACTCTGGAATGACCCTACCACAGATTTCTTTTATGTAAGTTAATAAACATACCGATTACTTGAGCTATTTTGTTGGTTGTCACTTAGAGCTGAAAGCATTTTAACTGGCACAGAATTTCATTGAGATACATATTAAGCATCTGGCAAAATACAGCTCAAACTTTACACCAAAATTGATAAGTCAAACTATAATTTAAAAAGTACTAGTACAGCTATGCAATTCCTTTCCAAGTATGAAACAAAACATAGAGGCCCCATGTAGATGGGATGATTGTTGAATAAACCATTATAATGTAAGACATTGCAGTGTTGATATGGAAAAAAAAAAGAGGATTCACAACACGTACATGCTACATACACTTTGTATAAGATTATGGTTCTATGTCCATTGGGTTTGTTTTTTATTTTCCTATAAGGTTCTTAGATTTCTGATTTATTTTTAAAATGTTGATTTAATTATATTGCAACATTAAAAAAAAAAAAAAACCTCGAGGCCATACAAAGAAAGACTGATAAATCCATAAATATTAAAAATTCTTCATTAAAAAAATCACAAGTCAAAATACAAGTGAAGAGTTGGGAAAATTTGCAGTTTGAAACTGGGATTTAAGGTTAGTTGTCCTAACATAGAAAGAGTTCCTTTAGGCCTATTAAAAACACTGCCACCAAATAGGAAATGATACAAGATATAAATAGTGCATGTTGACAAATGAATGGCTCTTAAATATATGACAAATTCTCATAAAAAGAGAATTTCATGTTAAAACTACACTGAGTTACTATTTCTTGGGTCGCCTTTTCTATTGGGGAAAGTGTGGGAAACAGGCCCTCTCATAAATTGCTGGCCAGAGTGCAGAGTGATACCGCTGAAGAGCAATTTGACAATATCAGTCAGCATTACAAATGTGCAAACTCCTTAAAGCAGCAATTCCACTTTAGGAATGTATCCTATTATTTGTACACTTGTAAAGTGATATTTGTCAAAATTATTCTTTGTAGCATCTCGGGTCCACCAATGGTCCAGTGACATAAATTTTGGAGCAGTAATAAAACTGAACACTACTGTAGCTGTAACAACAACAACAAAATGAAAATTTCCTTTACATTGTGGGTGCCTGACTGGTTGAATCAGTACAGCATGTGACTCTTGACCTTGGGGTGGTGAGTTTGAGCCCCATGTTGGGCACAGAGCTTGCTTTAAATGAATGAATGAATGAATCTCAAAAAAAAATAAAGGAAAATTTCTTTGAATTTTGATATGGAAAGCTCTTCGTGACTTAGTGTCAAGTTAAAAGAAAAAAACCACACGCTCCCTGGACAGTGGAAGACTAGGTACATAGGTCTGGGGAGCCGCCCGTGGAGCAGAGCTGTTGCGTCCCCATCCTCTTTAATTTCCCGTTGCAAACAATAAAGGCCTTTCCTACCGTAAAAAAAAAAGAAAAGAAAAGAAAAGAAAAAACCACACAAGACACAACATGTAGCATATGCCATCATTTGATATAAAAAAGTATGGATAAATATATGTACATTCTTGTTTGTATATACATAAAATATCTCTGTAAAAATGTACCAGGAACTAATAACATGGGTTACCAATGACAGTAAGGCTGGGGACAGACAAGAAAAGAAAAAGACCTTTGACAACTTATTCTTTTATATGTTTTGGATTATAAAGAATATAAATATATTATATATTTTTAAAAATTAAATTTGTAAACACTGCAAATTTGAAAAACTAAATCTCCAGGGCACCTGGGTGGCTCAGTTGGTTAAACGTCCAATTTCAGCTCAGGTCATGATCTTGTGGTTCATGAGTTTGAGGCTGGCATTGGGCTCTGTGCTGAGCCTGGAGCCTGCTTTGGATTCTGTCTGCTTCTCTCCCTGCCTCTCTCTCTCTCTCTCTCTCTCCCTCAAAAATAAATAAACATTAAAAAAAAACTTTTTAAAGACAAACTAAATCTCTTATTAAATTAAAATTTGAGAAAACAATTTGTTTTTGTGAAAACAAGTGTTTGAGAAGAAAATTAAATGTCCAAAAACACTAGAGTTTCCTAGGTGGTGAGAACAATAAAGATGTCTTTTTTTACATTAATGAATAACTTTGGAAAGCCCTAGGTAACCAAAGGATGGGGCTGGATGCCACAGGAGCCAACCCTGTGATTAGAAGCTCTCAACCTCACCCCCCACCCCCACTCCCAGCCTCCCAGGTTGTGAGGGAGAGGGGCTGGAGATTGAGGTCAATCTCCAGGGGCTGGTCAATGATTTAATCAAACGTGCCTGTGTAGTGGAGATTCCATTAAAACCTCAGTGGAGAGGGTTCAGAGAGCCTCCCAATTAGTGAGCTGTGAACATTCTGGGAAAGTGGGCTCACAGAGGGCCTGGAATCGCCTGGCGCTTTCCCCATGCTTTGCCCTATGCATCTCTTCCAAATAAATCAAACCTAAGGAAAGGGTCGTGGGAACCTCTGACTTATACCCAGGAGCACAGGTACCAACCTGGATTTGAGATTAGCTTCTGAAGCAGGAGGATGGATATAGGGCAGTATTGTGGGAATGAGCTCCTAGCCTGTGGAATCGGATGCCATCTCTGGGCGGACAGCATCAGAATTAAATTGAATTGTAGAATGCCCTGCTGCTGTTCCAGATGTGTGGGAAAAACCCTTCTCACATTGAAAATGTGTCCCAGAACACTCTTCAGGGGCAAACAGAAATAGGCAAGTGTCCCAACTATCTGGCATAAATATTTGGGGACATTGGTCCTGTACACTGACTCCTTTACTCCACTTATTTCTTGTTCATTCACTCCAATTGTCTCTCTAGTCTCAGTGCCTCTAAATGAAGCTGCCCTGATCACACAAATCTTAAATAAACATAAATATACATACATATTTTCAGGCACCAGGGATGTGCATGTACAGAGAAAAGGCCATGCGAATAGGCAGTAAGAGGGTGGTCATCTACAAATCAGGAAGAGAGAACTTCTAGCCTCCAGAACTGTAAGAAAATAAATGTTTGTTGTTAAAGCCAAATAAATAAATATATTTATATATTATATTAAGATCCTATATTATATACTTTACATATATAGGATCATATATACATAATTAATTCTATTTCTCTGGAGAATCATAGCCTGATACAATAGGTATGTCATTTGCACCAGATCAAAAATAAACTAGTATTAAAAAGATTGAAGTAGGAGTGCCTGGCTGGCTCAGTGGGTAGAGCACATGACTCTTGATCTTAGGGTTGTAAGTATGAGCCCCACATTGGGCATAGAGATCACTTACAAAATAAATAAAGATTTAAAAAAAACAGTTCTTAAAAAAAGATTGAAGTAATTAGGAGTTGGTGTCTCTCCCTTTGATCGCATTTATTCAGAAACATAAATTCCAAACCTGCTTTGGAATCCTATAATCTCTAATTATGGTACAAAAAGATCCACCATTAAAAAAATAAAATTAATTGTGGGTCATTTTAATTTTAATAACCTATGTGATTTATAATTTTGAGAACATGCTAAGTCATCATTAAATGAGACAATGAGAAAGTGATACAACTTTAAACACTCTGAAGAAGTCTATGAAGAACTAATGTCAGGGATTCCCCTAGGATTTTTTTTTCAGTCTTATAGAGTATATCCAGATTGTGTTGTAATATCTATCTTTGAGATGTGTCCCAGTGAGTTTAAAACCTATGAAATTTGGGGTACCTGGCTGGCTCAGTCATGAGATCGTACAACTCTTGATCTTGGAGTTGTGAATCTGATCCCCACCTTGGGTGTAACAGAGATTGCTTAAAAATAAAATATTTAAACAAAACAAAATCTTCTGAAATCTGAACAAACAGGAAGGCATCTGGTGCTGCCACAAAAAGCAAGAGGGACATGCAACAATCTTCTGAGTGATTGGGTGACAGCCACTGAGCAACATCTAAAGCAAAGAGAGAATAAAACGTAAAACGTGACCTTGCTGAAAAGTCTGTGAACCCCCAGTACTGAAAACATGCCTAGTTCTCTGCAAGTTTATATATGCAGATATCAGTGCTCTTTAAGGAGAACCAACCACAGACCCAGTGGTACACAGGACTCGGACACAGCCCCCACATCTAAGATTAGAGTCTATTGGGGGAGAGCGTTAGAGAAGTAAACAAGTAACTACAGTGAATTGCAATGTGCTTTATAAAATGATTCCACTTTAACAACGATTTCCAAGAAATCCCTAGACAGGAAGGAAGGCAGATTATTCTGCTAAAGAGAGGGGACTGATGGCAAAGAGAAGGTAACAAACAGTCTGACCAAGTAGCCAAACTTCCCACCCAGGTCTCTGAAGCTGAAGGGGAAGAGAATATGAGGGTAATGACAACAGAGACTAAAGCAAGGAAATTCATCCCAAAATATCACAGGCAAAGGAGATTTCCAAATTTAGTTTGGCTTGGCTGTGGGGTATGTGGTGGAGCATTGCACAAGGTGAATGAGAAAGATTGGGCTTTGTAAGGGACTGTCTGCGGGAAAAGGAGTGTCCAGGCTGGGAAACTGGCTGGTGGAGAACAGAAGGCTAATGACATACAGAAGGAAAAACTGTCTGTGGGAAGACGAAGATGAGTTCAGTTGGGAGATGATGAGATTGAAGAGCTGGAGAACATCCAGGTGGAAATTTCAAGTAATCACTCAGTAACTGAGGTCTAATGTTTGAGAAAGAATTTAGGGTAAAAATATACGTTGAGTCATTAGCAGACTGGATGAGACTCCCCAGAGGAAAAGGGCAGAACAACAAAAGGAGAGAACCAAGGACCAAAGGCTGCTGAGCAGAAAGGCAGATGAAAAGAGAGCAGCCCTGCAGGATACTGAAAGAGGTCAAGGACGTATTATTGTACTGTTCTGTTCTGTTGTGATGAATTATGCATGACGCGAAATTTACTGTTTTAACCACTATTAAGTATGCAATTTAGTGGCATTAATTACAGTCACTATGTGTACAACCATCACCATGATACATTTCCAAAACGTTTTCATTACTCCACACAGAAACCCTATAACCATTAAACAATAGCTTCCCATTGTCGTAACCCAAGCCCTCAGTAACTTCTAGTCTACTTTCTGTCTCTATGAATTTGCTTATTCTAGGTACCTTATATAAGTGAAATCATACAATATTTGTTCTCCTGTGTCTGGCTTAATTTACTTAGAATAATGTCTTCAAGGTTCAACCATGGTGTAGCATGTATCACAACTTCATTCTTTTTTATATAGTGTGCCTTTTTATAATCAGGAAACAGGAACAGGGAGAACAGCAATTGTGGGTGTACTAGGACTGTTAATAGGGCTCACATATTGGAGCTTGCCAGAAGGACGCAAATCCACTGGTAGGCCAGCACTGAAAATTAAGTGCAGAAGCCGTGATCCATTAATCAGAAACTCTACAGAGCAGACAGGCATCTGAGAGTTGGAGCAGCTAGGTAAATCTTCATCTGAGAAACAGACAGCAGAGTATATCCAGATTTCTGGATGAACCCAACACAGTATTCCCTTCCTCCAATGGGAAGGCCTGGTGGGAAATGGGTATGCCTGAATAGTTACACAGGCCCAGGAGGGTCACAGGGGCACCTCTATACACAATTACTGTCCAAAGGAGAATAAAGAGCATGAGCCAGAGAAACACATCAAAAACAGGTCATCAAGTAAGGGAAGCCAGAGGAGCTGGCCCAACTCAGATGATAGAGGAAGAGGAATATTCAGATGGAATGAGTGAGATACTCAGAAGCCAATGTTAGGTGCTATATTCTACCAACACGAGCTTTGTATGATCAGGGTAGCTTCTTTGGAGGCACTGAGACTAGACAGATAATAGGAATGAATCCAAGAAATATAAGTAAGGAGAGCAACAGGAATTAAGTTATATAGGACCAAGGTCCCCAAATATTTATGCCGCATAGTTGGGGCACTTGCCTATCATTCCTGATTCCCCTCATGTTAATGTTTTCTCACTGAAAGCTTAAAACTTATCAGCTCAGCTTCTGATCCCCCCATAAGGTATTTTGAATGCTTTTAATTCTTGTAAATGAGCATTATCCCAAATGATTGTTATTGAGCCGAAAGTTAAGCTTCTCGTCATACATCATCTATCTCAAATAATGCTTTATGTTATTTTGCCTTGTAGCAAATGTACTCACTAAGCTTTGAATCTATAAATTAATTTTGCTGAATTAAAGAATCCAAAGAAAATATAGAAGTCTATAGAAGATCTGAATAACATTAATAAATGTAATCTAATGGACATATACAATAGTAAATTACACAAGAAATATTCATAAAAATTCCCAGTATACTAGTCCATAAAGCAAGTCATGACAGATATCAAAGGACTGAAATCAGGTGGAGTTGTGCTAGAAAACAATAATAAAAAAGGTAGCTAGAAATTAAAAAATATACTTCTAAATTCATGGATCAAAAAAATTATTATGGAAACTTTTAAAGTTTATGAATCATGAGTCAAAACTTAAAGGATGCTGCTAAGTATCTATAGGAAAATGTGCAGCTTTAAATGCATAAATTATAGGGGCACCTGCGTGGCTCATTCCGTTAAGTGTCCGACTTGGGCTCAGGTCATGGTCTCACGGGTTTGTGAGTTAGAGCCCTGTGTCAGGCTTCCTGCTGTCAGCTGGAGCTTGCTTTGGATCCTCTGTCTCTCTCTCTCTCTCACTCTCTCTCTCTCTCTCTCTCTCTCTCTCGCTCTCTCTCTCTCTCTGCCCCTCCCCCTCTTGAGCCCTCTCTCTCTCAAGAATAAACAGTTAAGGAGTGCCTGGGTGGCTCAGTTGGTTAAGCGTCCACCTTCAGCTCAGGATATGATTTCATGGTTCCTGAGTTCGAGCCCACATCAGGCTCTGTGCTGACAGCTCAGAGCATGGAGCCTGCTTCCAATTCTGTGTCTCCTTCCCTCTCTCCTTTCTGCCTCTTCCCTGCTCACACACTCTCTCTCTCTCTCAAAAATAAATAAACATCAAAAAATAAGTAAATAAAAATTTAAAAATAACCATTTAAAAATAAATAAGTAAATAAATTATAAAATATAAAATGTTGGAAATTTATGAGCTAACTAGACTTCTCAAGAAGTTGGAATTACAGTAAAATAAACCTAAACAAGGAGAAGGGAGAAAAAAATAAAGTAACCCAAAAATAGCAAAGTAGGAAGAAAACATATAATAGAGTGTCAACAAAGTCAGATGATTCCTTAAGAAGATTAAAAATTGATAAACCTCTGTTATATGGATTTAAAAAAGGAATACATAATAGGATAACAAAGGAGACACAATTACAGTTGCTACAGACATTTAGTTACTAAAGATTTGAATGGACATTTCTCCAAAAAAGATATGCAAATGACTAATGAGTACATGAAAAGAAGTTCAACATCATTAGTCAGTTGGAAATGGACATCAAAATCACAGTGTCATACCACTTCACATCCAGCAGGATGGCTATAATAAAAAAGATAGAAAATACAAGTATTAATAGGGATTTGGAGAAACTAGAACTCTTTTTATTGCTAGTGGGAATGTAAACCAGTGCAGTCACTTTGGAAAACACTGGCACTGGTAGTTCCTCAAAATGTTAGACAAAGAGTTACCATATGGGACAGCAGTGCTACTCACAGGTATCCAAGAGAAATGAAAACACAAGTCTACATGAAAACTTATACATGAATGTTCATAGCAATATGGTTCACAATAGCCAAGAAGTAGAAAACAAAACATATCCATCAACTGAATAGAAAATAAAATGTGTCTATTCATAAAATGGAGTATTATTTTCCAATAAAGATGATTGAAGTATTGAAAAGCATCACTAAACATGGATACACCACCAAAATGTTATGCTAGGTGAAAGCCAATCACAAAAAGACCACACAATTATAAAATTTCTTTTACATGAAAAGTCCAGAAAAAGCAAATCTACAGAAACAGGAAGTATGTTTGTGGTTGCCTAGGGCTGGGGTGAAGGGGTGGTGGTGGTCAATGAGGAGTGACTGCTAATGGCACAGGGTTACTTTGGGGGTGATAAAAATGTTCTAAACTTAGATTGTGGTGTGTTAGCACAACTCTGCATATACCGAAAACATTGGACTGTATGCTTTAAATTTTTTTAATGGTTATTTATTTTTGAGAAAGAGAAAGAAAGAGTGTGAGCAGGCAAGGGGTAGAGAGATAGGGAGACACAGAACCCGAAACAGGCTTCAGGCTCTGAGCTGTAAGCACACAACCTGACATGGGGCTTAAACCACTAACCACGAGATCATGACCTGAGCTGAGTTGGATGCTTAATCAACTGAGCCACCCAGGCGTCCATGGACTGTATGCTTTAAATGGATGAATTTTATGACATGTGGATTATATCTTGTTATGAGCTGAATTATGTTTCCCCAAATTTTGTATGTTGAAGCCCTAAATTCCTGTACCACAGAATGTGACTATATTTGGTGATAGGGTTTTTTTTTTTAAACAGGTCATTAGGTTACACTTAGGTGATTAGGATATACCCTAATCCAATTTGACTGGTGTCCTTAAAAGAAGAGGAAATTTGATTGAGTTTATATTGGTTTTGTTATGGCAGCCCAGCATACTAACAATATCTCAATCAAGATGTTGGGGAAAAAAATGTATTTTGTCAAATAGACTTGGGTCTTCCCTAAGAGAAATTGTGTATTCAGCTCCCCAAACAATTAGGACTATTTAGGTCTGATAGAAATTTCCTTCTTTTTTTTTTAAACCTTATTTCCTAAAATTGTTGTTTGGATTCTTTATTTTCACATCCTTCCAAACAATAATAGACTTCATTAATATAAACCATGGTTTTTAGGGACTGACTTATTGATTTAGTAAAGGACTAGGTGAAAGTGCACATAAGAACATGCAAAAACTAAGCTTCTACCAAAGCAAGGCAACACATGATTCAAAAGCTCCCTCTGGTGCAGTATTTAACCAACCTAATGTGAAAATCTAAATTCAGGCAATATCGATTCACTGACCCAGCCTGGGGAACTAATGCTTTCCTACATTTACATTTCCTTAAAGTAGAAGAAATAATTTAAAATATATAATTTGTGAATTTGTCAATTGTTTTTCATTTAAATAGCATTATGTGGTAAAAATTGGATAAAAAACAATTTTAATGGATATAAATTTCATGAAATAAAGGCCACCTGTGTATTTGTAAATAATAAAAAAACTAAACTAGTGAGATAATGTTATGAACACCTTCATGGCAAAAATTTGAAAATTTAGGTGAAATAGATAAACCCTAAAATATTATAGAGAAAAAGACAATTTAATTATATAATCATGATAATTTAAGTAGATTATTTCTTCTAATAATACTTTGAATATGCAGAAATATATTACTTATGAAGCTTCATCAAAATCAGGAATACTTTACCTGTTTAGGAGATGTGAGCTGGGGTCATCCTGCCCATTAGATTACAGAATGGATCAGCTCAAATATTCATTGCCCTAGTAGAAAGTCCAGTATCTTCCTCAGGATTCCTGAAAATTTCCAGGAAGATCCGACGCATGTGGTCACCTGGCTCTGAGAAAATTTACCCAAACTTTTTAGTTATGCTCCTGTGAGCCCTTTTTTCAATGGGGCCTCAGTCTTGGCCTGTAAGAACTCTTTCAGTATAAACAATTTCATGTCTCTCCTACACTAAAGACCTTGAAGAAACACTACCATGGTTTCTGACAGCTCAAGACTGCATCCCTAAGAAGATAACCTCGGCCCCTTAAGTTCCTGCCTGAGAAAGTTAAACGCTGCTGAAAGAATTTACTGTTTGTTCCCAGCCAATACCTGATTATAAGCCCTTGGCCTCCCTTTTCTTGGGCCCCTGACTTAACTTTAGAAAAGCTGGAATTGTAAATCCTTTCTCTATCTTTTTGAGATGTGTCTTCTGCAACCTAGGAATGCCTTTCTCAAGGACCTGGGAGCCATCCCTGTGCAATATAGTCACCAAGAAAGATAGGACCCCTGTCTCCCAGACTCTGTGGGGGAATAGGAGCCTCAGCACCAGTTAGAAAACTCAGCCGAATCATATGCACTGACATCCACTAATACTTTCTCTTTTATGTGCCCCAGCATTTAAAAGAGTCTTCCACTTTTTGTTTTGGCAGAGTCCAAGCTCAGAATATACTGTGGTCTCTCCTCTATTGAACTCGTACTGAGTAAAATCTGTCTTGCTGCAAAATTTTTCTTTTATTTTGCTTTGAATTTTTGCTTCAGGTAATGGAAGGTCTCACTGTCCCACATGTGCCATTTTTGTTCTGTGCCATGTGGATCCTGTTGCAAAATTCATTGCCCTTCCCTAATTTCTTAAAAAAAACACACACACACAACATTTCCACAGGTAATTAGTGTGAACAGTCATTTTTACTGAAACTTCTGGGAGACAGAGAGATTTTATATCACAGAAAAGCAAATGGCTTAAAACAGAATATCAGAGATCCTTTTAAAAAATCCTTTACCCCTCTGCTATGTTGTTCAGTCATCTCTCCTAGCTTTTCTGGATTCTGTTCCTTTCTTATACTGAGCAATATGCCACTTCTTTTGTTCTCTTGTCTCATGCTGACCATGCTGAGATTCTCCCCTTCCACCCCCAGTTAATTAAAGTATTTCCTAAGTAAGAAAATTCCCTCCCTAAAATAAGTTCCAGTGCCACTTATTATAAAGAGAATTTTTTCACTTTGCTACAATTCACATATATCTTCATATTTATCTATTTGTATATTGTTATTGATTCCCTTATCACCATACTTATAAAGGATCATTCTAATACCCGTGGACACCAGCAAGCAAATAAATATTCTCTGCCTTATCAGAGAAGCAAAACCATCAACGACAGGGGAGAGATTTCACTAAATTAGGGACACTTACAAGTGGCAATTAGTAAGTACATTACTTCACACATCAAAAAGCACTTAAATAACCATTTACTTTGTCGCATAAATACATAAAAATAAAAATCATTTAGCTAGTTAACAGATTATGAGGCTATTAAATGAAATACATTAAAGGCTTTAGCACTGAACCATGTCTGCAAAACTCACAAAATTCACTACATATATCTAATGCTATTTCTCATTCTCAAATAAATGTCAGCCTTGAAAACAATCCATTTTCTCAAAAATTCTCCAAGAGTTATTTTTTATTCTACTGCCCTTGACCTTTTTGCTTCCATTTTCTTTCCTTCTTCCTTCCCTTCTTTCTTTCTTTTTTCTTTTCTTTTCTTTTCTTTTCTTTCCTTTTCTCTTTCCTTCCTTCCGTCCTATCTTCTGGAGCCTGGCTTGGATTACTGTTTGTTAAAAATAAAAAACTACAATGTCTACTTCACACTTATAGTGCCCTCAGTGAGAATAACACATTGTTATAACTAAGCAAATTAAATTACTAGAAAGTCAAATAATGATGAGTCCAGAATAGCTAGATGATTATAGATCAGAGTCACTAGTCCATCTACCAAAAACATGCTGAATAATCAAACAGGTAACACTTATTAGCCCTCTAGTATGTCTAGTTATTTCAGATACATATTCTCCTTTAGGCTGTACACTGTGGTGGCAGCCCTATTTCATAATTTAGGAAATGAGGCTGAAGGAGGTTTAAGCAACTGTCCCTTGCCCTCAAATTAAATAACCAGTAAGTGACAGAATCGGATACAAGCTCAGTGATTTTTTATATTTAAAAGCCTATGCTCTAAATTCAATGAGATTTTTTTCATGCATTGCTGCTTTTCAGTTTAATATACACATTTGCAGTCTGGGTGCTTTTATCTGTAATTAGGAATTAAGGCAGCTTCCTTGTTGATACTTCAGTCAGCCAAACAGATACAATTAAGGTGGTATTAGGCCACTGACAAAAAAAATGTGCCACTAGTTTTAAGTAATTTTAATACTCCAGGAAAATTTTAAATTATTTTTCAATAATAACCTTATTTATGTTTTAGTTGATAAGTTATACATATTTTCTA
Source organism: Helogale parvula (assembly GCA_004023845.1). Classification (NCBI taxonomy): domain Eukaryota; kingdom Metazoa; phylum Chordata; class Mammalia; order Carnivora; family Herpestidae; genus Helogale; species Helogale parvula. The sequence goes on from PJEM01002714.1 coordinate 97,841, forward strand.
GAACTTACTTACTGAAATCTGGCAGGTTTTTATTTCTCCCAAAACAGAAAGAAATATGCAAAATATTTTTAAAAAAACTCTTTTCTTAACAATTATTAAGAAAAATTTCACTTCTCATCACTCTTTCATTTTCCTAAATCTTATTCATATTATACAATAGCACTCCTGTCTTCTGCTCCTGCCCATACACACATAAACACAGACCCAGGTCCACAAACACAAGAAGAGTCCCTAGTGACTTTATGTCCACAAGAAGGTTAAAGTATAGTGCATTTTCTTTTCCTTTCCTTTATACAAGGAATTTCAGGTATGGCTTAGTCAAGTCTCCCGGACTGCCGAGTAATGGTCTTTGGCTGAGCAATGCTGCTGACCTGAATTAAATGAATTTCAGGGACTTAACATGAGATTTTCAATATACATTTGTTTTCGTGATTCAAGACAAGCTAATGCTAAATATTCAATGAATTATAATTAATCCAGTATTTCTTATTCTTTATAGTTTTTGTTTATTCATTTATTTAAATAATCCCTGAACCCAACATGGGGCTCGAGCTCATGACCTCAAGAACAAGAGTCACATGCTCTTCTGATGGGCCAGCCAGATGCCCCTGCAATATTTGTTATTGTAGGAGGGACTAATACCAAATATAGAACCCCAGGGGCTGCAGGAAGACCACATATTGAGAGGAGTCTGAGCTATTGAGGTTTGCTGTTAGACTGACAAGAAGTTTTTAAGTTACGGTATCCATTGTGGGGAGATTTCAGAGAAACAGTTACTTCTCTACACAATAGGTGAACATAGAGTTAATATAACTTTTCAGTTGGACAATTTTATAATGTTATCAAAAACTTTAAAATGTTTAAATTCTTCATTGACCAGTATTTCTTCTTTAAGGAGGTCATCCTACAGAAGTATACACTGTTAAAGAGACTCAGGTGTAAGGATGTACAAAATTTATGTGTAGGGATGTTTACTATAGATCATTGACACACACAAAAAAATCCTTGAAACAACTTACATCCTTAACAATAGGTCAGTTTATTAATTGGTGGTGTATCGACATGATGGCACACAATAGGAAAGACAGTGTAGTGTACTAGAGGATAGGCTTTCAAACCACACAAACTAAGGTTTAATCCCAACTCAGTTAGATACTTGCTGTGTGACTTTAATTATCTCCTAGACTCAGTTTTTTCATCTGTAAAGAAATGACAGTAGAACCTACTCCACATAGATATTATGAAAATTAAATGAAAGAATATATGCTTCTAAACACACATTATCTAACACTTGGGATTATTTTTTCTGTCCATTACAAATTATGTTTTAAATATTACTTCTGAATATGGGGAAATGCTTACAATTTAATGTTAAGATTGAAATTGTATACAGATAGTGATTGTAATTATAGTATAATTCCAATAGTTCTACAACCCATTGGTATGAATATATTCACGCCAGACTTTTCTTTCTCATTAGCCCCTTGCTGGGTGACTGCAAGACCTCTGCTCTATCTCCCCAGTCATCCCCAGGCATTTCTGGGAAGCCCCTGGCTAAATCTCATGTGCATTCCATTCCCACAGCATCCAGGCTACTTCTGGTATCACCTTGCCCAGAGCAACTGGCTGAAATTTTTTCAGCCTCCCAAACCGGTTCTACTGTTAAATGTGATCTGAAATTCTTTGCACTTTTTGGCTTTGGTATCTGAACCTAACCTGAAACATTCTTTAACTGTCCATGGAGAACTAATGCTGCCTGGCTTCTATAACTTCTCTAGTAATTATTCGCTTTCATTCATTTTTTTCTTGTCATTTGTACCTCAAAATCAACATCCTATATGATGCCCTATCTTTAAATTGTTCTTTCATAGGTATAATTTTGCCACTTACTGATTGACTTGTTTACTGATAGTGACTTAGTATCTTAAATTAGATTATAAAGTCCTCAGGAGAAGAGGCTAGGTTTTATTTTTCTTTAGTATCCCCCTGTAGCACTCAGTATAATTCTACCACCGACATGAAGTATGAACTCAGGTATTTCTTATTAACGCAGCCCCAAAGATGCAGTGAGAAATAAATCATGTAATAGCTATGGCTCAGCAAGAAATTATTTTATGCTAATAGGATGGTCCTTTGTGTGTTGATTTCTTCTCTTCTTGCTCCACACTACCACTATCCAAAACTCAGCCCAAAATAATGGAAAGGCAGGAATTTCCTGGTCTGGGCTCCTCTGACCTGGCAAATTCCCCCCTTACATGGGCTGCTGAGGCTGCTGAAGCAGAAACATGCTTCCTTAGGGAGCAAAGCAGGTGGAGGCATGGGGATGCTGTATTCAACATGCACTACCCTTATTCTTGATCACTTCCATGTGCATCCTTGCATCGGTTTCCTTTTTGGTTTCAGGTGAAAGTGAATATAATCTCATTCACACTAACTTAAACCGGCATCAGCCTTTGTGGTCTGAGCTAGCTCCTCAGATACGACCGGAAATCCTTTGTCTCACTAGCCCTTCAGAACAAGGGGTGATGTGGCAAGACACCCAGTGCTCACCCATGACTCCTCAACCTCTTCTACATTTCCTGTCTTCCCCCACAGACAGGCTGCAGCCACCTGCCTATTTCTGCCCAGTGGACTAAAGAGAAAGAACATATGTCTCCTTGAGGTCAGGAAAGTTAAAAACAGGCAGGCCTCCTCCATTCCTCTTCTGTTATAATGATATTGGACTAGGAGCCATTAGTCACAAGAGGGAGGACAGCTGCCAGATCCACACTGGAATCTATGTGAGCAAAAACTAGGTTAAACCACTGAGATTTCACAATTTGTTATTGCAGCATATCCTCTTCTGTCCTGATTTACGTAGATGATATTCAGAATATTTAATAACTGGTAGAGGGTAGGCACTGATCTATCAGAATAAATGCAATAACCAATCAGAACAGCCATTGGCTGTAAACAGCTAGCAAGACTTGACTATCTGAGTCCATACCAGTTAATAGCCCAGAAAACCACCCTACAGATTTGTGCCAATTTTATAGTGGATAAAATTGAAGTTCAAACATCAAGTGATCTGCCAAAAATTAATGCCTTTTAAGTGATATTCAGTCCAGCTCTGTTTGATACAAAGCCCCACTTTCTATCTCGGCATTCTGCTTCCTACTGTTGAATAGTGCCCAAATTACCTCAACAATTCATCAAAATTTAGGCTGCAAGAGAACTCTCTAAACAGCTTGTTTATCTAAACAAGGATGGGGTGGCCCAACATTATAGGTTTATTATTGCATTTTCTTTAACTTGAACCTAGTCTTGCCTCAGTATAGAATAACACAATTATATCTTGCCTTTAAAAAAAATTTTCCTTTTGTTCTTAGTCATCATTAACCCCGAAACTATATTATTTGGTTTGATACATCCAACTTTATGATATATCATATACATTAAAAGGGAAAGAGAAAATTAAATGGGATGAAATGCTTGGCTTTTGGCATGGTTCTTTTGTTCCTGAGGCTCATTCTTCATTTAAATTCCTGTTTCTTTTCTCCATGACAGGATCATCATCTCCACAGCAACTAACTATTGTATCACAAAGGATGGTGCCAGTGAGTGAGAACTGGTCAGCAGGAGCTGAGCAACACTTAAGCAACAGTAATTCTATTTTCTTATAAATATCTCTAACTCAATAACTCAAGGAAGAAATAGATCATTCCCCTCTTACCTTCACCTCTCAAGTACAAGCAGAACTCTCAGTACAATAGCTTCTCACAAAAATATTGTATGCTCACCCATCGTTGGCTTTAAGAGCATATTCCTATGTAGAGATATCACCTGTTATTGCAAGGCAAACATGCGTCTAGACTGAAAAGTAGGTACAAATTAAATTAAAATCACCCAGATTGCTGTGTGATTTAAGAGTAGAAATCAAAGCAGGAACTGCATTGATTGCTAACAGCATTCAAACAACAAGTCAAAACCTCTTGAAAAGCGAAAAGAAAGATACAGAAATAGTTACTTGGCAAGACGACAAGTATTGTCAGAGCTTCTCTTTCTAAAGAGGAAATGTGGGGTGTTCCTAGGTGGCTCAGTTGGTTGAACATCGGACTATTGATTTTAGCTTGGGTCATAATCATGAGGTTGACAGATTGAGCTCCGTGGCAGGCTGTGCGCTGAACATGAATCCTGCATGGGATTCTCTCTTTCTCCTTCTGCCTCTCTCCTCTGCTTGAGCTCTCTCTCTCTCTCTCTCTCTCTCAAATAAAAAAGAAATAAAAATTTTAAAACACAGAGGACATTTGAAATGGGAGTGGTGTCAGGAGCTTTTATAGGTGGTAATCACAGGAATGATAAGATGCATTAAATTTGAAAGGGATTGGAATACAATACAGTCTCAAGGTAACACTTTGGCCCGCAGAATTCTCCAGGGAAGCTAAAACCATAGTACATCCTAATGATGGAATCCAATAGAACAATGGATGATTACTAGATACTGTCTACTACCCACTGTTTTTATATTGGTTTTACAGAATTTAAAGTCAAATTGTATTTATAATCTATAATACACAATCTTATAAGTGGCATGTGTTGTTTGAAGAATATCAATCTTGCCTCTCCCACTCAATGACAAGCTTCTTGAGGGCAAGTACAATGTCATACATGACTATCCTATGACATATAATGGTCAAGACTATCCATAATAAAGAGGTACTCTCTCAATTTAATATTGAAATGACAAGATCCTCATTCTATATTCTTGTAGAAAAATATTACTGAAGTTGACCCTCTCTGCTCTTTTAGCCCCAAAGTTCAAATGAGTTGGGTAGTAGAGTGACCCACTATTCTGGGTTCTCTCATCACTGGAGTCCTCCCACATCCTCAAGCCCATTAGTCTTCTAATTCCATTTTACCCTTAACCTGGATTACACTGTCAACCATCCCAAAGAAATGCCATCCTAGTACCTTAAAGCCCTAGCCTGTGCTCTTCCATAATCATGTCTGATCTTTTTGGATCATCTCTCTATTGTCACTTTCTGTGGTCTCCAGCCTGATAATTGTTGCTGGAGGAAGTCGTGGAATTTCGTTAACATAGCTTTCTCTAAATTCACACTTTTCACCTCAGTAGGCCTGCCCAGGAATCCTGTAGGTCATCTCTTCAATGATTCCTTAACACTGTCTACATATTCAAAAATTTTAACTAATGTAGCAGGGGCACTGTCCTTGAACTGCAACAAAAGGGTCTGAGAGAGGCTCCTAGCTGCACCATGGATTTACCCTTTAATTGCTGGCTGCAGGTCCTGAGAAAGAAGCCAGGTTGCCTGGGCAGATGTTTTCCAACTGACACAAAAGTGTGACAGTATTTTGAAAAAGTAGTACAATAATGTGGTTTAAGCCAACTGAATATCAGGCCTGTTTTCAACTATAACTCTTCTGAAAACTGTCTCTTCCTTTTTCTTTCCCTCAATTCATCAGCTTTTGTATGTATTCATTTAACAAATATTTATTGAACATCAGCATCATTCTAAATAAACAAAAGAGACAAAAATCTCTGTTCTGTGGCCTTACATTCCTGTGGGAGGTGACAGATAACAGAAAACGAATACACCAAGTAAATCACATAGTATGTTTAAAGTGATAGGAGCTATGGAAAAAATGAAAAAGGAGAGGGAAGGGGAGTTCAGGACTCAGGGAGCAGGTGAAGATTTTAGATATGGTGTAGGGTTGGGCTCTTTGAGAAGGTGACTTAAAGAGGCTGAGGGAGAAACCACGTGATGAGGAAAAGCATTCAGGGCAGAGTGAACAGGCCACACAAAAGCTTACTTTCTACAAACTCCTCATTATCAAAAGATGATATAACTTTCAACCTCTTGCTCTATAGAAATCAAAGTTATTGATTGGTAAATGATGTCTGTGGCCTTTCTTCCTTTTCATTTCTAAAATATCTTTATATTTTTTTCCTTCACATTTTAGGTAAATAAGTGTTTCTCTTTCCAAAGTTTTCTGCTTTCCTATATCCTCCCCCAGGAGGATCCTCCCCTACCCTCCTCACCTCATTTAACCTTCTTTCTATCATCTACAATCTCTTTTCATTCGGTCTCTTTCAGATACGCAGAAGTACTTTCTGAATTTAAATCACCATTGTCATTTAAATGCTTCTTCTAATTATAGGCTATTTCTTTCATTTGATGTACCTTCAATTTCCTCACTACCTATATTCGTTCTTTTTAGCCTTGATTTCTGCCTTCTGCCCCCTTAAAACAACTTAAACTCATCTCTTGATTCCTAAAATCAAACTGTACCTTTACCCTGTTCACAGCTCTGTCAGTTGTAATTATCATTTTTCAGAGAAGACTGGTTTGTAAAGAAATCAACTACTTGAATTAAAATCAGTATTCAATTTGTAAAGTTGTAAAATTTAAAGCCTCAAATACACCCTGCAATTTAACTCTGCTTATCTTCCCATTTGGTTCCCTCTATCATGGGATGTTTCATTCCCTGCCTGCCAAAATCCTGCTTATTCTTCAAGATCTAAGGCTCAAATGCTCCTTATTTGAAATTGTCCTCTCTCTGCTCTCCCAACATTTCACTTATATTACACAGGAAAATGGTTTTTCTAATAGCTGTGCAAGTGTTAATCTCCTTCAGAAAACTGTGAGCTCATTGAGGACATATACTATGTGGTATTTTTGTTTCTGTGAGACAGTCTTGAGAAAATGAGAATTCCTTATTTTCTTGACTGTTTCTCAGATATTTTGGGTGGTCTTTTACCTGGCAAAGTGTTTTTATGTAAGTATTAATGAAACATTCACTCTCTCACTCTGCACTAGCAGTACTAGGGGCTGCAAGATTGAATTCTTGGCAAAAAGACTACATTGATGCTAATGACTGTATTGATAACACTGCAGGTACTTTCCTAGCGCAGAACTGCTGTGGGGCAAACTGTAACTTCTAGTATCTGGGGGTGGCAACATTTTTCCCATTAGACCTGTTCATGGGACATGGTTTTGGTCATTCTTCCTAAGGCTTAGCCTTGAGTCTAAAGTTCCAAATATCCCAGACATTTTGGGAACTTCCTCATACCCTTTAATAAAACTCCCTTTCTACTCAACCAAAGGTAGATTTTTTTGCTTATAACTAAGAATGCTGACTGAAAAGGATATTTTCCTTAACTCCCCATAGACCAACTAAGTCAGTATCATAATATTTAACAAGACTCTAGTCATAGGGATAATACAATGAAAACACAACATTGAAAGTAAACTATCAGAAGCTCCTAGATATTTGCTACTCTCAAGGTCTGCAAGTCCACTCTGTGCTCTTAAGAAGAGTTGCACTGGTCTCTGCACCTAGTTTCTGACATGGCTACATGTGTAGAACCCAGCTTTATCCATACAAGGTCCAGTTATCCTTAGGCATAGTGCCTAGGGCCCACAATATTTTATGAACATGTTTTAATTTTAATTTCTTAGAGTGAAATTTTTAAATGGATATAATAAATATAATATATAAAAATTATAATTAAAATATAGGAATAAATCCTACCTGGATTAGATAATATAGTAATAAAATGTGTGTGTGTGTATGTGTAGAGAGAAATCAAAAATAGACCCACTTATATATAGTCAACTGAATATTACCAAGATGCCAAGTCAGTTCAGTGAGATAGGGAATTTTTTTAAGTTTATTTTTATTTATTTTGAGAGAGAGACAGTAAGCAGGGGAGGGGCAGAGAGAGAGGGAGACAGAATACCAAGCAGGCTCTGATGCGGGCATGAACTCACGAACCATGAGGTCATGACCTGGGCCGAGATCAAGACTTGGAGACTTAACCAACTGAACCACCCAGGCGCCCAAAGACAGGGAATATTTTTAAACAATTGGTGTTGGAAGAACTGTAAAAATGTATGGAAAAAGTAAACCTCAAGTACAACTTTGGCAGCACACACACATATACAAAAATTGAATGATACAAAGAAGTTAGCATGGCCTTTGTGCAAGGATGACATATAAATTCATCGACTGGCCCATATTCAAGAGTTGACCTCAAGTATTTTCACCACACACAAACCTTACTGGATCTGTGAGGTACTGGATATGTTAACTAGCTTGACTATAGAATCTATTTCCAATATATATCAAATTCTTACAGTACAGCAATCTAATTAAATAATGATAAAAAACATAAGTAGAACTTTCACCCCAGAAGATATAGATGGCAAATAAGCATATGAAAAGTTGATCAATATATGTCATTATACTAAAATAACAATGAGATACTACTACACACCTATTAGAAGGCCAAAATCCAAAATATTAACAACATCAAATGTTGGTAAGGGTATGAAACAACAGGAACTCTCATTCATTGCTAATGGGTATGCAAAATGGTACAGCCACTTTGGAACACAGTTTGGCAGTTTCTTACAAAACTTAATATTCTCTGACCATGTGGTCTGGGAATTGCACTTTTTGGTATTTACCCAAATGAGTTGAAAAGTTATGTCCACACAAAAACCTGCACACAGTTTTTTATAGCAGTTTTATTCATAATTGCCAAAATCTGGACACAACCAAAATGTCCTTCAGCAGGTTAATAGATAAATAAACCACAGTATATCCAGACAAGGGAATATTATTCAACACCAAAAAGAAATGAACTATCAAGTCATGAAAAGACATGGAAGAACATTAAGTACATGTTACTAAGTGAAAGAAGCTAATCTGAAATGGCTACATATGATTCCAGCTATATGACATTCTGGAAAAGGCATAACTACAGAGACAATAGAAACATCAGTGGTAGGAGCACCTGGGTGGTTAGGTTGGTTGAGCATATGACTCTTGACTTTGGCTTGGGTCCTGATCTCATGGTTCGTGGATTTGAGCACTGCATCAGGTCATGATCTCATGGTTTGTGGGTTCGAACCCCGCATCAGGCTCCATGCTGATGGTGTGGAGCTTGCTTGGGATTCTCCCTCTCCTTCTCTCTCTTTCTCTCAAAATAAATAAACTTAAAAAAAATCAGTGGTTGACAGAAGATGAGGAAGAAATGGATGAATAGGCAAAACATAGAGGAATTTAGGCTATTGAAAGTACTCTGTGTGATACTATGATGGCAGATACTTATCATTATACATTTGTCCAAATCCATTGTATAATACTAAGAATGAACCTAACGTGAACTATGGACTTTGGGTGATAATGACGTATCAGTTGATAATGGTGTGTTTGTTGATTATTGCAAATGTACCACTCTGGTGCAGGGTGTTGACAGTGGGGGAGGCTATGCATATGTAGGGGCAGGAGTTAGATGGGAATTCCTTATATTGTCTATTCAATTTTGCTGTTAACCTAAAACGTGTCTAAAAAGATAAAATCTATTAAAAATGTAAGCCATAAATGGAGAGAAAATATTCTTAATACATATATTTGATAGGGAACTTATACAGTAATATATAAAGGACTCCTGCAAATCAAAAATCAAAGGATACAAAAAACTTAAATAGGCAAAAAACAGACATCTCACAAAAGTAGCTTTGTAAGTGGCCAAAAAAGCACATGAAAAGATATTCAACATCTTTAGATAACCGGGGAATATGAATTAAAACCATATTGAAATTCCACTTGACACCACTAAAATGGCTAAAACTAAAAGACAACATCAGTTGTTGGTGAGCATGTTGTACAAGGGGAACGCTCACACTGCTGATGGAGTACAAAATGATACAGTCGCTTTGGACAACTGTTTGGGAGCTTCTTATAAAATTATATACCCACCTAATGACCCAGCAGTGCTACTCCTAGGTATTTTTCAGAGAGAATCAAAATCAACATTCACAAAAACTTGACCAAGAATGTTAATAGCACCTTTATTTTTAGTAGACAAAAACTGGAAGCAAATACAAATATTCATCAGCAGGATTATGGATTTTTTTTAAAAAAATGGTGCATATGTATATAAAGAATATTTGTAACAAAATGGAATAAAGTACTAATACAACAATATGGGTGAATCTCTAAAGCATTGCACAGAGTAAGAGAATCAGACACACAAAAATACATATCATATGATTCCATTTATGTGACTTCAAGAGCATAATAACCCTTGATGATAGAAATCAGAACACAACTGCCTATCTGAGAAGGGACACTGACTGAAGGAAGACATGAAGAAATTTTCTAGAGGTGATGGAAGTGACTTATGTCTTCACTGAGGTGGTACTTACCTGAGTACATACATTTGTTAAAACTCATATCAAGGGGCACCTGTGTGTCTCAGTCGATTGAGTGTCCAAGTTTGGCTCAGGTCATGACCCCAACAGCTCGTTGAGTTGGAGTCTCATGTCAGGCTCTGTGCTGACAGCTCGGAACCTGGAGCCTACTTTAGATTCTGTGTCTCCGCCTCTCTGCCCCTCCCCTCCTCAAGCTCTGTCTTTCTCTCAAAAATAAACATTAAAAAAATTTTTAACCACTCATATCCAATTATCTATGCATTTCATTGCATGTAAATTTTATCTCCATAAGAAAGGAATGTTATCAAGAGGAGCCAAGATGGTGGAGAGGAAGGTAGCTTTGTAAACTTCGTCTGCCCCATCTATCGAACTGAGAAGGACATTACTCTCATCTGCAAGAATGGAAGGAGAAAATACAGACTCCAGAAAGAAGACAACCTCAAAGATGCCTGAGTGAGTGAGTGCGAACTGGGAAGACTGGAAAACGGGCCAGCCCAAGAAGGGCAGGGGAGGTGGGAGCCCCAGCCCAACACGGGGCAAGCGCGCGGAGCCCCTGAGAGACAAAGGAAAGAGAAAGAGAAACTGAACACAGTCATAGTACTGTCTCTAGAGAAGAGATAAAGAATGTTTAGCCCCGCATGGAGAGAAAGACTCTCACTCCATATATAACCGCTGGGCAGCCCAAACCCCCAACCCAGGTGGCACAAGGGAAAAAACAGCTTCCACCCCTGCCCGATCCTGGCAGGGAGTTGGCGGCAGCCAGGGCGAGGCGCATGCTTTGGCTGCTGGTGCCTCAGGCAGTGGCAGCGTGAATCCCACCAAGTGAAACTGCTCCCTCCCCCTACTCGATCTCTATCCCGGCTGGGGGCTGGGAGTTGGCGGTGGCATCTGTGAGGGCATGCCCTTTGCCTCCTGGGCGTGCCTCACCTCAGGCAGCGGCAGCGTAAATCCCAGCTGGTGCCTGGAGAAACTGATCCCTCCCCCTACCCGTTAGCTATCCTGGCTGGGGGTTGGGAGTCAGCGGCAGTGTCTGTGAGGGCTTGCACCTCGCCTCCGGCAGCAGTGGCACAAATCCCTGCCAACGCCTAGAGAAACTGCTCCCTCCCCCTACAAGACCCAGCTAAGAAACCAGCTGCCAAAGCAAGTACATCTCATCTGTAGTAGCATAAAAGTGCATGGACTAGGATTTTGAAACGAGGTGGGCCTGGAACATACAGCTTGGCTCAGGTGCAGCACAAGGAGATCGGACTCATTAGAGTGGCCTACAGTGCTTAGTTGCAGCAGAACATGGGGTGCTGCCATTCTACTTTCCACAACCACCAAGGCGGGGCCTCCGAGAGCAGCCCCCGAGACCTATTACACCAAACCATGCCTATCCGCGAGGGGGAGCTGCTGCTTTTTTTTTTTTTTGTACTTATTTTTATTATTATTACCTTTTTTACTTTTTAAAATTTTTTTTAATTTTTACTCCTTATTTTCCTTTTTCCTTTCTCCCTCTTTTTTCCTTCCTCTTGCCATCCAGATATATTCTCCCTTATCTCATCCTTATCTCTCCCCTCGACTGGTTATACACTTTTAGACTGTCCATTGTCCTTTGTTGTCTCTGCCCCCCTTTATTTTTTTTTCTTCTTTTCTTCTCTTTCCTCTCCCTTTTCTTTTCTTCCTTTCCCCCTTTTAATTTGTTTGTTTGATTTGTCTGTGTGTTTGCATGCTTCTGTTTCCTCTATGTTTGTCTTTCTGTTTTCCTTCTCGGGGCTACTCCAAGAAACATGTCAAAGTGCGCATGACAGCGAGTCCCAAATATCTCTGAGTAGGGAAATAAAATAATCAAAGGCACAACAAGAGAAACTGAGAGACACTGAAATGACAGGCCCTGGACAGTCAATAAGCCTCCTTTAACAGAGCAATACTAACAAGTGTACAGTGCACAACGAGCTTTTAAAACTGACAAGAGGGGCGCCTGGCTGGATCAGTCGGTTAAGCCTCCGACTTCGGCTCAGGTCAGATCTCACATTTGTGTGTTCAAGCCCTGCATCAGGCTCTGTGCTGACAGCTCAGAGCCTGGAGCCTACTTCTGGTTCTGTGTCTCCTTCTCTCTCTGCCTCTCCCCCTCTCATGTTCTCTCTCTGCCTGTCATTCAAAATAGGAGAAATAAAGGTGTTCCCAAATAAATAAAAATTGAGAGAATTCATGACCACCAAACCAGCCCTACAAGGAATCCTAAGAGGGACTCTATGAGGGAAATGTTGCAAAGAATACAAGGTGCCAGAGACACCACTATAAACATGAATTCTAGGGAGAACACAATGACTCAAAACCCAAATTTTTCAATAATAACACTGAATGTAAATGGACTGAATGCTCCAACCAAATGACACAGGGTAGCAGAATGGATAAAAAAACAAAATCCATCTATTTGCTGTCTACAAGAGACTCATTTTAGAACTAAAGATACCTTCAGGTTGAAAGTAAAGGGATGGAGAAATATCTATCATGCGACTGGAAGCCAAAAGAAAGCCAGAGTAGCCATACTTATATCAGACAAACTGGACTTTAAAGGAAAGGCAGTAATAAGACATGAAGAAGGCCATTATATAATAATTACAGGGTCTCTCCATCAGGAAGAGTCAACAATTATAAACATCTATGCGCCAAAATCAGGAGCACCCAAATACATAAAACAATTAATCACAGACAGAAACAATCTTATTGATAAGAATGTGCAAATTGCAGAGAACTTTAATACTCCACCAGACAGAAAATCACTAAAGAAACAATGGACCTGAACGACACATTGGAACAGATGGAATTGATAGATATATTTAGAACTCTGCATCCTGAAGTTAGGAAATTCACCTTCTTCTCAAGTGCACATGGCACATTCTCCAAGATAGATCACATACTGGGACATAAAGCAGCCCTCCATAAGTATAAACGAATTGAGATCATACCATGCACACTTTCAGATCACAATGCTATGAAACTTGAAATTAACCACAGGAAAAAGTCTGGAAAACCTCCAAAAATGTGGAGGTTAAAAACCACCCTACTAAAGAATGATTGGGCTAATCAGGCAATTAGAGAAGAAATTTAAAAATATATGGAAACAAATGAAAATGAAAATACAACAATCCAAATCTCTGGGACACAGCAAAGGCAGTCCTAAGAGGAAAATATATTGCAATCCAGGCCTATTTCAACAAACTGGAAAAAGCAGAAATTCAAAATCTAAAAGAGCACCTACTGGAACTAGAAGGGGAGCAGCAAGAGCACCCCAAACCCAGCAGAAGAAAAGAAATCATAAAGATCAGGGCAGAAATAAACAATATAGAATCCAAAAAAAACAGTTGAGCCAATTAATGAAACCAAGAGTTGGTTCTTTGAAAAAATAAACAAAATTGATAAACCTCTAGCCAGGATCCTTAGAAAGAAAAGAGAGAGCACCCAGATAGACAAAATCATGAACGAAAATGGATCTATTATAAACAATCCCTTAGAAATACAAGCAATCATCAGAGATTACTATGAAAAATTATGTGCCAACAAACTGGACAACCTATAAGAAATGGACAAATTCCTAAATGCACATGCACCACCAAAATTCAAACGGGAAGAGAGAGAAAGCATGAATAGACCAATATCCAGTGAAGATATCAAATCTGTTATCAAAAATCTCCTAATGAATAAGAGCCCAGGGCCAGATGGCTTTCCAGGGGAATTCTACCAGACATTTAAAGCAGAGCTCATACCCATTCTTCTCAAACTATTCCAAAAAATAGAAATAGAAGGAAAACTTCCAAACTCATTCTACAAGCCAGCATCACCTTGATACCCAAACCAGACACCCAGCAAAAAAAGAGAACTACAGACCAATATTCTTAATGCATACGGATGCAAAAATACTCAACAAGATACTGGCAAATCGAATTCAACAGCATATAAAAAAATTATCCATCATGATCAAGTGAGATTCATTCCTGGGTTACAGGGCTGGTTCAATATTTACAAATCCATCAATGTGATACATCACATTAACAAAAGAAAACATAAAAACCGTATGATACTGTCGATAGATGCAGAAAAAGCATTTGACAAAATACAGCATCCTTTCTTAATAAAAACCCTTGAGAAGGTCGGAATAGAAGGAACTTACCTAAACATTATAAGAGCAGTTTATGAAAAGCCCACAGCTATTATCATCCTCAATGGAGAAAAACTGAGAGGTTTCCCCCTGAGATCAGGAACACAACAGGGGTGTCCACTCTCACCACTGTTGTTTAACATAGTGCTGGAAGTCCTAGCATCAGCAATCAGACAACAAAAGGAAATAAAAGGTATCAGAATTGGCAAAGAATAAGTCAAACTATCACTTTTCACAGATGACATGATACTCTACATGGAAAACCCAATCGACTCCACCAGTTCTAGAAGCCTTCTAGAACTGATCAATGAATTCAGTAAAGTTGCAGGGTACAAAATCAGTGTACAGAAATCGGTTGCATTCCTATACACCAATAGTGAAGCAGCGGAAAGGGAAATCAAGTAACTGATCCCATTCACAATTGCACGAAAAACCATAAAATACCTAGGAGTAAACCTAACCAAGGATGTAAAAGAACTATATGGGGAAAACTTTAGAAAACTTATGAAAGAGATTGAAGAAGACACCAAGAAATGGAAAAACATTCCATGCTCATGGATTGGAAGAATAAACATTGTGAAAATGTCATTACTACCCAAAGCAATCTACACATTCAATGCAATCCCCATCAAAATTGCACCAACATTCTTCTCAAAGCTAGAACAAGCTATCCTCAAATTCGTATGGAACCACAAAAGACCCTGAATAGCCAAAGTAGTATTGAAGAAAGCCAAAACTGGAGGCATCACAATCCCAGACTTTAGCCTCTACTACAAAGCTGTCATCATCAATACAGTATGGTATTGGCACAAAAACAGACACATAGAATAGAGAACCCAGAACTGGGCCCACAAATGTATGGCCAATTAATTTTTGATAAAGCAAGAAAGAGTATCCGATGGAAAAAAGACTGCCTCTTTAGCAGGTGGTGCTGGGAGAACTTGACAGCAACATGCAGAAGAATGAAACTAGACCATTTTCTTACAACATACACAAAAACAGACTCAAAATGGCTGAAGGACCTGAATGTGAGACAGGAAACCATCAAAACCCTCGAGGAGAAAGTAGGAAACAGCCTCCTTGACCTCAACCGCAGCAATTTCCTACTTGACACATCCCCAAAGGCAAGGAAAATGAAAGCAAAACTGAACTCTTGGGACCTCATCAAGATGAAAAGCTTCTGCACTGCAAAGGAAACAATCAAGAAAACTAATAGACAACCAACAGAATGGGAAAAGACAGTTGCAAATGACATATCAGATAAAGGGCTAGTATCCAAAATCTAAAGGAACTCACCAAACTCCACACCCAAAAACCAAATAACCCAGTGAAGCAATGGGCAGAAGACATGAAGAGACACTTCTCCAAAGAGGACATCCAGATGGCCTACAGGCACATGAAATGATGCTCAACATCCCTCATCATCAGGGAAACACAAATCAAAACCACACTGAGATACCACCTCACGCCAGTCAGAGTGGCTAAAATGAACAAATCAAGAGACTATAGATGCTGGTGAGGGTGTGGAGAGATGGGCACCTTCTTACACTGTTGGTGAGAATTTAAACTGGTACAGCCTCTCTGGAAAACAGTGTGGAGGTTCCTCAAAAAACTATCAATAGAACTCCCCTATGACCCAGCAATAGCACTGCTAGGGATTTACCCAAGGGATACAGAAGTGCTGATGCATAGGGGCACATGTGCCCTAATGTTCACAGCAGCACTGTCAACAATAGCCAAATCATGGAAAGAGCCTAAATGTCCATCACCTGATGAATGGATCAAGAAGATGTAGTATATATATATACAATGGAGTATTACATGGCAATGAGAAAGAATGAAATATGGCCATTTGTAGGAAAGTGGATGGACCTCGAGGGTGTCATGCTAAGCGAAATAAGTCAGGCGGAGAAGACAGATCCCGTATGTTTGCACTCATAGGTCTAACAGGAGTACAAGAGAAACCTAATGGAGGACCAGGGGGATGGGAAGAGGGAAAGAGAGTTGGGGAGAAAGAGGGTCGCAAAACTTGAGAGATATTGAATACTGAAAACGAACTCAGGGTTGAAGGGGGAAGGTGAGGGGGGAAAGAGGTGGTGGTGATGGAGGAGGGCACTTGTGAGGAAGAGCACTGGGTGTTACATGGATACCAATTTGACAATAAACTAAAAAAAAAGAAAGGAATGTTATCATATAATTAATTACCTCAAGCTGGGTAAGCAAAACATACCATTTACATGTTTTTAGCGTTTTTCCCTCTGATACCTAGAAGCGTCCAGAACACAGTGATTGCTCAATACTTCTTAGAGGGAAGTTAAACAAAAGAACCGATTGTTTTGACAGTTTATAGACCTATAATGAGACATTCAGATAGTTTCTTTTAGGCACGTGTTTAGTTTTCTACTGATAACTCCTTATAGAGAAAGGGACCTTTTTTCTATGTTTTTCTTAGACTGGCAATGATCACTCTAACTTTGAGCAAATTAACTCTCTTCGGCAGTCAGTATACATGTATGTGTGCTCCTGTGCATGTCTCCATAGTATAATCATTTGTCTTGAGTTGTTCTCCTATGATAGAAACTGCCTAAATTGGCTAATAATTTTTTTTAAAGTATCTAATCAAGGGCCCTGGGTGGCTTAGTTGGTTAAGTGTCCGGCTTCGGCTCAGGTCATGATCTCACGGTTCCTGGGTTCGAGCCCCACGTCGGGCTCTGTGCAGGCAGCCAGCTCAGAGCCTGGAGCCTGCTTCCGGTTCTGTGTCTCCCTCTCTCTCTGACCCTCCCCTGCTCGCACTGTCTCTCTCTCTGTCTCTCAAAAATAAATCAATAACATTAAAAAAATTTTTAATAAAGTATCTAATCACATAAATGTATTGTGAAAATAAACTGAAAACTATATCACAAGTACTGGTAAGAAATACATCATTGCTCAAATAATGATTTTCAAGATAATTTCCTCTCAAAAAATAGAGGAATGGCTGCAAAGTTGTTCCATTTTGTGTATTCTTTTGTTCCAAGACTGTTCCCAAACATAAAGCATTTATTATGACAGATGTTTTCTCCAATAATTTTAAAGTTTAAAAAAATGAAAAGATTACATAACTATAGGTAGATTACTCATGTTAGGCTGTCCCCCACCCTCTATGTACGCCCTAAAATGCAATTACTTTCAATACTTACATGTGACATGAAAGAACAGATTTTCTAAAATTTTAGTTAAGCTGCACCTGGTGGCTCAGTTGGTTAAGTGTCCAACTTCGGCTCAGGTCATGATCTCACAATTTGTGAATTTGAGTCACTCGTCAGGCTCTCTACTGACAGCTCAGAGCCTGAAGCTCTCTTCAGATTCTCTGTCTCCCTCTCCCTCTGCTCCTCCCCTGCTTTCATGCTCCCTCTCTCCTTCAAAATAAATAAACATTGGGGTGCCTGGGTGGCTTGGTTACATGTCCAACTTTGACTCAGGTCATGATCTCATGGTTCGTGGGTTCGAGCCCCGCGTCGGGCTCTGTGCTGACATCTAGGTCAGAGCCTGTCGCCTGTCTTAGGATTCTGTATCTCCCTCTCTCTGTCTTACCCTCCCCTGCTCACTCGGTCTCTCTCTGTCTCTCAAAAATAAATAAAAAACATTAAAAAATCAAAATAAATAAACATTAAAAAATTTTTTTAAAAACAAAAATAAACTTCACTTAAAAAAAGCAGATCGCAGACAAAGATATGTTACTGAATTCTAGCTATTAAATTTTGATATTTAAATTCCAGGTGAGAATGAAGCAAATAGGAATGTGTAAATTTTAATTTACCTATCAGAACTGTATTTTCCAAAAATGTTGTGCTTTATATTAGACAAAAGTTACTCAGAAAATCTTAGGTCTTTTCAAACAAAAATAATTGTATTTCAAAAGCCGAAGTTTCAATAACCTCCAGATTAAGAAATGAAGTCCTGGTTAATTTGAAAAGATGGTTGGAAAACTTTTATTTTATTATATAACTAGCATAAAAGGAAACTTCTGAACCACCACCAAGTTCTGATTTTCTACTTTCAAGTTGAGGTCACATTCCTCTCCCTTGTCTGTCTTGGAGTATCCTCTTCAAGTAAGCATACATCTGGTTTAAATTCCTACCATATGTGATTAATCAATGCATAACAGATAATAAGTTTATATTCCTATAGGCTTTGGCTTCTATTCTCTTAGGTTTTGCAAGTCTGATGATTTTTCCATCTTAGCTTATCTGTGTTATAGTAATAAGAGAAGGCCCAAAACACAGAATGTACTTTAGGACCAATAACTTTTCTCCAAAGGCAATCAGCAGGAAACTTGAAATGATCAATCCTATATCTTTATGAGCTTTGAAAAACTGAAGCCAACATTTCATGACTTCTCATGCTATAGTCCTTTCTATCCAATTATGTTTAGTAATTGGGGATTATTACCAAAGTATAATGGATATTCATTATTTGGATTATTCATATATTTATTCTTTTATCTCAGTACAAATATTTAAAAATCCTACCACCATTATTATTAGTTAAAGCAGTGTCACCAATTATGAGAAGGCAGTTTAGAACAGTAGTTAAGGATGTGGATTTGCCCAACCCATTACTTGAGGTGACTTAGGCAAGTACTGAAATGCTTTAAGACTATATTTTCTAATCCATAAAATGGTAATAATTATGGTAACTTCTTCATAACGTTGGTACAAAATTAAATGACATGATGCTTCTAAAATACTTAGCACAGTACGTGACACATACAGAGTTTATGACGTTGGCTGGTAGCACAGTTGTCAACTTACCTACAATTCTTCTCGTTTTCAGGATTACAGCTAATATTGCCAAGACTGGAGTCCTATGAGAGGTGCTGTTCCATAGTCTGTAATTAATAATGGGCCTCAAGGAAGAATTATTCCTATTGACTTTATCTTGTTGGCCTCATTATATTTGGTATGTGTATGTGTACCCTACTAGATGCTAGGTTCTTTGAGGATAGGGTCTATATCTCATATGTCTTTGAATTACTGAGTCTGGTTAATTATTGACTCTTGCTAAGGGACTGCATAAATGAATATGCATGCAAATACACTGAAAACATTAATTTTACACTTATTTATGTAGTTTTAAGTAATCATAAAGAGTAATTTCTTTTAACTCCCTTAGGTCTATAATGCAATATAGATATTATAGCTACAAATAAAAGGACAGTTAAAAATTATATACTGTATTGTTCTTTGTTTATATTTCAAAGATGAGATCTAGTTTAGGCATTTTGTATTTGTGATATCTATTGAAATTTTATTTATTTATTCATTCATTCATTCACTTATTTTAGAGAGAGAGCACTAGCAGGGAAGAGGAAATAGAGGGAGAAACTGAATTTAAGCAGGCTCCATGATTAGTGCTCAGTGCACATCCCATGATTCTGGGATCATGATCTGAGCTGATGTCAAGAGTCAAACATTCAATTGAGTGGGCCACCAAGGTACCCCATTGTAACATCTATTAAACCCCCAAGTAGAGCGCCTGAACAGGAAGTTGGATATAAGTTTGGAGAGGTCCTTTCCAGAAACTTATAGAAGTCCACAAGTTTGGAGAAAATTGAGAGTAGTCAACATATGAGTAGTACTTAGAACCACATTACTGAATAGGATCCCCCAGAGAGAGGATATAAATTAAGAGGGAAAAAAGTCCTAAGACTAAACCCTGGGACATTCTAAAACTTAGAGTTTGGGGTGATGATGAAAAGCTACAACAGAGACTGAGCTGGAGAGGGTTGGAGGGTCAAAGAAATTAGGAGAACCAAGAGAAAGCCAATTACCACATGTTCAGCTCTCACTGTCTGTGGCTCTTGCTCACATCCATCTTGGGAGCTTGTTGCAAATTCAATGTACTATTTGGATCCATCTCCAGTTTTCCAAACGAACCCTCTCAGTTTTTCACAACCCTCATCCAATAATTTGTTCTATATATGTCTTCAACCAGGTCCACCTGAAACTTTAAGATCCAGAGGCAAGGTCAGGGGCGTCCTTTTGCTGGTCTCAGCTAATACCAGCCATGTTATACCTCACCCTTATTCCTCACCTCACTTGTCATCCTCTCTTCTGGAGAAGGAAAGATAGCTACCTTGATGATTTGACTTCATGAAGACCCACTGATTCAGCTTTCAGGTGGATGTGTTGTACCCCCTTAAACTTATCTTGTGCCCCTCTTTCTTGGACTTCCTCCTTGCCTGTGATTTCTATTCTTGCTCCAGCTCTGGGCATTTGGCCACTTTGGACAAATAACCTATCTTTTTCAGCCAGTCCCTGAGTCCCTCTATCTCTGCACAACCCCACCCCCACACTATCTCAACTGCAGTGGCTGGTGCTCTTGCTGTGACTCTTTTGGTCATCTGAGCCAATCTGAAGGAAGATCAAGTCTCTTGAACCCAGTCTAATACATTGCTCAAGTTTTTTACCATATTGTGATCTCAAATAGTCTAGAAAATAAAAATTCCCTGGGATAGATGTATATATATAAGATGGAAAAATCAAATATTTCATTCTCAACCTACAATTTGTACTTGTTTCCAGCAATCACAAACTAAATCATACTAGGAGTCTAATTAGCAAACAACACCTGGTATTTCCCCTCGAGACTGTGGGATATAAATTAGTAGCAGAACAGAATCCCAAGATAATTATATAGGTTCTATCACTCTTTTAAAGGGTTGCTATTTGAGGGTTCTGTAATCATTGGTTGGTACCTGTTTAGCCTAAATTCTTGCTAAGTAGAGTCAGGAATGTTTAGGGGAATGGAAATTGAGGTCTAGTAATAAAACATTCGAATTCCTGATTTCCAAGGCCATGACACAGCTAGATCTCTAGAAACAAAGAATTTCCAAGTTCTAGTTTTTCTATTTTTTTTGGCTAATGATGCCTGATCTAGAACAACTTTTGTCTTTACCTCAGTTCTTCAGTTAATAGTAAGTACAAATGTGCAGAAATTTCACTCAGTTTTATCAGAGAAGTGTACTTTTTATATGCAATTGCATCTACTGCTTTTATGATAAAACACAATGCTTATGTGTGGAACATGCAAACAATACAGAAATTAAAAAATAATTTAGGAACTGAAAGTCCTCAAAAGTCCTCCTTTCCTTGAATATAATCCTTAAGTTTGGTGTAAATTCTTTTGGATTTGTATTATGAAAATGCGATATGTGATACATATTGCACATATTGCTGAGAAATGATAATATATTTTTGGTATCTTTCTATATTAGTACTTGTAGCTTTATCTCCTTCTTTTTAATAGTTATATGATATAGTACTGTATATAATACTAAAATTTGTTTAGCCAAAAATATGAATTATATTCAGGTTTTTACTAACACAAGCAATTAAAAATTAGCATCCATGTATAAATTTCTTTGCACACTTCTGTGAGTACTTCTGTAAGATATATTTCTGGAACTGGATTTCTTAGGCCGAAAGGTATACACATTTAAATGTTTGCCCTCTTAGGAAGCTGTGTCGTTTTTCATGCACATCATTAATGTATGTGATATCTGTGTTCATAAACATAGACCAACAATTAGTATTATGATTGTGAGAATATGGGAAGTAGAAAATGATACCTATTCAAATTTCCATTTTCTAAATATTGTTGCAATGATTCAACTAAACACTATCTGTAAAATATACAAAGCAAATAGTTTTAATGACTTCTTTTTAAAAATCATATTTATTTTCATCACTTAAGAACAAGGCATATGTGTGTGTATATACATTTATACACATTTTTATATATGTTTAATACTTATATATTTTTTCAAGTACTGAGGCCCATTTACAGATGAATAATGACTGGTGTTGAAAAATGAATGATGACAGTGTGCCCTCATGTTACTTTCACTCTGGTGGGTGGGTTAGGGGGACATAATTGCACACAGCTAAACTAAGCAAGTGAATGGGAGAGCAAGATGCTAAATGTGGTTTGAGAACTAATCAAACTTCAAGTTCCATTTGGAATCTTAGGATTGATGTACATTAAACTTTTATTCTTGGTATGAAACATTACGGTGTTTTGACAGGACTCTTCAAAATCAACATCCAAGGGGCCCCTGGGTGGCTCAGTCTGTTGAATGTCTAACTCTTGATTCTAGCTCAGATCATGATCCTAGGGTTGTGAGATCCAGCCCTGTGTCAGGCTCTGTGCTGAGCAGGGAGCTTGCTTGAGATTCTCTACCCACCCACCCCCGCCTCTCTCCCCTCCTTGTGCTCTCTCCCTCTCTAAAATAAAAACAAAAATTTTTAATATCACAAAATCAAATCCAAATACAGTTCTACGTGAAAGTCCACCAGCAACAAACTTTCCTGTTGGTCATTATTTTGTAGGGGGGGAGATAGCTGCAACAATATCACATGACATTTCTAACACGGGTTCTCCTGACACAAGATGGTTCCTGGAGTATTCAGTTCCAGACATAGCAACCTCATTGCTTCTCTGTTGTTTTCTACTGAAGAGCTCTGAATTTTCCACATTTGTTGATAGAGATGGGTCTTCTGTACCATGAGTGGCATAGTGTTTACAGGTTACATTTGACATCTTCTTGTAACACAGTTTCCATTCACTATGTGTCAAGCCCCCAGCTAAAGGCTGGGATAAGAATATGGCCTAGCCTAATTAAAGAGCAAGTCAGGCAATGAATAGGTTGGCAAATAGCTGAGAACTGGATCATGTGGAAGAAAGGACAGCTGTGTTTTAAGGTCAGGCCCACAGTCATCTTTTAGAGTTTAGGAAAGGGTCAAAGTAGGACAACTAATATAATAAAATCCGAGAGTGGAGACTGGAGGCTCTAAGGATATGTAAATGTCAAGAAGTCAAGGAATTGCAAACACACTAAGAACATCAATACTGTCTTAGAACAAGAACTAATGAGAACAGAGGAGTAAGTGTAGGAGAGGGACACAACAGGGCGAGTTTGGTCACACATATATCCTTAAGGGGATACTATGACAAAAAGGGTCTTTTCCAGGGGTGCCGGGGTGGCTCAGTCAGGTGAGCATCCAACTCTTGATTTTCGCTCAGGTAGCGATCTCATGGTTCATGGGATCAAGGCCTGTGTCGGGCTCTGTGGTATAAGCAGAGCCTGCTTGTGATTCTCTCTCCCCCTCCCCCAGTTATGCTTTCCCTCTCTCTCAAAAATAGATCAATGCCAAGGCATAAATCTTGCAGTAAACATTTTAAAAGGAAAAAGCCTTACAAAGTTTATTTGAATGGAATAAACATTTTTCATACTAGAAAACGTATACTTTTAAAAAAGGTTCTTTTACAACCACCTTTTTCCCATCTTACTTCATATGTGACAGACTTCATAATTCTTAGGGGACAGTAGTCAATTCTGACCTTATAAGCATGGTCTGTGAAATGTATTCATTTAAAAAATGATAAACTTTTCTACAGACAGACTAAAATCCTTAGAAAATATCTCTTCCTGGATGTAACACATAAAACCTCATTATTCTGAGTTGACCAGAATAGTTTTCAGATTTACCTGAATTAAAACCTACTTTAGTATGTTATTCAATGTATATTTAAATGACTTGCTTCTGTAGAGTATAAAATGCTAATGACTCAGCAGATAAATACTGCAGGGGTTTCCAGATCTTGATGAAGTCTAAAATGAAATAAAATTTTCTTTGTATGGGTGGGATTTGGCAGTTTAAAAAAATTCTTTACTAAAAACATTTCCAAGAAATGTGTCAGATAAGAGATGTCTTTACCCTCTGCTCTCTCACCCCACAAAAAACAATTCTAGAACTATGCTTGTTTTAAGTGGAAAAAATTAAAATGTCCACAAAGGCAGTTGGAGTAAGCTGTAATTTGCTTTAAATATTTTGCACTCTTCTACTGTACATCCCCACAAGGATTTTCCAGCCTTCTTTTCCAGAGAAATCTCCATTTTAGCTCAGAGTTTCAACCTTAATTATCTATTCGTTGCTAGTTTCCAGGATGATTCTTGGGGTTCCTATATCAATGCCAAGGCATAAATCTCTTCCCTTGCAGTAAACATGTTGAAAGGAAAAAAAACTTACAGAGTTTATTTGAATGGAATAAATATTTTTCATACTAGAAAACTTGAGCCAGTAATTATTAAATCATATTTCAATTTATATTTGAAGCTGGATATCACAACAAAACCTCCCATTTATATGCTCTATTATTCACTACAAAGAAACAGTTGGCTATTTGTGCTGCATCAGAATGAAAACTTTATTCATTCTTTTGACTTTTCAAACACATGCTAGTTCATTATTTTAATAAGATGCACTAACAGATGTTAGGCAGAATGTGGCCACATCTGGGACACATAAAATACATTCCAACTCTCCATAGGAGGGAAATAGTAATATTGTTTAGTTCTCCCCAAAAGTCTAACTAGCCTATCTCATTTAATCTGTTTAACTCCTTCAAGTTGAACAGTTAAGGGTAGCACCAATTATCTTCCTTGTCTTGAGAGTACAGAAGGAACACTGAGCTAAAACGCCTAGTGAAGTGTCACAAAAAGAAATACGCTACACTGAAATACAAATAAAACTGCGCTAAGGCCTGTGGCTAGAGCTATATTTTTTCAGCTGAAGAGGTTGTAAATCTTGAGTTGCTTGCTTTCTGAAACCACCTTGAATTATAGGTCTCTTTAGGCCTTTCTACAATGTCCCTACTTAAGTTGACCCTTTCTAAGAAGGCACAACACATCCAAAAGATAGCAAATAAAGATTTTGGTGGAAGATATATTTTGACAATGGTGTATGTATGTGTGTGTGTGTATACATAAATCCCAAGCTATTACTATCTTCTAACCTAATTTTAATTATGTTTTGTTTCCTTAAAGCAAGTCTTCTAAGAAAACAAAAACAAGACCCACTGGTTTTCTGTCAATGGATCAGGTTAATATACTGTTACATTTACCATCATCTTTAACTCCTTAAAAAGACCACACCGAGGATTGGAATAATACTAGTGTTGAGAGAAAGCTCCGGAGATGTTTGTTAATATGCTGCTTACCCATTATCAAGAAGAAAAATGCTGGAGCTGTGTATGCAGCATAAAGTGGGAAGACACACATGGCATAAAGGAAAGTATCCTTGGACTTGAATGCAGGTGACCTAGCTTTAAGCCTCAGCTCCTCCACTTACGAGCTCAATATCTGAAAAAGCTAGTTAACCACAGAAGTCACATTTTCCTTGTCTGTAAAGTAGGAATAATAACTTGGAGGACTGATCTGAAAATTCAGTAAAATAACTAATATAAATGTGTTATATAAACTGTGTCACAAACATAGCTTATTATTGACAGGCTACTGGTGTCGTACAATCTTTCATTTCAGAAGAGCAGATAACCACTAGATATCTGGAGAACAGCTAGAAAAGATATCTACGTGGTATACATAGAATATGCAAGCATAAATTTCCATTTAAAACACACTGCCTAAATAGAGAAAGACTCTGGAAGGACTAACTGCAATCTTTAAAAATTTTTTTAAATGCTTTTTTATTTATTTTTGAGAGAGAGAGAGCATGAGCAGGGGAGAGTCAGAGAGAGAGGGAGATACAGAATCCGAAGACAGGCTCAGGCTCTAGCTGTCAGCACAGAGCCCGACAGGGGGCTTAAACCCACAAACTGTGAGATCATGACCTGAGCCGAAGTCAGAGGCTTTAACCGACTGAGCTACCCAGGTGCCCCCCCTTTTTTTTTAATGTTTTTTTTTAACTGCAATCTTAGTAGAAATTTCTGCTGTTAAGTGATAAAAGTGAGGCAAGCCAAGCTCGTATGTACTGTGCTTTTTCATATGCACACTGGGATCAAAGATTCCCAGTCTTTCATTCTCTTAACCCCTATTTATTGGGCATCTGATATATGTGCTAAGCATTGCACTGATCTCTACATGAACACTGATGGACAAGATTTCTGCTATCAAGGAACTTATGACCTGGTCACATTAATATCTTTATTCCAGAAACTTGGCAGTGTTGGCGCATAGTAGATGCTCAATAAAAGTTGGCTGAGCTGAACTAATTTAATTTTATAGTATTACCATACCAGAAAGCTAGTAAAGCCATGAATTTTGTAATCAGACATGATTTTTGTAATCAATTCACCATGTGATTAACACGGTTTCAAGTTTTGAGGGAAAATAATCTTTTATTTTAAGTAAACTCTACTCCCAACATGGGGTTCAAACTGACAACCCCAATATCAAGAGTTGCATATGTACTGACTGAGCCAACCAGATGCCCCAAAAAGAAATCTTTTTAACTATGGTTCATCTACCTATAGTATGATACTGGTATTATGCAGTGTTAATTTAATGTTTTCCTACTCAAAATATAATTATCACTTCCAATTAGTACATTTAACATGGAGCCGAGTATTATTAAAAAATGTTTGTAAGGATAATATCCCTTATGTCAGGTCAAAAACAGCAAAAGGAATGTAGGTTGGATATGTCAAATTAGCTGACACAGATTTAATATACAATTAAAACGAAGGGGAAGTAAATGGAAAGTCCATTTATTTACATGATAGTCAACTCTTAACAAGTATAAGAGTTTTCTTTTGAAAACATAACTTCCAGTGTTATGGAATAAACCTTCTTGGAGTTTTTCATAATATATAGGAGCTCACTGGTGGGGTCAGAATGGGTGACATTAGTATTATTTACCATATCCCTACTCTCACTTGGTTCAATGATTCAGTCTCTGCACATGGGGGAGGCTATGTAACTAGTTTGGGCCATTGAAATGAGATCAGTAATTTGCTTTTTTCCCAATCTAAGGCTGCGATTTTTTAGTCGTTTCCTCAGTTGCTGTGATCTTGGGGCTACAGCTATAAGATGGTGGACCCTCTGTCAATCTGGTTACTGGAGTGACTCGAACAGAGTGAGTATGAGTCATATGAAGCATGAAGCATGAAATAAGCAATAAACTTTTTGTTGTGTTAAGGAATGGAAATTTTGCAAATTTTGTTATTATTCCATAACATAATCTTTCCCAATTAATTTAGTCAGGAAAGGACCATAGCACTCTTGGTGCCAAGTTTTTGAGTGAGAGATAAAATAGGTAATATGAGTTTCATTAATTTGTCAGTAGTGTATTTCATATTAAGGATGCTAGCCTGAGGTCTAGCTTTTTAATCACATTTAATCCAGATATCCCATAAGTTTTCCATTTTCCCACTAATTCTCCAGTGTATCTTTCTTAAGTACTATATTTAACTTTCATCCATAAAGTTCCTGTGCTTTCTACAAATGATCACTTTTTGCAACATCAATTGAATTTCTTAATCTAACCACACATCATTATCTTCACAGGCGTAAGTGGAGCAAAAGGTTCTGAATTATGAACACTCTTAATTGAACTACACATGCAGTCTTCATGAATAAAGAAGGGGGATGGTTCTGCAACTGCATTGTGTCTAGAAAGGGGACTCTTCTCAGAAGGGAGAAGCAGAAGCATTCCCTGATTATAGTTCTTTCTTGATTTATGAAAAGGTGATGCTGCTGATGAACCAGCAGAGGTTGAAAATATCTTAGGTTAAAAATCCATGTAATCCACCCAACCACTGAACATCATAGCTTAGCTTAGCCTACCTTAAACATGCTCAGAACACTTAACGTTAGCTACAGTTGGCAAAATCATCCAACACAAAGCCCATTTTATGATAAAGTCTTGAATATCTCATGTACTTGAATATTGTACTGAAAGTAAAAAATAGAATGGTTGTATATGGGTACAAAGTGATTGTAAGTTTATCAGCTGTTAACCCTCCTGATCAAGTGGCTGGCTGGAATTTGTGGCTCACTGTTGCTGCCCAGCATCACAAGAGTATCCTGCCACATACAGCTAGCCCAGGAAGTGATCAAAATTCAAAATCTGAATTATGGTTTCTGCTGAATAGTAACACTTTCAACCACTGTTGAAGTTGCAAAGTCATGTGTAGAGTTGTAATTTGGAGACTGTATTTTTATTTTTTTGACCTCGAAGGGCTTTGTAGAGTCTGATAATCGTCATTTTTCCCCTCTTAAGTGGGCTCCACACTTAACATGGGGCTCGAACTCACAGCCCCAAGATCAAGTTGCATGCTCTACCACCTGAACAAGCAGACTCCCAAGAATTGTCATTTCTTATTTAAATCTAAGAATAGTAGGTGAAAGTTTTCAAGTCACTGAAAAAGAGTAATGCGTTGCTCTTGTCTCCCTCGTTTACTTTAATGGATTGCTAAATAGGATACATAATGGGTTGTCTTTACTAATTTGGTACTGTCCTCTTTCTACCCATCCAAAACTATTGGCCACAATCCTACTCAAATCCTAGTTCCTTAGGAAATTAAGTCCGGAGAAGTTACGCCATTTACTTAAGTCATATAGTTAGAGACACACTGGTTTATAGCCAATTCCCAGTGTGGTCCATTTCTTTATGCCACAAATGTCTTCGTATTTACTATGTGATATTGCTGGTTATGAGAACAGGACATCTCACCAATGATACACCTTGAGGTCTGGGAACTCTCACTTGTTACTTCTTCAGCTTATAGATCATTCGCATTTTATATAATTTTTTGGTAGACTAATTGGTTGTGTTTCAGGAAGTAATTACATCTATTTAATCTATTACTTGTTATAATTTCAAGTTCAGAAGAGAATACTGGAAGGGGCCAAAGGGGTAGGAACAAAATAGCAGCAAGGTATAACAGAGCTGATGAAAACAGTAAGAATACTTACAGACGTCAACAATATAGTTCTAGAATAGAAGGTCATTTTCCCTGGAATAATTAGATCTTGTAGGTTCACTGGGCCAGGATGGTGTGTGTTTGTTAAATGGGGAGACAGGATGCCGAAGTTCAGGTGAAGTTCTAGAGCTGAAAGTCTAACGAGGATTTCTACCGGGTAGTGGGATGGGTGAAAGAACAGGAGGCAGTCACGGAGAAAACTCTGAGCCCATACACCAGGAGCCGGCCAAGGAGGTGTAATGGGTGGGCCGAGGCAGGGGCACTAGAGCTCAAGGAGCTAGAACGACGAGGACCAGGCGGCGCCGTCGACATCCGGGCGTCGCCCCGGGGCTGCGTCGACCCCGCCGAGGGCGCCGCGGGGGCGGGGCCGGCCGGCTCCGGGAGGGGCGGCTCGAGTCCTCCAGGCCAGCACGCGGCGGCGCCCCCTCCCCTCGCACCGCGGGCCTCCCCGCGCCGTGCACGCCCCCGTGCTGCGCCTCCGCCCCCTTGCTCGCTCGCTCCTTCCCGCCCTCCCCGCAGCGCTGGCCAAGCCGGCTTCCCCTCAGTCTCTCATGAATATTGAGCGGCCCCTGTTGTATTTCCCGAGCTCCATTGCGGAAGCCGAGGCTCGCCATATTGTGCGGCGGCGCCGGCGGCCGCGGCGGCTTGTACCTGAGTCTCGGTCTGGCCGCTGCCAGCGGAGTCCCGGGCTGGGGCAGGAGCCGGTGAGTGGGGCGGACGGGGAGGCGAAGGGCGCGGGAACCGCGGGCCGAGACGCGCGACAGCTCGGCCCGGCTGCCGGCGGCAGCAGGCGGCCCGGGGGCCGGGGGTGTGTTGCCCGCGGGGGCGTGAGGGGAGATGGCGTCGCTGCTGCCCCCGGCCGCTCTCGGGGCGGGGATGGCGGGGGAGGCAGCTTCTCATTGTTCCCATTTCTTCAAGGGTCTCGGCGGAGGTGTTGGGTCCTGTTTGCGGAGGACCCGGTGGGCGAAGCTCTGGGATTGGATTCCTTCCTTGGTTGGGAACCCTTGGCTGTCCGCTCCTTTGCGCGGAGGCCGGGGCTGCGGTGCGGCCCCCTGGCCTCCCGGGGCGGGGTCCCCAGCCTCCCTGCGGCCCCTTCTTCGGAGGCCAGCGGCGTGGAATGTGGGGTTTTCCCCCGGGCTTCCCCTTAGCTGCCGGGGGGGGGGGGTATGTGTCTGCACCCTGGGGGTGGGGTAGGGGCGCTTTGTGCAAAATGCCCCCTTTCCTCCCGCGGTGCTGGAGTCGGGGTTCGGGTTTGGAGGCGCTACGCGGCGTCGGGGTACCTTGTGCGCTGCGGAGAGACCCCTCATGGTGAAAACATTCCTGGAGTGCCGCCTGCCTGCCCGGGAGTATCTGTTGCTGCTTTCTAAAACCGCGAGGTTGACCCGGAGGAGAGTCGTGGGGGGAGGGGGTGTCTTGGTTTGTTTCTGATGGAAGCTTCTCGTTTTGAACCCTGTCGTTGACGCTGAGATCTTTGGTACCGGGTGTCGCCGGGGAGCGGTAGCCCCGGTTGTCAGGATCTTTTCCCTCCTTTAGAAGTAGTCTCCTTGCTTCCCGAGATACTGTTAGTAAAAATTCGTCTTTGAAACTTCGAGATTCATTGCGATTATTTGCTCGTTAAGACCGTAATGGTTTTATGGTTTTATCTCCTTCGAGCCTTTTTGGGTGCGTAGTGCTTGGCTGTCAGTAGTTTGAGAGAACGTGTGCCTTTAAGGGGTAAAATGGTTTGAAAATGATAGGTTTACTTGAGATGTGTGAAGAAATTTATTCGCTATAAGAAGGTTAGGTTTGCCTTCAGTGTTTTGGTAAAACGCTTTACTTTTAGAAACTAAAAGTAATTGATACATGGCTTTAGTGTTTTAGACTGGAATTATGTTTAAAACTAACGTATGAGTGATTTGCATTACATAATCTACTTTTGGTGAGTTCCAAGACGGTAAGCTGAAATACTTAGTGTAATTGGTAGATAATCTACTTTCCCCACTTGCACTGGGGTATAGTTGTTGAATTTTTTAATAACTTTAGATTGGTGTCAGATCTAGGTTCTTACAGTTACAGCGAATGTTTGACCCTTAATTTACAAAATTTTAAATGGCAGCAATAGGACTTTTGGTTATTCCTTTTACCCCTTGAAATTTCTATTTGTCCCAGTCAACAGGTATCTTTTAAATCTTGATTGTACATTTAACGCGCCTTTTAGTAAAATAGTGGGTAGTTACATAAGACTCCATTTTACAGAGATAGCACAGCAAATACAGCCCCTCACTTTTCCTGAGGATTTGAGTTATTTCCTTTAGGTACCCTTGTGGAATCCACATTTGAGGTTAATTATAGTAGGTGTGAGAGTGAAATGGAGAATTTTATGAAGGAAAACTGCCTCAGTAAGCTAGTCTGAGTATTTTAAAAATATGCTGGTGGTCCTCAAATGTGCTACACAGGAAAATTTCAAATTAGAGCCACTAACGTGATGTGGACAAAGCAGACATTGAAAATACTGAGACATTCTGAGAATTTTCGGTTTTTCTCTGCATGTGTTGAATAACCAGACAGCTGGCACCCAGGTTTTTATAGACATAGATACTGTGTACAGCAGGTCAGCAAACATCTTAGGAATTTCATTTTTCAATTACTGACCTTCAGTGTGTAGTGTCAGGTCTATCTCTTTAATCTGATTTATTCATGATTTGTGTTTATGTTATGCAGTCTTTGGAGTAAAGGTGATATATGTCTAATGAATAATATATAATATGTTTTAGTGACAGTTTCTGTTCGTTAAGCAAAGAAGCATAATTCCTTGTATCAAGAGAAGTGAATTTATTAAAATGCATTTTATTACAGTTATGGACACATTTTTAGAATGACTTTAAAGTACCTCATAATTTTGTAGCAATCGTTTATTAAATCTGGAGAAACTAAACAATGCAATGCATCACAGTTTGCCATTTTTAAAAAAGGAAAAATATTGTGATATTATGCACATTCTGCCCACATACAGACCTACACTTCTTTTTTTTCTGTTTCTCTGAAATCTTAGTTATCATAGTAACTTATTGGATATTTATTTGCATTTAACTGAGTAGATCTGTATAATTTGGGAGTACAAAGTTACAATAATATTTGCCCTGTCCATTCCCTCTCTGTAGGTCAAGATGTTCTTTTATCCCCCCTCACCCCAGTCTTCCACTTAATGTGTTAGGTCCTTTGGTGTTTCTTGTAAGGAATACATTTTGGTTGATTTTACATGGACACGCTGACTGGTCACTGGACTCTTGGTTCTTAAGTAGAAACTGGTGTTAGTAAGGAGCAGGAGGTGGGTAATGAGTATAACTGACTTTATAGATGTAGATTGTAAGTGGGGAGGTGATCCACTATCCAGTTTTATGCTCTGTGGAGCAATTCCAGTGGAACTGGCCGCGGACTTTTAAGTTTAAAATTCTTTTCAGTTCTCTTGTCTTATAGATGTCAGGCACCTGAAATGGACTAGTATAGTTTGTCTGGGCCTAGGGATATTCCTGTTGAAAGCTCAGCAGCGATGTACATGAATGAAATCTAAGAAAGATTGCTGTTGCTTGAATTTGCTCTCTTCCATTTCATTTAGAGGTGGAGTAACAACATGTTTGCTGTTTCTGCATATCTGCCTTTTTTTCATAATTTAAAAAAAAAGTACAATAATGAAACATTTTTGAAATTAACCTTAGATTAAATTATCTAATGACGTTTTATTAAGTGAAGTAACAGACCATATGAAAACTTAATCAGAGCCTTTTGGTCATTGATATTCAACAGATGGGTTGATTATGGACTCTTCCTGCTAGGGAGATTTCTTTTTGTTTCCACCGAAGAGAGTGGAGTTGTATTTTATGAAGGGGTTAGATTCCAAAGTTGATGTGTAAAATGAAAGTCACACTTCGTTAAAAAAAAAAATGATGCTTGACGATCCCTCGGGAAGGGAGAACACTATACCAGTACGTTCAGCTCAGCTTTACTGTTTAGAACAGATTGCTGTTTCTTTTGTTGAACACTAGATAAAGTAGTTAGCTTGCATTTAGGGGCCATGTTGAACAACAGCAAAAACATGTATTTATTCTTAAAAATATTCTACTTGTTTTTTAAGTAAATTGTACAATGTGGGGCTTAAACTCATGACCCTGAGATCAAGAGTTGCATGCTCCATTGACTGAGCCAGGCAGGTGCCCCCCATAATGTATGTATTTATTATAAGAATCACATTCAGCATGGTATTATGCTTACACAAGGAAAGGCTTGTGGGACCTGAGACCTTTGAAGAACAGCAGATCAGCTCTACCATCTCACATTTTCCCAAGGATAGGTGCTCTAGTAAAAAGTATACTTGCAACAGCCTGCTCTGTTTAAATATTTCTCTTTTCTCTTTTCAAGTTGGACAGTTTAAAATTATTTTTAATGTTTATCTATTTTCATGAGAGAGAGAAAGAGGGAGACACAGAATCCGAAGCAGGCTCTAGGTTCTGAGCTGTCAGCAAAGAGCCTGACCTGGGACTTGAACTCATGAGCTGAACCTTGATCATGACCTGAGCTGAAGTCAGATGTTCAGCAGACTCAGCCACCCAGGCGCCTCTCCAAATTGGATAGTTTAAATCACAAAAGAGAAATTACTTTTATAGTGCAACTCAACAGACAATTTAAAATTTTTTAAGTAGTCTCTGCCTAACGTGGGCCTGGAACTCACAACCTTGAGATCAGGAGTTGCATGCTCCACCAATTGAGCCAGCTAAGGTGCCTCTCAGCAAATTTAAAAGATTTTGAATTATCTATTATAGAATAGATTTTATCTCTAGGAATAACACCGAATTTTCCTTACTTTTGCCCTTCAGTGAAGCAGCAAGATCTCTCAAAGGAGAGCAGTTGGAATTACTGTGTTTGACAGTATATTATTCCTGGGTAGAAAAAACAGAGACTTCAATAAGAATTTCAACAGAGGTGATTTAATATAGAGAGTTGGTTAGATGGTTGTAACAGCAAAAGAGAACAACATTACAGTATAATCAATTTAAGAGCTCAGAAAGGAGATTCCATTGGCCTGGTTCTGAACCTTTGAGGAGATCATCTTTGTTCAGCTGCCCATTAGGTTCTGGAAGTACCCAAAAGTACCCAAAGAGGCTGGAGTCTGGAACCAGTGCCAGGGGCTGCAATTGCTGCCAGGAACTGGAAGGAAGTCCTCTCACCCCTTTTCCTGCTTTCCAGTCTCCTTTTACTACCTCCACTATCAATCCACTGTCAAAGCCCAACAGGAGCTCCCTGGAACGGCTAGCAGAAGAGTTCACAGTCTCAGCCCTGTCAGCATAGAGCAGAGTCTAGAATGGTGGTTTTGGAGTTGAGAGACAATGAGTAAATGATTTACACAAAATGGTGTAGGTTAAAATACAGTAATTTAAATAGGGAATTTTGTCCTTGCCTGTCAAAAAAATGTATTGGTTATCTTCTTTGTGCCAGGCCCTCTGTTAGGGATTAGGGATAGAAAAATGAATTGAACAAGGTCTCTGTCATAGAGGAATCTACAGTCTCAGTGGGGATGACAAATAAACCATCTTACAGTGTGTTAAATCCAGTAACAGATGAGTGATGTGGTTTGGGAACCCAAAGGACATTGCAGCCTACTTGCCTCTTCTCTGCCTGTCTAAACTTAATGACTATTTTTTTGTATCTTGATCGAATCCAACTTTATTCTCTCCGCTGTGTTTAGCTCAACTCCTATGAAAGCTTTCTCTGAGATGCCTCAATTTTGTTATGTAATTATAATTATTATTAGTTCAGCATTTCTCTGTGCCTTATTGATTCAGGGTGTAAAGACTTTTACTTTACACCCAGTACTAACTTAGTACTGTGAACCTATAAGATGTTAGAGAAATATTTTTTTTTTTGCAGTAGATAATGGGAATTAAATTGTTCATTAGTTTTGCAGGCATTGTTTCTTCCTTCCAAGGTCATTAGAAAATAGTTTAAGTTGGGGTGCCTGGGTGGCTTGGTTGAGTGTCCAGCTCTTCATTTTGGCCAGGTCATGACCTCATGGTTCATGGGTTCAAGCCCTGCATTGGGCTTCTCGCTGAGAGTGTGGGGCCTGCTTGGGATTTCTTCTCTCCCTCTCTTTCTGCCCCTCCCTCTTTCTCAAAATAAATAAATAAACCTTAAAAGAAAAAAAAAGTCTAAGTAGTGTTGTTTCATTTTACAGATGTGAGAATTTAAAATAATTGGTTAACTCAAACTGTATGGTACTAGCGGCTGATCTAGAAATATGATTTAGGATTTTTTATTCCAGAGCCAGAAATTTTGGCAGGGATTCATTTAGTAGCTAAATAAAATCCTCTTCTACCTCTCTTATCATTATATAGCCTAATGTTCTAAAGTCTCATAGTTATTTATGGGGGAAAGAAAAGACAGAAGCCCCTCATTTTATTTCCTAAAAATAAAAATATCATACAGTTTATTTTTACACTGTTCTTTTTAATTATTCATTCTTTGTCTCCTTTTTTCCTATTTCCTGTATTGCTTAACCCTACTTCTATTAGCTGTTGTAAAACTTGCATATCTGTAGTATTTTCATCTTGACTTCTTTTTAGAATAGTGTACTGTTTGTTTCCACCACCATATATACCCTGTTAACTTAAACCAATTTAAAATCGACTGATTCACTTTTAAAAAGATGTATGCCTCCATGCCAGTAATTACACTAAACCCTCACTCTTTACACTATTTGCTATATAGAGTCCAATTCAGTGTGGGACTGCTGTCTTGGAATCTAGCCAAATGTTTTATAGAAGGCTTTACTATATTACAGAAGGGGTAGTGTTATGTATAGTGGAAAGAGCTTCAGAATTGAAGGCAGGAGTCTTGGTTTCTAGGGCTGGCTTCACTATAAGCAAGATTATTGGCCTTTCTGTTTCCTATTAAAAAAAAAATACCACCCTTTCTGACCTCACAGGTTATTTGTAAAGATCCAAGAGGTAGTGTAGGTAGAATGTTTCGTAAACAGCAAAGCACATTGTAAATGTATGGGGTATATGAAGAATTAGATGGATTGATCTCGGACATGGGTCCTGGTTATAGTTTTTGCCTACTTCAAGGGAGTTTTCATATTTTAAAGTTGTGAGGGTGGAAATGGGGTGTGGGAGGAGTTGTGGATGTCTTATAACCTTACTTTTCTCAGGTCTGGTTTACTATATACTATTCTCTCGTGCTTAAATAATTGTATTTTACGGTTGACATGCCTCATTAATTTCTTTACACCAGGGTTGAATATCTTGCTTATATCATTAGACAATAGTACCCCAAATTTACTTAAACATTAAGAACAAAACTACCACTCTGTAGTTTGTTTAAATGACAAGGGCCTGGGGGAGTAGGGGAAACAGATGGTATTACTGTTTTGACTGGAAATTAACCCGTTGTGATTTTGTTTTACTTCTGTGTTATTTTATGATATCAATTACAGAAAATATCTGCTTTTAACACTAAGCAAGATTAGAAATTATATCTGTTGTTACTTTTAATGAATTTACCTCTTATCCTTCATCTTAAAATTCTTAATTGGCATATTTGTAGAGAAAACATGCCTCATTGAATCAGTGGAAAGATGCTTTTTTCTAGCTTTTGAATTTTTATGAGGTACTGTCCTCCAGGAACTGTTTTCTCATGTGGCTCTGAAGTAATGGAAATAGTTTAAAGGCTCTCTCTAATTGAATATTGTCTAAGATATTAAGACTCCGTTTCTTTGTCCTTAATTTTATTATAATTGATTATGTTTGTATTTAAACATAGGTTTCATTTCCAGTTTGGGTTAACCAGTGTTAGCTTACCAGTGTAGCCCCCTGAAATACTTCTTTTTCCAGAAGTCTCCATAACTTTCGGAAAGGTAATATTACAGCTCTTTATAATATAGATACATGATTATCAATGCCAACTTAATTTATTCTGAAACCATTTGGATAATCTATTGGAATAAATGATTTAGGAGAATTAAGAAGACCATATTGGTGTGCCAGTGAGGAAAAAAGTGTCACACAGTAACCTAGCTGTTATTCATTTCTTAAATGAATTGTTTTTATTTTTCATCTTCATGTTCAATATGTAGCTTAGTCCTTTCAAAAATAGCTTAAGAGCTAATGGGAAAAATCTATAAATTATTAAATTGTCTTTTTATCAAGTATAATAATTTCAGTTGTCACTTTGTTAATTTTTTTTAATGTTTATTTTGAGAGAGCGAGCTTGAGCGAGCAAGCTGGGGAGGGGAAGAGAAAGAGCCAGAAGAAATTCCAAGCAGGCTCTGTGCTTGCAGCACAGAACGTGGTGCAGGGCTCAAACTCATGAACTGTGAGATCATGATCTGAGCTGACACCAAGAGTCGGACACTTAACTTTTAATTTCGGAAAATTTAAGAAGTAGGAAAAAATCATGCTTTCAATGCTCAGTTTTAATTGCTTTTAAATTCTGATGTATTTCGTTTGGAGATAAATTTGTTATCGTTTCTTTAAAACATCGTTTTAATTGTATTTTATATATAGACCTGAGTTTATGTGTGTTTTTTAAAATTAATATCACAAACATTTTCTATGTCATACCAGTTTGGTAACATTTTTGACGGTCGCATAATACTTCCAGTGGATGTAAATAGTGGCTGGATCCTGAGGTTCCTTTTAGCTTTGTATTTGTGTTGTGGTAGGGAGGTCCAAAATTCATTTTGGCAGCCAGTTGGAAGTGATTAACAAGCAATACCTATTGTTTCCATAAATTTACCTTTGCAGGAACAAATCTGTAATTGTTTTCAGTGGTAGTAGCTTGATACAGTATAGCTGATCACACCAGGAAGGATTTAGAGATAGCCTCTGATTTTTCTGTTTTAAGTTTTGGAATTAATTTTTAGAACAAGTGTTCTTGGCCGTTGGTCCTGGGATCTCTTAACGGACCATGACTCTTCTGAGATTTGGGGCGTGTGTTCTTTTAAAAACCATGGACTTAAAGGATTTTGTTAGAAAGTTGTAGAGGGAAAACTGTATAAAAAGTGCCTGGAAACAGTATCTTGTATTGAATTAATGTCAGTTTTGTTTTTTGTTAATTTTAATAATATAAAATCAGTTTTACTTGGTAGAGAATGATTCCACTTCTTAGCTACTTAATTTTTATTATTTTTTTAAGATTATTTTTAAGTAATCTTCACACCCAGCATGGGGCTTAAACTCATAATTCACCCAACAGTCTCATGCTCCGCTGACAAAACCAGTCAGGCACCTCAAGTTTTTCTTTATTATAGTATGATTACAGTTTTCTGTTTTTACCATTATTTGAAGAACTCTTGTTAAGTTTGTCAAAGTTTAATTGCTAATGAGTAGATTTTAAAAACTTTTTGATACATACTTAAATGAATATATTTTTATTTCTAACAAGGAACTCTGTCTTAATGGATATTACATATATATATTTCACCTAAAACATGCTTATAAAGAGGGTTAGATGTGGGGCACCTGGGTGGCTCAGTCAATTAAGTGTCTGACGTCTGCTCAGGTCATGATCTTGCAGTTCCTGAGTTTGAGTCCTGCATCTGGCTCTGTGCTGACAGCTCAGAGCCTGAAGCCCGCTTTGGGTTCTGTCTCCCTCTCTGCCCCTTGCCTGTTCATGCTCTCTCTCTCTCAAAACTAAATATTAAAAAAAAATTAAAAATAAAGAGGGTTAGATCTACGTATTGACTAACTCAAAATCATATTGATTTCCAGTGTCAATATGAGCTATGTCAAATTTTTGTTTCTTTGATGGACAAAGATTTTGCTAATCTTTGGATTTATCAGAGCTATGTAAAACTTCTATCTTCAGAGTTTGTGGTTCTTTTTTTAAAATTAAAAAAATATTTTAAGTTTATTTTATTTTTGAGACTGAGAGAGAGAGAGAATGTGACTGGGAGAGGGGCAGAGAGAGAGAGAGACTGAGAATCAAAGTAGGCTCTAGAGTGCTGACAGCATATGCTCCACTCAGGGCTCAAACCCACCAATCATGAGATCGTGACCTGAGCCAAAGTCAGAAGCTTAACCGACTGAGCCGCCTTGGTGCCCCAGGGTTTCTGATTTCTTTTTCATGTTTTTAAGACCCTGGTCTTTGATACCCCAGGAGCTGCTTTTTTCCATTTAACACTTTTTTGATGCTTTTTGATGCAAGTTGCAGAAACTAGGAGATAAGGCCAGAAGAAAGATTAAATCCGTTTATCTTTTTCTTCTTTATCTGCAAGAGAAAATCTGTGCTGTGTGGCAAAGGGATACCAGAAACACATTCTTTACTCCTTTGTTCTTATCTGTTGTTGCCTTAAAACTGTTAAAATCTGTGCTTAATATTTTGGGAGTTGAAAAATGGAAACTCCCTTCACAAACTTGAACAAATCTCTTACCTTCTAGAACATAGATTTTATGTAGCTGTAATTGTAGCATAGGTGCAATTAGTGGTCTCTGCTATCACTTTATCTTGCAAGTACTACTAGTCATTACATATCATATTAATAATTGTTATTTTTAATGAAGAAATTTCTTGATGTTGCAAATGCCTCCCTGCTGATGGTGATGATATTATAGTAATAACGGTAGTGTTTGGTATGGTGGTTAAAGGTATGGCCTTCTTAGTCCAACAAACCTAGGTTTGAGTCTTGCCTTTGATACTTACTGTGAGACCTTTAAGTAAGTTATTTATTTATTTATTTACATTTTGGCTCTATTTCCTTATTTCTTAGATGAGGAAAATAATAGTACCTATTCATAGGGTTGTTAGGATTAAGCAAGATTTCACAGAAAGTGGTAAACACCTAGTAAATGTTACCTATTATTAATAATAACATTATTTCCTAGGACTGGGTAAAAGAACACAAATGTTGGGATACCTGGGTGGCTCAGTTGGTTAAGCATTCGATTCTTGTCTGACTCTTGATTTCTGCTCAGGTCATGATCTCGTAGTTGTGAGCTTGAGCCCTGTGTTGGGCTCTGCACTGACATTCTGGAGCCTTCTTGGGATTCTCTCTCCTTCTCTTTGCAGATGGGTTATTTATTCCAGTTGCTGTTGAAAGAGAACATGGTGGCATCAGCCTTCAACTTTCTGTCTTACCTTTCTTAATCTAATCATTTTCTTTTGTCATTGCCTTACCACAAATTTAATTTTTCAACAGATATGCCCTTGCTGCAAATGTAGACCCTGTTGCTATATTTTCATGACACAAAAGGGTTTTGCTATGTATTTGCTAAGGCTAATGTCTTTAGCGCTTCTGGCAGGAATCTGCACTTAATGGACATTTCTCTTCCCAGGAAAGGATAACAACCTTGATATACCACTTTTCTTTTTTTTTTTTTTTAATGTTTTATTTATTTTTGAGACAGAGAGAGACAGAGCATGAGAGGGGGAGGGACACAGAATCTGAAGTAGGCTCCAGGCTCTGAGCTGTCAGCACAGAGCCCGATATGGGGCTCGAACCCACAAACATGAGATCATGATCTGAGCCAAAGTCAGAGGCTTAACCAACTGAGCCACCCAGGTGCCCCTATATACCACTTTTTAGTAGTTAACTTCTATTCTGGCTTATGGGGCTTTGAACTGAACTCAGTAGTTACTAGACTTTGTCATTAATGATAAGCCTCTGTAAATTTTTTAAGGTTTGCTTTATGCCTTAGTTGTGTTTGACATCTTCTGCTCAGAAGTAGAGGTACTGATCTCTGTGTGCCATTAAATCTGCAGATGTTTCTTGTGTGGCTAAATGTGTACTGGTAACAACACTGAGCAGCAGTCTACAGCCCGGTTGTAAGCTGGTTACTGCTGACCATATCAGTATGGTCCCTTGTTTAGTTTCCTGTAGTCTGGGGAGGGATGTGAACGAAGTTGGTAACTTACCTTGTTCTACTTTAGGAACTTGATTTTTTTTTTTTTCTGCTCTGCTCAGGAAATTATCAGTGTCCTTTGTGTCTCTTGGTCTTAGGGTACTGGGAGAATGAAAAGTAGTTCCTCTCTAAGAATGTGGTTAGTTTGCGGTAGGGAGTTGGTGT
Source organism: Helogale parvula (assembly GCA_004023845.1). Taxonomy (NCBI): domain Eukaryota; kingdom Metazoa; phylum Chordata; class Mammalia; order Carnivora; family Herpestidae; genus Helogale; species Helogale parvula. The sequence goes on from PJEM01002714.1 coordinate 139,003, forward strand.
ATGTACAGGGCTGAGAGCCTAGATTATGCCAAAGTCTGAGGTCTAAATTACTAACTAGTGAGTCATTGGTTTGGCAGTAGGTCACTAGATTCAAGTAATTGGATGAAGCAGTAAATTGTAAATCCCTTAGGCAAGCAGAGGTTGAGACCTTAGAAGAGTTACAAAATCTAGATTGCCAGATGAGAACCAGGAGGTGAAGTGCCAGTGTGAGGAATGTCTTGACAAACAGTTAAGAATTCAGGAAAACAACAAAAATGGAAGGTTTTGACCAAAAGGTGCAAAAAATAAAAAGATAACACAAGAGAAGAAAAAACAAAATCCCTCAGGTGTATAGTATTGTACCTTGGATACTAGTTACAAAGAAAAATATATAGCTAGTTTGTTGTTAAAATATGTGTGCAGACAAGCTAGATAGATGTGGAGAGGTAGGATATCAGCTTTTTTTTTTTTTTTTTTAGGACCGGGAAAAAAGTACAGAAAGCCTTGGTTGTGACTTGGAATGCTAGATGTGTGAACAGTATGCCTCTTTTGACCTGTTTTGAAAAGATGAGAGGAAACTGGTTATGATTGATTGAAGTTTTCAAGTTGAAAGAAGTTGCTAAAGGTAGCATACCTTTTTAGCTTAAGCGGACATGACTCAAGGCATTGTACTTACAGGACATTTAAGCAAGATTTTTGATCTACAAAATATTAGGAGTTAAGAGGGCTCTTGATGGTACTTTATTTAAATTCATTAATTTACAAATAAGGAAACTGGATCCTCAGCTAAAATGTGTAGCCCTAGTTTACCATTAGAGAATATTTGTAGAAAATTTACAGCTACTCTTAACTTCAGTAACCAATATTCCCATTATCAATTGTCTCCACCTAGTGGCAACAAATACTTTGCAAAGCTGAGTACAAACATGGGAAAAACTGCTAGGCGAAGCTGTTCATCACAGCTTTGGAGGACAAGTTAGCCTTGATGACTGTTGTATTGCTTTTGCAAAGGGAAAGGAGGAGACAGTGTGCCTGATATTTACTTTCATATTCTATAACCTTATTAAGGAATTTGTGGATTCTGTATACCTGAGTTTGGCTGCACATTCATTGTTGACTATAAGAAGTTAGTATGTTAAGTTCGTATTTTAGAAGTTTCATATACACACATTTATAAGCATATATGTATATACCCACATTTACACATTTTTTTCTCCTTTTTTTGTTGTGAGTTAAAATGCTAACATGGTAACTTTATCAGTGGAAAAGAGATAAAGCTAAACAATAAATGATGTTGCCAGTTACATGGTGGCAGGGAAAGGAGTGCAGATCCTGAGTTCTTAAATGTAAAAAATGAAACTCTGAAAATATTAGAAGTAAAGGTGGATGGTGAATGTTTTTAGATTTTAGAGAATGGATTTAGAGTGTGGCTTAGGTTTCTAAAGAAGCCATAGAGGGAAAGATGAGTATGATAAAAAAATAAATACACAGTAGAACCTGTGGCCTTAAGAAGAAAAGACAAAAACAAACTGGGGAAAAATATTTAACCCTCATGGACAATTGCTACTTGACAAAAAGGAATAGAAATGGATAGGTAGTAAGTAACTGACCAAAAAATGACCAAGAAAGCAATGAAAAGATACTTAGCTTCACTCATGATTGAAGCGTTGCAGGTTAAAAAGCAGCAATGAAATAGTGTTTTCCTACCTATTAGATTGGACAGGCTTTAAAAAAAGTTAATCCTTAATTGGTAGAAGGGTAAATTGGTATAACTATTTAGCAGTATTTGTCAGAACAACAAAACTTACCTGCTTTTTAATCCAGTAGTTTCTACTTTTGTAATTTACTTAGGCAACTTCTTATCTAGGATAATGTATCATTAGAGGTAAAGTTAGCAAAACATATATGAAACCAATGAATGAATAATGAACCTCATCTTTTGGGGGGACAGTTTCAGGAACTTCTAGTAGTATTTGGAAATGCCATGGGTTTCTTAGGTCACTAAAAACGAATCTTTATCTAGGTCAGCAAGTTTTCAACTCTGGCTGTACATAAAAACCACCTGGCTGACTTTCTAACAATAGCAGGACCCCCTGAGTTAGTGAGTCAGTTGGCCTGAAATGGGACCTTGTTACCAGAATTGTTTAAAAGCTCTCCAGTTGATGCCAATATTCAGCCAAATTTGAGAACTTCTCCAAAGGAAGACTTTTTCTTGTGGATGTGTTTAATTTTCTTATGGCAGAAGCCAGGACTCCTTTGGGCAAGTAAACTGATGAACTTTTTGTTTGTTTCAGTTTCTCTCGCTCTGTACCCTCGACTTTCTCATAAAATGGGTTCGGCTGGCGTGTTAGTTTTCTGTTGTTGCTGTAACAATATACCACAATATAGGGGCTTTAAAACAACACAAGTTTATTATCTTACAGTTCTGACAGAAGTCCAGAATGGGTCATAAGGGATTAAAATCAAGATGTTGGCAGCCCTGCATTTCTTCTGGAAGCTCTAGGGGAGAATTCATATCCTTTCCTTTCTAGCTTATAGAGAGGCTGCCGACGCTTCATGGCTCCTGGTTCCTTCTTCCATCTTCAGGCCACTAGCATAACATTTTCGATTTCGCTGTTTGACTACTATCCCTTTCTCCTTTGTCACTTCACCTTCTCTCTTGTAAGAACTATTGTGATTATATTGGCCCAAACTCAGATAATCCAGGTTAGTATCCCCACCTTAAAATTCTTAATTTAATCACACTGGCAAAGTCTTTTCTGTCATGTAAAGTAACATAGCCACAAATTCTGGGCAGTAATCTGTGGGCAACTTTGAGGGCCCATTATTCAGCATACCACAGTTGGAGACTTAATTCAGAAGGCCATTAAAACTTTATGAATGGAATATTTTAGTGTATCTTAAGTTGATATCATAGCCCAAGGTGTAAATTAGCTTTATATAGTAAATTATGATTCATGTTTATCACCCCTCAGGAACAATACACAGTTTTTTTCTTTGTTGTTAGAAATGTAGGTTGGATAGGATAGGCTGTGTTGTCTCATTTTTACTGTAACAACAACAATAGCTATCATATTCTTCACAGGATCCTGTGAAATAGGTACCTTATTTGAGCTCTGGCAGGATTTCATACTTTGATTTTTGTCTTGTGTTCAAAGAGTAGTTCATATAGCTGGGTTGAGGTTCACTAGTAGGCTTCTTCCTGTTGAGTAGTATTGCTGACGAGCTGTTCTGAACCAGCTGCAGATAATTCATAACTGATAAGCGGGATAATTTTGAATAGTACTCTTCTTATGCCTGTAAGTTCAGATAACAACCCCAGAGTTTTCTTAAATCCTTATTCCACTTTTCATTTTTCCACATGTTCTCTTACAGTTTTGACTACTATAAGCTGAAATTTTCCACCAGAACCTTTCATGCTTCAGATGTGTTAATTCTTCTGAATTACCTGAGTGTATGTACCTTATCATATGCAACAGATCTGAAACGGAATTCAACTTTTCATCCCTTCCTAGAAAATGCATACCATTTCCTGTTTAAAAGCATTTTTACAACTTTTTTATTGTGGTAAAATACATATAATATAAAATTTGTCATTTTTAATTGTGGAATTCAGTGGCAGTGAATACATTCACATTGATTTGTAACCATCACCACTATACATCTCCAGAACTTTCTCTTCATCCCAAACTGATACTCTATATCTAATAATACAAATTCTTCATTAGCTTCTCCCCCCCAGTTCCTGGTAAACATTATTCTACTTTCTATGAATTTGACTATACTGGTATTTCATGTAAGTGGAATCATACAATCTTTGTCCCTTTGTGTTTGGCTTTTTTTTTTTTTAGCTTAGAATAATGTGTGCAAGGTTCATGTGTAGCATGCATTAGAATTTCATTTCATTTTGAGGCAGAATAGTATTTCACTATATGTATGTACTGCATTTTGTTTACCCATTTATCTATGATGGGTATTTGAATTGTTTATACTTTTTGGTTATTGTGAATAAATGTTAAGAACATGGGTGTACAGATACCTGTTTTAGTCCCTGCTTTCAGTTCTTTCAGATATGTACCCAGAATCAGAATTGCTGAACCCTATGGTAATTCTATTTTTCACTTTTTGAGGGACTTGCCATACTTTATTCAAAAAATGGCTGTCATTTTACATTCCCACCAAGAGTACACTAAGGTTTGAGTTTTGCCATAATCTTTACCAATACTTGTGGCTTTCTGTGTGTTTTTTTTTTTTTTGGTACAGTTATATAGCCATCCTAATGGGTATGAAATGTGATATCTCGTTTTGATTTGCATCTTATTTTTAATGTTTGTTTATTTTTGAGAGAGAGCGAGACCATTGCACACAAGCAGAGGAGGGGCACAGGGAAAGGGAGACAGAGATTCTGAAGCACGTTCCAGGCTCTGAGCTGTCGGTGCCAGAGCCCGATGCAGAGCTTGAACTCACCAACTGTGAGATCATGACCTGAGCCTATATCAGATGCTCAACTGACTGAGCCACCCATTTGCCCCTGATTTGCATCTTTCTAGTGAATAGTGATCTTGAACATTTTTTCATGTGCCTATTGGTCATCGGTATATCTTTTCTAGAGAAATGTGTCTATTCAAGCCTTTACCTATTTTTTAATTTTAAGAATCTTAAAAATATTTAACCATTTTTAATGTTCATTTAGTTTTGAGTGAGAGAGAGGAGTGTGAGCAGGGGAAGGGCAGAGAGAGGGAGACAGAATCCCAAGCAGGCTACAGGCTCTGAGCTGTCAGCACAGAGCCCAACAGAGGGCTTGAACCCACAAACCGTGAGACCATGACCTGAGCCAAAGTCAGATGCTTAGCTTACTGAGCCACTCCGGCACCCCTTAAATATTGTATTTTAAAATTTATTTATTTTGAGAAAGGGAGTGCTCATTGAACCTAATGGAGACAGGGCTCGAACTCCATCTCATGGACTGAACAGAACCAAACCAGTGAGATCATGAACTGAGCTTGAGCGAGATATCAAGAGTCAGTTAACCAACTGAGCCACCCTGGGATGGCACCTCACCCATTTTTTTAAATTGAGTTTTTTAGTTGTTTTAGTAATTCTTCATATATTCTAGATATTAATACTTTATCACATATGTCATTTGCAGATATTTTCTCCCATTTTGGGGGTTGCCTTTTCACTTTCTTGATCGTGACCTTTGATGTACTAAAGATTAAAAAATTTTTTTCTTAAGTAAGCTCTACACACAACGTGGTTGGGGCTTGAATTCATGAGATCGAGAGTTGCATTCTCTACTGAGTGCCTTTAAAAAGTTTTAATTGAATAAATCCAATTCATCAAAGCATGTGCTTTTGCTGTCCTATCCAAAAAAACCCATTACATTTAGTGCCCTGAAGAGTTTTCTTTATGTTTTCTTCTAAGAATTTTATAGTTTTAGTTAACATTTAGATTTCTGATCTACTTTGAGTTAATTTTTGTAAATGGAAGAAGGCTCTGGTCTAACCTCATTTTCTTGCATGTGGGGGGATCCAGTTTTCCCAGTACTTTTTGTTGAAGAAACTGACCAAGAATCGTCTCGGCATTCTTGCCAAAATAATTTACCACATACATGAGGATTTACTTCTGGGCTTTGTGTTCTTCTCCTTTGATTGGTCTGTATGTCTCTCTTTGTGCCAATACCAAGTTAGTTTGATTACTGTAGCTTTGTAGTAAATTTTGAAATCAGGAATTAGGAGTCATCAAACTTCTTTTTCAGGGTTTTTTGGCTGTTTGGAGTTCCTTGAGATTCTATATGAATGTTACAATGGGTTCCCATTTCTGCAAAAAACATCAGGATTATGATAGGGATTACATTGAATCTGTAGATTGCTTTGGGTAAATCTGTCATCTTAACAGTAATAAGTCTTTTGAACTTAATATTGAACATGGTATGGGATATCTTCCCCATTTACCTACATCTTTAATTTCTTTTAACAGTGTTTTATAATTTTCAGTGTATAAAGCTTTGCCTTCTTGGTTAAATTCATTTGTAGTCTTTTTGATACTTTTGTAAATGAAATTGTTTTCTTGATTTCCTTTTCAGACTGACTGTATAGCAATGCAGCTGATTTTTGTGTGTTGATTATTTTCCTCCAGCAATTTTGCTGAATTCATTTAATCAGTTTATTTTTAACTTTTTGTGGAATCTTTAGCGTTCACTGTATGTAAGATCATGTATGTAAATATCGTTTTTCTTTTCCAGTATGGATTCCTTTTATTTTTCATGTCTAATTGATCTGGCTAGAACTTCCAATATAATATGTTGAACAGAAATGTCAAAAATACATTTTCCTTTTTGGTGTCTCACTTTTTTGTTTTGTTTTGTTTTGTTTTTTAACATCAACATCTAAACAGCCACAAACTTGAGAGCTTGTGACTTTCTTCTCTCTTTTCTATATTTCCTATACCCCATGTATTTTGCCTCATAAGTATATTGCAGCTTTGCCACCCCTAATTCATTCTTACTATTAACAGACTTACTATAGGCATTTTTAACTTTGATTATTCCTCTTTGATATAGCCCTTTAACTAGTATTCCTGCCTCCTGCAAGTCCATCCTCCACTAGTACCAGAGTTGATCCTTTTGTCTGAGATGCAAATCTTACCTTGTCTTTCAGTTGTGGCTTTTCCTGACACCTTTGCATGGCTTTTAGGCCTCTCTAATCTGGTCCACAGTTTAATTCTACTACTACTACTCCCTACCTCTCTCTTTTCACTCATTTAATAGTGAGCTACTTAGAATTGCTCACCTACACCATACTGAGTTGTACCGTTGCTTATTATGATGGTCTTTTCTGGATTGCTTTCCTTTCCTCAGTTGGTTAACTTCCATTTAACCTTAACGTCTCTTTTTTCAAGGAGGAATCTCTTTGGGAAACCATTTCTGCTTTTCCATTTGACTGTTTTGTTATGTACTTATAACATTTACCAGATATATTGAAAACATGTTCAGAGCCCACTAGCCAATAAACTCTTGGAGGGTCTCATTTCCTATCACATGGTGGTTCTCAATAAATGTTTCCTAAACTATTGAACTCATCTGTTTTTCTTTATGGGTCTGTTAGCTTCTAATATGGATCGGCAAAGGGACAGAAGAAAAAGCTGTTTCTGGTATAACTAATGTTGACTAATATTAGATCTTGATAGGTGCATTCTGAAGCCTGGGGAAAGACTGAATTAGGTCATTAAGAAACTTGGGGGAGTAGACGTTGGAGAAAATGCAGGAGTAGTGTTAGAGGAGATGAGGTAGTGATGGGTGATAAGTATGGTAGAAGGGAACAGATCACATAAATTTTCTAGATTTGCATTTTACTGTTTTAAAAAATTTTAAACAATTATTCTCCCTGTAACAATAACTCAGGTACCAATAATGTTACCAATACTCGAAAACTTAAGACTAGATTGTGAAGATTTGGTAAATCATCTTTGAAAGGTCTCTGCACTGTGCTCCACAATATGTAAAAGATTACCCAACTAGGAATTTATTGTATTACTTTTTAAAATAAAGATGCTGTTATAAGGTTACCAAAAGTAATAGGTGAGTATTCAATATGTTTAGCACAATGGCATCTTTTTCAATAAAGAAGACTTTCTTTGTGTCTTTAGAAGCTTGCAAAAATTAATGTCTTACAGCTGTAATTTTAGATTAAACTGCTGCCAATGGGTTTTATGAGGTGATACTGCAGGCAGTGTTATGGTGGTAGTTGGATTGCTTAGTCAGAATTTATTACTGCTCCCTGTTTCCTTAGTCTTGAATACGTTTCTAAAAATCAAACACCTGTATCTTGTAAGCAAGCAGTGTTCTAATTAAGGAACAAATAGTTTCCTCATTCACATATTGTATAATGTAAGAGAAAAAAAGGCTAAAGATTTAGAGAGTTAATTTGATATGACCTTTATTCATGTTTAGAGGGGACAATAACCATGTGAGAAAAAGATGAATTTTTTGGTTTAAAAATACAAAGTTTCTTAGTTTTGTTTCATAGTGCTTAGGGCAGCAAATCTCAAATGAAGAAAAGTGCTTCATAGGAAGATGGGATAATCTAATGATTGTATTTTCTGGTATATATTTTTCAATTTAAAAAACAAATTATGTATAAAGACATGAATAAGTGTTGGCTGCAAGAAATTGGTTGTACAGTTAAGCTTACTTTTGGCGAGTATGGTAGGCTAAAATATGGGCCCCTAAAAGATGCCCACATTCTAATCCTTGGAATCTGTAATGTTATATTATACTTTGTTTGGAGCTAGGGCACCTGCGCATGTGTGTGTGTATAAGTCTTTGCAAATGTCATTAAATTAAAGGTCTTGATATGAAGAGATTATCCTGGATTATCTGTGTGGGTTCTAAATGTCATCATATAAAAGAGAGGCAGAAGGAGATTACATACCCAGAAGAGAGGGCAAGTGGTGACTAGCGAAGGAATTCTAGATGGAAGGAATAAGGAACAGAGTTTCCCATAAAACCTCTAGAAGAAACACAGCCCTGCCAGCACCTTAATTTTGGCTCAGTGAAACCTGGCCTCCAGAACTGGGAGAGTGTGGTAATTTGCTGCAGAGTTACAGGAAACTAATATAGCAATCATTTTTCATCTCTCTCTTTCTTTTCATGTTCATTTTTGAGAGAGAGAGAGAGAGAGAGAGAGAGAGAGAGAGAGAGTGTGTGTGTGTGTGTGTGTGTGTGTGTGAGGGGTAGAGAGAGACAGAGTCTGAAGCAGGAAGCAGGTTCCAGGCTCTGAGCTATCAGCATAGAGCCCAACATGGAGCTCAGATTCATGAACCTGTGAGATCATGACCTGACCCAAAGTTGGATGCTTAACCGACTGAGCCACCCAGGTGCTCCTACAGCAGTCATTTTTCAAAGTGTGAATAGACATTTCTAAACAACCCCATTTACCTAAACTCATGTTTCTTTTGGGGGTGTATATTTTATAGCTCACTCATATTAGTCTTTAGTTCTATTTCAAATATTCTGAGTAGACCAGGCGATTTTTATGACTAAAGCAACTGGTGAACATTTTTAGGCCCAAAACTAAAGTTTTAGCTGAAAATATATTTATTTTTATTTAATGTTTTAATTTATTTTTGAGCGAGAGAGAGACAGCACAAGCAGGGGAGGGTCAGAGAGAGAGGGAGACACAGAATCTGAAGACAGGCTCCAGGTTCTCAGCTAGCTGTCAGCACAGAGCTTAACGTGGGACTTGAACCTGTGAACTGTGAGACCGGGACCTGAGCTGAAGTTGGACGCTTAACCAACTGAGCCACCCAGGTGCCCCTCAAAATATATTTATCCCCCCCTTTTATTTTGAAAATTGTTTTATCCAGTCTGGAAGCCCTCTTGTGGTTGCTTTGTTATAGCTATAATGGTAAGAGTATAGTTTAGACTCTTAAAATTTTACAACACAGTTGTCAGCCTTTTTGCCTGCCAATCTGCTATTTAATATGAATTCTTCTTTCAGCCATACTATAGAAAATGTACATATGAGGCCTTATTGAGAATTAAGTTATGAGTTAACTATGACCCAGAATAGTGCTAGGGGTCTCGCTTGAGACTTTGGTATATTGGGAATCTGACCAAAGAAGAAAGACCACGTAGGTTCCTAACACTTTCGCCCTGTATCCTTAATGATCAGATACCAGTGTACCTGGCCTGTGTTATCTTACTCCCCTCAAAGATTGTGTTTGAGGAGGGGGAGGGATGATCCAAGAAACATCCATTTGAAAGTCTTCTAAAGTCCTGCAAAACTGTTGTTCAAGATGCACTTCTTTATGTCATTTTGTGTCCCTTTTATAAAGATTCCACAAGTTTCTAATGAAATATGGGTCAGAAATGTCTGTATCCAGTATTCTTTTTCTTTTAAGCATCCAGGAACTATACTTAATATTGAGCCACATACAGTGTACTAGCAGTAGACAACTGACAAATCTTTCTGGCAACTTTTTGTTTGTTACTTAAAAGGCCTATGGAGTAGTCTTGGGTTAATTGGCCTGCTGATTTTTTTTTTTTTAATCACAGGCACATAACCAAACATTTTTTTGTTCCTTTCTAAAATAATTATTCTTAGGGCACCTGGGTGGCTCAGTCGGTTAAGCCTCTGACTTCGACTCAGGTCAGATCTCACGTTCGTGGGTTCCAGCCCCGCGTCACACTCTGTGCTGGGAGGGCTAGCTCAGAGCCTGGAGCCTGCTTCCAGTTCTGTGTCTCCTTCTCTCTCTGCCCCTCCCCCTCTCATGCTCTGTCTCTCTCTGTATCAAAAATAAATAAAACATTAAAAAAATTAAAAAAAAATAAAATAATTATTCTTTTTGAAAGGGGATTAATGTATAATTTTTAGTTTGTTAAGGAATGGCTAAGTAATTTTTCTCCCTAATCTTTTACATATTGCGGGGAGAGCTCTTAAACCCTCTCCATTTAATGACCATTATTTGTGGAATATGCCAGGCACTTTATATGAGCATCTTATTCAACTTTGCCAGTGACCCTGAAAATTTTTGTCACTTTGCAGATTAAAAACAAGCCTTGAGAAATTTGGGTGTCAATCCATAACCAGTAGCTGCCAGCACTGGTATGCAAATGCAAGCCGATCTAGTTCCAGAAATCACTTACTGTGCTTTCTAGCTGTCTCATTTGTTGTACCATAACAAAGACATCCCTAAAATATAAAGTTCTCTACCCTTATTCTTGAGGAATTTATCATTTAGTGGATCTATTTTTCCTTCTTGGGGGGCTAGAGAATGGTCCTGGGAGCAAATGTGTGGCCCATTCAAGGGATTTGAGGGTCCTAGGAGTCAGCAGAAATGAATTGGGAACCTGTATAAGTATTATTTTCAATTTTTACATGAAAACTGTTCTTTGCCACATCTAATAACCTCTTATAGACTTGACTATGATTTTGTAATACTTCTCTCAACCAGTGTAAGCATTGTAGATAAGGGATGGGTTAAAAAAGAGCACTTTAGGGAGCCTCTAATTTATTTGCCATTCATATTCATTCATGTTATCCTGAAAGCAAACAAAATTTCTGGTGCAGGGATGGATTCTTTATTACAGTAATAACCCCTTTGCCCCAGTTTTTCCCTCTCAGAGTGATGCATTGAGACCTGGATATTCATTTGGTAGATAAGGAACCTGAAAACTATGAAAACTGTGAGCTTATAGGTGTTATCCACTTCCTGAAAGACCTCTAAGTGAAACCTTTGTTCCTCACTATAAATGAATTCTCCGGTTACAAAAGGGGGGGAGGATCTTAGGTTCTTAATCTTTGGAATGTAAATGAATGTGGGGACGGGGTATGAGAAGATCAGACAGATGTCAGAATTTATAACCCATGAATGTCTCTGTAGTCTCACACCCCCTGAGGTATAAACACATACATCTGGGGAGGTAAATCTCTTACCTATCAATTCAGTTATACTTAATTTTTCAGACTTCTTTTTTTGAAGGACAGATTTGTTTATTTCAGATAGCCCTAATCATGCAGATACATTAAAAATACTATCTTTATACATAGAAAATAAACCAGCTGATAATTATTCCTTTTGTCTTACTTTTTCCCCATGTTAATTTGAAGTATATGTTTGGTCATGAAAATGTGAAATGTTAAGGTTGCCTCATTTGAACTCCTTTAGTCATCACTGTTGTTGAGTTCTTCAGCAGAATAACTACTGGATGCCAGGCTCAGTGCAAGGTACTGGGGGTGTTGTGGTGAATAAGGTAGATAAATACCCTGTATTCAAGGAGCTTAGAGGCTATAAAAGTGTTGTGGTGGGGAAAAAAAAAAGACATGAGAAAACAGCAAAGTTAGAATTTTGTTAGAATGCGTGAAGGCGCTAGCTATGGCAAAATGTTGAGGGGGAGGGGGAGAAAGCATTCTGTTCCAGGTGGAAGGGATGCACTAGTAAAAAGATTCTAAAATGAGGGGTGCCTTTGTGGCTTGGTCAGTTGAGCGTCCTCTTCCACACAGATCATTATCTGAGTTCCAGCCCCACATCAGGCTCTGGCTCACTGCTGCCAGCCTGTCAGTGCATAGCCTCCTTTGGATTCTCTGTCCCCTTCTCTCTCTGCCTCTCCCTGGCTTATGCTCGCTCTCAAAAAATAAAGTTTTTTTTTTTTAATTAAAAAAAGATTCTAAATTGAGAATGAACTTGGCAAAATTGATAAAGAGAAAGATGGAAAATATGGCTGACACATAGTGAACAGAACTCAATCACAAACCTACATTTAGGTGTTTGGATTTTTTTTATTGCTGAAATAGGATTATATTCTATATTGCTCTACAACTTTGTAAAAAGTTAATGTACGTTGTGTACTTACGTTGAATTCCATTTTAGTATGTATAGCTATGTAATACTGTGTGCTTTGGGTATATCCTAATTAGCTATATTCCAGTTGACAAATGTGGATTTCTATGATTTTTTGCCATCACAAACAGTGCTGTGATCACTATTCTTGTGTGTATATTTATTGCATGCCTGTATGAGAATTTTTGTTGAATAAATTTCCTAAGAGAACCATTATAAGGTCAGACTTAAGTACATTAAAATTTTTTGACAGATTCAGGCTGCTCTGAGAGGTGAAGATTTAGTCAATAGAGTGCAGTGTTATTTTTTGATTTGGCCGAAGAGCAGAGACCATTCTGTTGGCATGTTCTCTTTGACTGGCATCTATGTTTGACAGATAACTGTCTTTAGATTTTACAACTGTTCATTTAACTGATTTTTTAAAAGAATAAACAAATGAGCTTATTTTAAAATTGAAGATACCTATACATGTTGAAGTACATGCTGTATGGAAGTTCTGAGCTGATTTGTCTACTACAACACTTCTAAAGAATGTGGATATAATGGTATCAACCTTAATTATATGTTAATCAAAGACAATAAATTTAAAATGAGTGTGCGTTTCCATAGAGATTTCTGTAATAATCGTATAGCTTAATTTACCCAGCTTCCATTTGAAGAAATACATTCCTAAGGCCAAATACTGTAAATACTCTGTCCCCAAAACCATGCCACTGTACACTTCTGGATTGAGAGTTCCTGTTTTCTGCATATTTTAACGCATACTGTATTTTTAGTATCTTAATTTTGTCAGTATCCTAGACAAGAAATAGAGCTTATGTAAATAACAGTGTTTTGATTTACAGTTTAGGGATTAGTGAAGTTAAGCACAATCATTTTGCCTATATTGAGCTGGCTTTTAAATTGTCTTGGGAGGAGATTCAGTGTACGTTATGGATATTTGCCTTTGTTTATTATTTATGTTGCAAATATTTTCTCTCTATTGCTTATCTATTTAGTTTGCTGTGATAACTTCCCTTGTTTTTGTATATAAGTTTAAAAAAGTTATGAGGTGAAATGTGAACTACTTTTAAAGTATTTGAGTGTTTTATTAGCCTGCCTTTAAAAAAATTTTTTTTAATTTTTTTTAATGTCTTTTATTTATTTTTGAGAGACAGACAGACAATGTGAGCAGGGGAGGGTCAGAGCAGGAGGGAGACACAGAATCCGAAGCAGGCTCCAGGCTCTGAGCTAGCTGTTAGCACAGAGCCTGATGCGGGGCTCGAACCCACGAACAGTGAGATCATGACCTGAGCTGAAGCCGGACACTTAGCCGACTGAGCCACCCAGGCGCCCCTAAAAAATTTTTTTTTAATGTTTGTTTATTTTCGAGAGAGAGAGAGAAAGAAAAAGAAAGAGAGGGGAGGGGCAGAGAGAGAGGGAGACACAGAATCTGAAGCAGACTCCAGGCTCTAAGCTGTCCGCACAGAGCCCAACATGGAACTCAAACCCATGAACGGTGAGATCATCACCTGAGCTGAAGTGGGAAGCTTAACCGACTGAGCCACCTAGGTGCCCCTAGCCTCCTTTCTTAATCTTAAATTGTAGGCAGGCATTTTACTCTTACCTTATATAGCTTTTTTTGTTTTTTTTTATTTTTAAATTTACATCCAAGTTAGCACATAATGCAACCATGATTTCAGAAGTAGATTCCTTAATGCCCCTTACCCATTTAGCCCATCCCCGTCTCACAACCCTTCCAGCAACCCTCTGTTTGTTCTCTATACTTGAGTCTCCTGTGTTTTGTCCTCCTCCCTATTTTTATATTATTTTTGCTTCCCTTCCTTTATGTTCCTCTGTTGTATAAAATTCCTCATATGAGTGAAGTCCTATGATAACTTGTTTTTCTCTAATTTCGCTTAGCATAATATCCTCTAGTTCCATCAACGTAGTTAGAAATGGCAAGATTTCATTCTTTTCGACTAATACTCCATTGTGTATATATATACCACATATTCTTTATCCGTTCATCACTTGATGGACATTTGGGCACTTTCCATACTTTAGCTGTTGTTGATAGTGCTGCTATACATTGGGGTGCATGTGCGCCTTTGAAATTACAGATTTTTTTACTGCTTAATCCTTCTGGAGTTTTTAATTTATTTGTTTAGGTATGTCTGATTTAATTTTTTAAATTTAGATATTTAAATTCTGATTTAAAATATCTTAAATAATGTAAGTTCACATGTCTGTTTTTGAACCCTTTGTTTTGTTGCATTAAATTCATCTTTTCTGCAGACCAGACCAGAATGTTGCACTTCATGAAGCTTTAATAGTAGACAGAAGGAAGGTCTCCCTGATTTCTCTTCTTTTTCAAAATATCCTGAGTGTTCTTGTGCATAATTCAGGTGAATCTTAGAATCATTTTGTATATTGATAATTCTTTGGGATTGCATTGCATTGGATTTATGTTTACATATATGTTTATCCAGTTCATGTCCAAGTCTTTAATGTCTTTCAGTTTAAGTTGCAGAGTTTTTGTGTTGTCAGTATTTCATGAAATTTACTCCTAAGTATTTTATAGCTTTTGTTGCTCTCGTGAATGCTGAATGGGATCATCAAAAAAATGCTTTCTGAATGTTTATTCCTGGTTTATAGGAATTTATGGCTTTTTTGGCATGTTTTTCTCTATTGAAACCATCATGTTGTGCTACATTTTTTTGTTGTTGTTACAATAACTTTTCATTTGATCCTACTGGATTTCCTAGGTATTCATGCTATCTACAGTTGATACTGTTGTCACTTCCTTTTCCAATGTCTTGCTCCCCTGTTCCTTGTGGGGAGGGCATATGTAGGACTTCCAGCAGAAATGCAGTCTTGAGTGTGTTCCCTTGACTTTTAAAATAGGATCTTCAGAAGTTTTATCCTTGGGGCTTCTGGTATATGTATCTTCAATATTTCAGGGGCACTTGGGTGGCTCAGTTGATTAAGTGTTGGACTCTTGATTTCGGCTCATATGCTTGAGCCCCACATTGGGCTTTTTGCTGACAGCATGGAGTCTGCTTGGGATTTTCTGGCTCCCTCTCTCTTTGCCTCCCACCCCTCCTTGCTCACTCTCTCCCGCTCTTACTCTCCCTCTCAAAAAAGAAAATGTTTCCATCTATTTCTAACTTATTTAAAAGACATTTAATTAGGAATAGTTGAATTTATTTATGGATGTAAAGTAGAATATAGCAGTCTAATATAACTTTAAAAATATATTTTATAACTATTTGTACATTTTCTTTTTTCCTTTTTTATCAAAGCTAATTAAATTAAATTTTGCTTTCATGAACAAGTCCTGATTTTTAAAATTTTTTAACTGTTGTTTCTGTTTGCTTTATGCTTTTATAATCACTTTTGTGTTTTCTTTAGGCTTATATTCTAATTTCCAATGCTTTTTTCAGTTTTATGGCTTTATTAAAATTTGAAGATTATAAATATTTCTGAAGGAAGTTTCACTTATTCTGCATCCCATGTATTCTTAATCTCATTTGATTCTTGAGAATATCACCTCTCTTGAGCTCTGTAACCTCTTGTTTTCCTCTTTACACCACATTGACCTTTTTTCCCCCAGCATGTCTATTCTTTTTTTTTTTTTTTTCCAAAATTTTTAAATGTTTATTTCGTTTTTGAGAGAGTACAAGCAGGGGAGGGACAGAAAGAGAGGGAGACATAGAATCTGAAGCAGGCTCCAGGCTCTGAGCTGTCAGCGCAGAACCCGAGGTGGGGCTCCAACTCATAAACCCTGAGATCATGACCTGAGCCAAAGCCAGACACTTAACTGACTGAGCCACTTAGGTGCCCCATCCAGCAAATCTATTCTTTTGAAAGCCCTTTCTTGATCCCTCTATCTTAAAAAGCTCCTTTTCTCCTATTGATTGTGTAAACCAGGATCCTTTTTTATATCTTTATGTAGTACTTAAGAGTTATTAATTTACTGTATGCATGTTCTGCTTATTGTTGGTATCCCTAGCAGCTTGTACAGTGCATGGTGTGCAGTAGATAAATCAATATTTGAATGAGTGAATGAATGATTTGTAATCTTATGAAAGGATTAGGGTAGGGAGAGAGACCTACCCAGATACATAGTCCTGTTCTTAGATGGATTTGGGTAGAATTGATCATCTGTCAATTATATTATTTGAAAACTGTCCTGGCTCTAAATAGCCCCCTGGAAAGCTATTGTATAGGTGCCTGGTTAAATCATGTAAGATCAGCTTTAGTAAGCAGTAATTCTTTACTGTTACTATCATTTAAGATTCATTTTTTTCCTTTCTAAACATCTTTCTTCACATATTAACTTCTATCAAAAAGCAGGCTCCTTTCTAGGTGTAGGAGAAAGCACTAAGGTATATTAAGTCAGTGGAGCAGACTTAAGCCACTGTAATGCAAGTAAGTCTAAAGTGCAAGACATACTTTGTATCCTTTTTTTTTTTTTAACTTTAGAAAGTAACCATTTCCGTTGACTTCTTTCAGGAATTTTTTCTTTATCTTTAAATTTCTGTAGGATGAATATTATATGCCATGGTGTAGTTCTTTTGGCATTTTGGCATTTATTCTGTTTGGTGTTCTCTGAGCTTCCCCGTCTGTGGTTTGGTATCTGACATCACTTTTGGGAAATTCTCAGTCATTATTGTTTCAATTATTTCTTCTATTCCTTTCTCTCTTTTTTCTCCTCCTGATATTCTCATTATATATATGTTACATCTTTTGAAGTTAATGCACAGTCCTTGGATATTCTGTTCTGGGTGGAGTTTTTTTGTTTTTTTGTGGGGGGGGGTTTGGTGGTCTTTATTCTTGTTCAGTTTTTGCGGATTATATTGCTCTGTCATCCTCTAGCTCAGAGTTCTTCCTTGGCCTATCTAGGCTACCAATAAGCTCATCAAAGCATTCTTCAAGTCTATAACAGTGTTTTGATCTCTAGCATGCTTATTGGTTTTTTCCTTAGGATTTGCATCTCTCTGCTTACATTGCCCATGTGTTCTTGTATGCTGTATTTTCGACTCATTAAGAGCCTTTCACATATTAATCATAGTAGTTTTAAATTTCTGGTCTGATAATTCTGGTACTATTTTGCCATATCTGGTTCTTATGCTTGTTTTGTCTCTTCAAATTGTGTTTTTTGCCTTTTGGTACAAAATGCCTTATAATTTTTTTCTAGATAGCCAGATATGATGTACTGGGTACAAGGAACTGCTGTAAATAGGCCTTTAGTTATGTGGTGGTGAGATGTAGGGGGAGAGGAAGGGCTTTACAGTCTTGTAGTCTCAGTCTTTTTCAGTGAGACTAATACTTTGAACTGTGAACTCCAGTTTATTTCCTCTTCCTTCAGGTGGAACAGCATTGCTAGAATGGGCTGGCATTAGGTACTGTCCTTCCCTAGCTCAGTCAGGTTCTGATAATATCCTAGCATACTAGGTTCTGAATAACTAGTTTTCCCTGAGGCAGGCCTTGTTAAGAACAGACTTCTCTGGCAAGCATAAAGGGATTTTTTTTTTCTGTTTACGTAGGAATCTGGTCAAGCTTCTGGAGGTAAATTTCATATTTTGGGGTACCCCTGTGACTGGGTCTGCCTAGAGTTTAACTATCACACTTAGCTGCACTGTGAGTCTCCAGCAATTTAATTGTAGTTCAGACTTACCCTCCTCACGCTGGATCCTCTTGGAGTTTCTACTCCTGCCATTGCTCTGGTAAGCTTAGATTCCCTGTATTCTGTCTTTCCAGTCTTGGTGGCAGTGGTTTGCCTTGTGTCCTCCCCTTGATATGGATATAAGAAAAGTTGTTGATTTTTTTAGTCTCTACAGTTTTTTACTTGTTAGGACAAAGTGGTGACTAACATGTGGAACTGGAAAACTGGAAGTCTAACTTTTTTCTTCTTTTAGAAAAGATAAACTTATTAAATCATTCTTGGTACATGCAATCATTCTTTGTAGATGCATAGGAATTTTTCATTTCTTCTTCATATTCTGCTTTTGTGGCATACTCATCTTCTTGAAGATGCTGTGTTGAAAAAGCTTTTGAAACCATATTGAGCCTTTGCGAAAGGATTGTGATCTGCCTGCCATAAATTTGAAGATGTGCAGTGTCAGCATGAAAGTGCCAGGTATTTGTAGTCTCGAAAAGAACATTCTAAATATTGTATTGATATTTCTTCCTCATTGGTTTTTGAAGCTGCAAGCTTTCAAAATCTGCCTGTAACTAGGTTTTTTATCAGATTGATTTTCTGTTTCTGTCACATTATCTTGTCCAAGCTAATACTAACTTTTCATTTGTATATTCTTTTCACAAAAGTGAGAGCCTATTTTGTGCAGGAAACATTTCTGTTTTGTTGGGGATCTATTATTCAGAAGTGTAATTTAGGTGTGGTCATTGGGAATTGGGTCAGGTAGACCTAGATCTTTTTCTCTTGTCCTGCAATAATCATCAGGCAGTGGTCTAGATGTAGCATATACCTGTTGCTGGAAAGAATCTCTAAGATTCTTTTTTTTCCGACACCTTGTTTCTCATCTTCACTGGCTTTGTCTCTGTTCTCTGTCCTTTCACGTTATGATTATTTCTAGGTGATCCATTCTTATTTCCTCTATGTTTTAGTAGTATCTATGCATAGATAATTCCCAAATACTGTTCATTAAAATTGCAGTTCATTTTTATCTGCAAAACAAAAATTAAGTGTGTTTTATATTCTTGGCTTGGGCAAGGGAGAACATCAAGAACAACATAGCAGAAATGCAGCTTCTCACCAAATGAAAGTAAAAGAAAGGTTATATGTGATTTTGGGGAAGAGTAGACTTTAGATTAAATTTAAATGACACAGTATATTGACCTAAAGGAAGAGAAACTAATTCTCTAGAGCTTATTTGTTCAGTGACTGCCAAAAGTGGAAATTTGAGCTTCCTGTTACACATGTGGATCATGTCCTTCAGGCCATATATATGTATAAGTTATGTGTGTATCTTGAGGCAGAAAATGGAATTTTTAATTCTTAGAGCCCTGTTGGCCCTCCTTGGCCAGGTCACAGAAGAGGCCATTAAACTCCAATCTACACTGTTGCTATGTTCTTAAGGATTGAGATAGTGGTTTTGATGATCAGCATGATTGTATCCTTTTTTTGGTCTCAGGATTACCTGCTGAATTATTGTAAGATAGCATCTTACGACCCCAGGTACCAGGGAGAACAATACAATCTGTATGATTGTAATACAGACATACACAGAGACTGGAAAACTTTTCAAAGCCATGAAGATCCTAGTTTTTCCAAATACCAGGAAACTCTGCTAACTTGTGAATTACTTCCTGAATGTTGCTTGCCACAGAAATACAAATATCTAAGTCAGATACAATTTCATTATATGGAGCAGAACTGATATCTCTAGAAATGACCCTTCAGCAGAAGGTTTTATTTTATTTGATGGTTCCCATTACTTTGCTGGGGAAGCTCTCTGGAGACAACCTGTTAGTTAGCAGGTTAGCAGTTACAGGTTGGGAAATGATGTTAGGATTTGGAATTCTTAGAAATTCCCCTTGAGTAATTTTATTTCTCTGAGACATTCATTATGTTGTAGTAGGATTTATGGTAGAGATAATGGTACATATAATTACAAAAACAAAAGGCTCAAGGAACGTTTGCTTGTTAGCTCACTAGTTCTGATAAGTGAAGTGAGAATACTCTTGAGGTAGACTCAGTGGGCATCCTTGAAATTGTAAACAAATTGCAAACAAAACAGCTCACTCATAGGAAAAGTTTGAACATACTTATTTTAAGTTTTTGCTTGAGCAAGGGAGAAACTTCATGCGGAATGTGGATTTTTTGGATAAACAGAGACAGGTGTGTAGAATTTTAGCAGTTAAATACAGTTCAAATTTCAATGAAGTGCTTTTACTTCTTAAAGCAAAGTGGAGCTAATTGCTGATTGGGTGAATTCTTGATAGCTGTTTGAATGGTATTTGCTGGATGTGGGAAGTTCAGCTTCCTGAATACAAATAGGTCATATCCTTCATTGTCTACATGCCAGTATAGAATGTATGACTTAAATATGCAGTTTATGTCTTTAGGCAGGTATGGGATATTTCTGTTTACTGGACCACTCTTCCTCAGTGGAGCATAAATAACTGTAACTCAGTATTTATAGCAATTCCACTTACCTTCTTCTCTTCTTTAAAAAATTTTATTTAATAAGTTTTATTTACTAAAACTTAAAGGAAGAGAGAGAATCCCAAGCAAGCTCTGCGATGCTGGCCTTGAACTCACATACTGGGAGATCACAGCCTGAGCCAAAATCAACAGTCACTTGACTGACCGAGCCACTTAAGTGCCCACATTCCTTTTATGTTCTCCATCTCCTTAAATGATGGTTGCTTTCCCAGACTCATGTTGGATCCTCCTCTCTTACATCAGTGTTGAATATATCACTAGGTCTTTCTGATTTTGTCTCTGTCCTTGCTTTGGTTCGGTAACATCACTCAGGCTGTTTCAATAACTTGTCTTACTTCTAGTTGCTTTTTTGTTCCTCTACTTTTGCACTACTGCCTGAGTTTCTGTGAAACTATTTGATTGGATCGCTCTCATATGAAACTTGCAGTAGCTCCTAAATACAGGCATATTCTGGTTTTCATGCCTGTCTTCTTACATGGTGTTCTACTTTGTCTGGAACCCTCTTTCTTTTCTGTTCCCATCTTGGTGTGGTAAGCTCTTACTTTTCAAAGCTTGACTCCTGAAATTCCTCGATCTTTTCTGTAATTCCATATTGCTTTTTCGATACTGCTGTTTAGAATTTATTTTGTCAGATTGTAGTTTACTTATTTACATGATTTCCTTCTTTTAAGGCTATGAATTCTGAGGCAAGGACATAGAGCAGTTCAGGTTGGCTAATAATAGATACCTGCAAAAAAGGTGAATGCTTGGAGCCCCTTCTTTTGCTTGTTCTGGAGCGGAGTTAGTTTTCTAAGACCATCTTCCTCAGATGAATCCTAGCTCCCATTCCCCTACTCAAAGACAAGCACAGAAATTGGCCTTAACATTGTTAAGTTTATTCGTAACCAGAGGAGAGAGGCAGAATTAATGTCAAGGTGGTGAGGAGACCTTGAAATCATGTCAGATGATGAGCAATAGGAGGAACTAGAATATTTAGCCAAAAAGAAAGAAAAATCAGACGTGATAACAGTACCCAAATATTTGAAAAACTGTCATGTAGAAAAATTATTAGTCTTAATCATTGTGCCTCCAGAGGGCAGCTATAGGATGAATATGTAGCATTTTTAAGGCTCAGCGTTAGGAAGAGCTTTCTGAACATTATAAGCTGACTTACTATATCAGGTAGAGGATTTTTCATGAGTGGAGCTGTGAAAGTAGAGGCAGAATGACCAGGAGTTTAAAGTACTATAAAGTAGATTTTGCTATGTCTGGCAAGAATTGACCATGCTGTAGAGTATTAAATTTTCTTGATTTAGTTCTAAATTCCATGACCATGAATTTTAGAAACATAGTTATTGTTTAGGATTAAAACCATTTTCTGTGCATTCATAATAATTTTAAGCTCTTCTTATGTGCCACCTGTCGAGCATTTAGGGTTCAGTGGTAGTTTCTTGCTCTCAAGTAGCTTGTATTTTTAAATGAAAAGATTTTTGAACTTATTTTTAATTTTTGAGTAGCCAGTGTGTAATTTCTATTTTGATTATTTTTAGGATTCACAATTCCAAAAAACCACTTGTGAGATTTACTTTCCCTTCATATACTAAAATGTTTTCCTTTCCTTTTTATTTCTAGCAATGTCTCAGGCTGTGCAGACAAACGGAACTCAGCCATTAAGCAAAACATGGGAACTCAGTTTATATGAATTACAACGAACACCTCAGGTAATGTATAGACTAAGGTTACTAGGGGGAAATATGACACATCTGTAAACTGGCATACATTTTTAGAAAATGAATACTTGAAAGAATATGACAGTAATAATGAATTTATATATAAGCAGTCTTGTGTATGTTTGGTGTACACTTCATTCATTAAACAAATAATTTAAGTGCATACTCTGTACCAGGTCCTAAGCTAGGCACTAGGTGAAGTGGTGAATAAAATAGATGTGGCACCAGCTTATGGAGTTTATAGACATTAAACAAATAAATATCCATAGAATTATACATTTTAGAGGTTGTGTAAATGGGGAAAGTCCTCAGTGCTACTGTAACAAATAATAATGGGAGGGGGCATTAAGAGAGACCAAGAAGGTGAACATGGGGGGCACTTGGTTGGCTCAGTTGGTAGAGTGTACAGCTCTTGATCTCTGGGTTGTGGGGTTGAGCCCCACGTTGAGTGTAGAGATTACTTAAAATCTTAAAAAAGAAAAAAAGTGAAGATGGGAAAGACCAGAGAGTAGCAGGTTTGAAGGAGATGAACATACTTAAAAACTGAACTCATTTTGAGATGCCTGTACATCAGGCAGGCATAGGTGCTAACTAGGAGTCTGGACTAACTATAAGAATTTGGATGTTGTCAGCACATTTTAAACAGTGAGAATGGATAAGATAACCTGGAAACCTAGAGAGAGATGATCAGAGGGGTCCAGAACTTCATTCAGGGGAGCTCCAGTATTTAGAAATGAAGTAATAGACAAGAAGCCAGCAAAGGAAACTGAAAGGAACAGCCAAAGTAAAGAAAAATAGGAGATCAGAATCTGAGAGAGAGAATGTAGTTACTGCGTTCAACACCACCTAGAGGACAAGTAAAATGAGGATTACAAAAGCGTATATTGAATGTGGCAATGTTTACTTCATGACCTTGACAGGAGTAAATTCACTTGTATAGATTTTACTATGTCGAAGGGGGGAAAAAGTGAAAATATATAGGCAATTTTTCAGAGAAGTTTGGCTGTGCAGAGAAGCAGAGAAGTGGAGTAAAAACTGGAGGGAGGAACATGGAATTTGTAAGTTTTGAATTTTGTTTTGTTTATAAGATGGGAGATAGAGGTGCACCAAGAATACCCCCGCCCCCAGGTCTGCACTGCTCTGAGGTGTATCATTTACATTTCACTATACTTAGCAACCCCATAGATGCTACTCCTGACTGATTTAGTGGAGAGCCAAAGATTGCTGAAGTCTGAGAGCAAATAAAATAATCAAAAGGATATACTTGAAGAGGTAGAAAGGAAAGTATCTTTGATAAGGAAGAGGCATGTTTTCTCTGTTTAGCAAGAAAGAAGATGATGATTAAAATTTTTTTTTTTTTGAGAGAGAGCGCATGAGCAGGGGAGGATCAGAGAGGGAGACACAGAATCTGAAGCAGGCTCCAGGCTCTGAGCTAGCTGTCAGCACAGAGCCCAACGCAGGGCTCGAACCCAGGAACTGTGAGATTATGACCTGAGTCGAAGCCAGATGCTTAACCAACTGAGCCACCCAGGTGCCCCAAGAAGATGATGATTTAAAAAGATGTCCTAAAGAAGCACCTGGATGGCTCAGTCGGTTAAGGCTCTGACTTCGACTCAGGTCATGATCTCACAGTTTGTGAGTTTGAGCCCCATGTCAGGCTCTGTATTGACAGCTCAGAGCCTGGAACCTGCTTCGGATTCTGTGTCTCCTCACCCACCCCTGCCTCTCACTCTCAAAAAATAAGCATTGAAAGAAACTTTTTATAAAAGATGTCATAGAAAATGAGAGCTCTTTCTTAATGAAATTTGAGGTAAGGTAATCTTTTCAATGTTCTGATTAGAAAGTTCTGCAGATAGAAGAAAAGGTATAAAATGGCGTAGAAAAAACAAGTTGGTTACGAGAGAATTGCTGAGCTGTGTTGAACTTAAAACTGGTGAAATTTTTAATGATACTAGTCTGGTTGTTTGATTTCTCCCTTTTCTTCCACAGTGTTACACACCTGCACTGGTACAGACATGGAGAACATGGGTGGTTGAGTTTAT
Organism: Helogale parvula; assembly: GCA_004023845.1. Lineage (NCBI taxonomy): Eukaryota > Metazoa > Chordata > Mammalia > Carnivora > Herpestidae > Helogale > Helogale parvula. Next base: position 163,248 of record PJEM01002714.1, read on the forward strand.
CCAGGGCTGGGATTTTGCTAGGCAAATTCTAAAGAGGAAGAGAACAGACTTGATTATTAGCTGAGTCATAATACTCTGAGTGATAAATTTCTTCATCAGAAATTTGTGTGTATATTAAATTAAGTAAAAGAAAATACTGAACATGCTTTATATAGAGAGGTTAAAACATAGTAAGACACTAAAAAATAGTGGTAGGTATTGGAAATGGAAATGGAAATGTGTTTTATGTGAATCTTTTATGGACATTATCTGTAGTTTCCGTCTTTCCTTGTAGGGTCATCATTCTTTGACCCTGTAGAGAAAACATAAGTATGGAGAACCAGTGGAAACAGGAAGTGTCACTTACATATTGGAAGCCCTTTTTTTCTATCTGACCTTCCTCTTCTGCTGGACATCTTTCCTTAATCCATAGGAGTACATGGTTGTGACTTTTAGAGCTAGGTAAATTTGTACTCAGTGCCACCCTGTGGGAGAGGTGGGTAGTGGTGGTGGTGATGAAGAATGAGGGAGTCGCTGATGTCTCTCCAGCTGGGAGATGTGTTATGGAATCCTACATTGGAACTCTAAATGCATTTTTGCATTGGAACATTTTTACACATGACAGTTAGAAATACTAATACCGGCACTTTGGATTAAATTAGTTTGTAGGTTAACCTGAAAACCTGACCACTTCGTATAAAACTACTTCTGTGGATCAAGATTTAAGGTTCAATAAGTGACTTAAAAAAAATTTTTTTTAATGTTTATTTTTGAGCGACAGCGTGAGCAGGGAGGGGCAGAGATTAAATTTTATTTAGCCTTAGCTTCCTCGTTTTGCAGGTAACAAAACTGTTAAATTATTATTCAGTCACATTAGTAGGTCTAGAAGTAGAACCAAAGGCATCTGATTCCAAATTCAATGCTTTTTTTTTTATTATTATGCCAAGATGATTTACCATTACTTACTTTTTAAACACATTACTATATCTTAGCATTAAAATAAGAGCATGATGTAATAACTAATTGGTGGGAACCTGAAGGGATTTGGGGGAGATTATGGTAAAACAAGGTTGGCTGTGAGTTAACAGTGGTGATAGCCACACGATGGGTACATAAATGTTCATGTTGGTCATTTTTAGTACTTTTTTATGTTTGTACTTGTCTATAATAAGATAGGTGGCGTTTAATATTCAAGTGACTCTTCTACAGGAGGCAATAACGGATGGCTTGGAAATTGTTGTTTCACCCCGAAGTCTACACAGTGAATTAATGTGCCCAATTTGTTTGGATATGTTGAAGAACACCATGACTACAAAGGAGTGCTTACATCGTTTTTGTGCAGACTGCATTATCACAGCCCTCAGAAGTGGGTATGTTGAAATGAGTTATACTAGGTACTTGAATTATACCAGCATGGTGCTTTATGAAGGTTTTGAGAATTACACTCTCTAATAAGTATTCATTTGAGAACTGGAAACCTAAAGTCTAAGTTTTAATTACTGGAGCATCTTTGTTTTGAAACAGTTGATTTTACACAATTTAAAAAGTTTTATAGCATGAGTATTTGTTTTGAGGAAATTGCAAAGCATGAAACCATGGTTTTTCTACTTCTGAATTATATAAAATAATATCCTTATGAATGCTATTTTAATAAAAAGAATTGATACATAGATTAGTGGATAGTTTTTCCTTGTGGCATGGATATCGGGGAATTTATAATAACAAGGAATAGATTTTTATTTCTAAGCTGATTGTATATAAATTATCATTGGCAAGTATTCACATTTTTCTCTGTTAGCAAGTACTGTTGAGTGTCTCAAGTTTCCAAAATGTTGCTTTTCCTCGAAGAAATTCAAGTTAATCAATTTAAATTCCTGTGACTTAGTAAAGGTACTGGAATAAAGATAACTATCCACAAGTTGGATATTTTTTTTTGTTAGTCCAAAGATACTGACATTGTTTACATTTTCTTTTCCCTCTTTTTACTTAGCAATAAAGAATGTCCTACCTGTCGGAAAAAGCTAGTTTCTAAAAGATCACTAAGGCCAGACCCAAACTTTGATGCACTCATCAGCAAAATTTATCCAAGTCGAGATGAGTATGAGGCTCATCAAGAGAGAGTATTAGCCAGGATCAACAAGCACAATAATCAGCAAGCACTCAGTCACAGCATTGAGGAAGGACTGAAGATACAGGCCATGAACAGGTACATGGGAAAGGAAACCAGAGATGGTGGCCATTTTCCTGAATACTTTTATTAAAATATTGGAATTAGTTAACAGCCTCCACTTTGAAAAAGATAAAATGCAGTTGTAAATAGTAATTCTGCATGGTTACTTTACCATGCAGGCATAATATATACTTTGAGTTGAAATAGGGTATTCCTTTCTATTCTCTCTTGTACCCACTTCTCCCCCCAGTCACCATTCCTTTTCTCTTCTTCTGTCTATAGCACAAAGTTGTCTGTGCTCATGGTCTCCAGGTCTTCTCACATTCTGTTTTGAATCCCCTGTAGTCAGACTTGTATTAAACCCTCTCCCACCCCCCTCATCAAATTTTCTAGTGACCTCCACATTGCAAAATCTAATTGCTGATTCTCACACCTCATTTTTCCATCTTATTTAGAAGCATTTGACACAGTTAATTTCCTTTTGAAGAGTGTTCTTCACCTAGCTCTTAGGAGAGGATAATTTCCTAGTTCCTTTTGTATGAATTAGCTATTCCTTAACTCAAATTTAACATGTCCAATACTGAACTTCTTGATTTTTTTAAAGTTTATTTCTTTTGAAAGAGAGGGAAAGTGAGAATCCCAAGCAGGCTCTGTGCTGTTAGTGCAGAGCCTTGTGCATGGTTTGAACTCATGAACTGTGAGATGATAACCTGAGCCAAAATCAAGAATCAGATGATTAACCAACTGAGCCACCCAGGCCCCCCATACTGAACTTTTTATTCCTAGCTCCTACTTCTCTTCATTCTTGATCATTTCAGTTGATGGCAACCTTGCCATTACACTCGCTTTAGCCAGAAACTTTGTAATCACTCTTAACTGTTCTCTTTTTTTTTTTTTTTTGGTTACATTGTGCATTTGAATCTGTGAATAAATATATTTTTAACTTTTTCCATAATGTATCCAGAATGGTGTAAGCTACACCATCTTTAATTCGAGTATTAAAATAGCCTCCTATTTGGTCTTTCTGCTTTCCATGCTTATCTTTACAAAGTCTATTCTCAGCATAGCAGCTAGAGTGATTCTGTTAAATTGAAAGTCAGACTATGGTTCTCCATTGCTCTGAAGTCTCTAATATCTATATTCTGTTCACTTTTAGGCTAAAGACCCTAATGATGGCTTCCAACACCCTGCATAATTTGGACACTTCTTACCTTCATTCTTGTTTCCTTTCTGATACTTTCTTTTAAAATATGATTTATTGTCAAATTGGCTAACATACATTGTATAAAGTGTGCTCTTGGTTTTTGGGGTCGATATCTGTGGTTTATCTCTTACATACAATACCCAGTACTCATCCCAAGTGCCCCTTCTCAATGCCCATCACCCATTTTCTCCTCTTCCCCCCGCCCCCATCAACCCTCAGTTTGTTCTCTGTATTTAAGAGTCTCTTATGGTTTGCCTCCCTCCCTCTCTGTAACTGTTTTTTCCCCCTTCCTTTCCACCATGGTCCTTTCCGATACTTCATATATTTAGGTCTTAGTGAGAGTCCTCATTTTCCAGAGTAGGAGATGGCAGTAAGCCCTATCCCAGTCTATTATTTCTCACCTTGGTTAAACATCAGAATCACAGAAAGTTTTAAAATTCTAGGGCCTCTGGTACCATCCCAAACCAATAAGGTTCAAGCATTGCTATTTTTAAGGTTTTAGAAGTGGTTCTGAAGAAGATATGTTGCATTCTAACTATATTAAACTGTCTTACAGCTCTGATTAGCAAAAATAAAATAAAGTGTTAAATGTTGAATGCATTTATTTTAAAAAAGTTATATACATTTCTAAGAGTTTGGGGGATTTTAATGGTGGTTCATTTTAGTCTTTTAAAAGCAAGAGAAAGAATCCCCTTTCCAAATTTTTTATAGATAGTCCTTTGATTTTGCTTTAACATTTTTAGCGGTGGGAGTACATGACAGGAGATCCTTTCATATGTTCGCAGCTTTTTACAGCTTCCTTGTTCTTCTTCAAATTTCCCCAGCATGCTTTTGTACTCTGTAAAGAACCCTTTTCCAGATAATCCACATGGCGCACTCTCACTCTCTTCAGGTTGCTGAGTTCCCATCTTCTCCCTCAATACTCCGTACCTTCTTTTCCTCACATCTTCATTTTTCCCTGCAACAGTTATTCTCTGACATGTGTGGTTTCTTCTGCACTAGAATAATATAAGCCCTTAGAGGGTAGAGACTGTCAGTATTATTGATTCTTACAACTCCAGTGCATAGAACCGTGTTTGGCTTACAAAGTAGCTGTTCATGGGGTGCTGGGGTGGAAAAGTAGCTGCTCAGTAAATATTTTTGAATGTATGATTTTTTTTAAGTTCTACCTTTATATTGAATTAAAATTAGTTTTTTATGTGTAGCAGTCTTGATCTGTCTTTGATGGTTCCTCATACCTCATATGACATTCAAATGTGATGGTGTAGTACTTGAAATGCTGCTAGAGTAGTATGTAGTATTCTAGATATGGTTTGATATATCTAGGGTATGATAGGCTATTAATCTGTATTATGAACATTATTCTAAGAATGCTGCCTGAAAGAAATTAATTAGCTTTGTCACCTCAGACTTTTTTGGAAAGAAGTTTGGGATAAAAATCAATACAGTAAAATAAGTAACCCTGTTAGATTACTCTATAGTCAACTGAAACAACTTTGCTTTTGCTTTTACCTGCAGATTTTAGGAAATATTTAGGTATGGTCTTTATATTTTCACTGTTGAGTTTTTTATAAAACGCTGTTTGTTTTTAGTTTGACCTGTTATAAATGTGATAAAAAAGATGCAATGTAAAATTTACTCTCTTAGCCATTTTTAAGTATACAGTTCACAGTAGTGAGTACAATTTCCAGAACCCTTTTCATCTTAGAAACTGAAATTCTGTACCCATTAAACAACTCATTTCCTCCTCTTCCCCTCAGCTTTTGGCAGCCATCATTCTACTTTCTGTTTTTATGAATTTGACCACTTTAAACACCTCATATAAGTGAAATTGTGACTGGCTTAGTTCACTTTTAAGACTGAATAGTATTTCGTTGTATCTGTTCATATCTTCTTGAATCGTAGTTTTGTCCTTTAATATATTACTGATCCCCACTTAATTTTAAAGTGATGTATAGATTTCATAAGCAGGATTGTGTGTGTGTGTGTGTGTGTGTGTGTGTGTGTGTGTGTGTGTATGTATGTGCTTTTGTTGTTTTTTAAAAAGTAAATGCTCTTGAGCATGATTCCCAAGCAGTGGGCTATTATTTCTTGTTCTGGCTGTAAACACATAATAATGATACTGTCTTAGAAGTTCAGCTCATTTCTTCACATTCCTTTCATACACAGGTTGGTGGGCGGTGTGGTGTGCTAGAGTGCGTATCACATCCTAGCTCTAGTTCTGGCACTTACTAGCTTATTACTTCATTTTCTTTGGTTTTCTCAACTATAAAATGATGATAATAACTAACTCAACTATTGTTTTGACGAGTAAATCAGGTGTATACCCAGAGTACTTTGCCTAGTTAGTGTTTGGTTTGGTTTTGTTTTGTTTTTTAACATTTAGTCAGATGCTTTTCTATCCGTGCTTGTCATTTAGATACCATCTCATTTTTCTCACTAGAATCTTTAATATTAGCAGTGAGGTTGGCAGGGAGGGAGTGCTTCCCATTTGTCTTGAATCTTGTTTCCTTAGAAACTTCAAATTAAAGGGGCACAAATAGTTTCCCTCAGTACTTTTAAACTTTGATTTCTGAATCATGACTTTCTTTAGATTTAAAATCTCATAACAACAAAGTATCAAAATATAAGTAAGAAATTGGCAATAATTCTGATAGTAAATAAAGAAAATTATTAAGTTAATATAAACATTTGTTTGAGTTATTCAAATATGTGTGTAGAAGTGAGGTTCTTTAGAACTTTCTGGGACATGAGGGAAATAAATGCCATTATCCAACTTGGAGCAAATTCAGTTATGAAGACTTTTTTAGAATTCTGAAGTTCAGTAAACATGTTTCAAAACTGACGTTGAAAAGGTCCAAATGTAAATTTTATGCAACCCTTATTTTTCCTTAACCAGATTACAGCGAGGCAAGAAACAACAGATTGAAAATGGTAGTGGAGCAGAAGACAATGGTGACAGTTCTCACTGTAGTAATGCATCCACACACAGTAATCAGGAAGCAGGACCTAGTAACAAACGGACCAAAACATCTGATGATTCCGGGCTTGAGCTTGATAATAACAATGCAACAGTGGCAATTGATCCAGTAATGGATGGTGCCAGTGAAATTGAATTAGTATTCAGGCCTCATCCCACACTAATGGAAAAAGATGATAGTGCACAGACCAGGTAAGTGTGCATGTTAGCTTCAGATTATCTGAATTTGTGATATAGAATTTGGAATTGAAAGGCAGTTATGTTACGTAAGAAGTAAGGGCAGTATTTGTTATGCCATTGATTGCCAGGGTTTATTTGGATATTCTTGCCGCCTAGATTGTTATGTTCTTCCTTTTTCATGTGCTTCCCATCCACATTTGTATATCTAAAAGGAATGATGCTTCTAGGTAGAGGGGGAAGAAGCGTTATTTAAATGATATTAGGGTTACCAGTAAGCTCCAGAATTCATGCTGGCAAAGATGGCTATTTTACCACTTATCGCCAGCACACTGCCTGTCATAGAGGTCAGTACTTGTTATCAAATACTTGTTCAGTGAATTATTGAATGGTATATCATGCTTAAAATTTTTTTTCGAGGTTAGTGCTTCTGGGCTCTGTCTTAAAAACCAGAAAGTCGATCAGTTCTTAACAAGAAGTTTGCTCATGTTCTTTCTATTCTTCTTGTTGCTGTAGATGACAGAATTCTACTCTTTGGGGTTGAAGGGTATGTTCTTTTCCCCCTGCAGTTCTCCTTGTATTTGTTTGATATTTGTATCATTTATAGTTGATAAGGTAGGTAGAGCTTTCATGTCCTTGTAGACAGATGGTGAGTAAGTACCTTCCCCTCTTTTCTACCTTTCAATAAAAAAAGTTTAGGTAGTAGAGAAATAAATTTCTGATACTATTTTGTCAGTAATTGAGACACTTAACATTTTATTTAGCTGGTTAGAAGTGTATTCTATAATTTGAGTATGTTTTTGTCGTGTTGTAGAAATTATATTTTTAATGAATTATTTTTCCAGATACATAAAGACTTCAGGTAATGCCACTGTTGATCACTTATCCAAGTATCTGGCTGTGAGGTTAGCTTTGGAAGAACTTCGAAGCAAAGGAGAATCAAACCAGATGAACCTTGATACAGCCAGTGAGAAGCAGTATACCATTTACATAGCAACAGCCAGTGGGCAGTTCACTGTGAGTATTTCAAAGACTAGTAATTGAAACTGAAAGCACTTTCGCCATCTGAGACTGGCAGGTGGTTTGGTGGGGTCTAATAAGAATGGTTTAGGACCCTGAGACCCTGACAGGATGAGAAATTGCAAGGGGGTAGTAACCATTTTGATATCTTTTGGTTGTTCTTTTATGAATAGTATAAGTGACCAGACGTTTTTATCTTAAGATTTTTTAAAAAATGGGCTTTTGTGTTCGTTACACCTTACTACTGTGCTTTAAGTGGTTTTCTGATTCTTTTCTTTTTCTGTTTCAGGTATTAAATGGCTCTTTTTCTTTGGAATTGGTCAGTGAGAAATACTGGAAGGTGAACAAACCCATGGAACTTTATTATGCACCCACAAAGGAGCACAAATGAGCTTTTACTAAAACCAAGTCTGGGAACGAACTTTTTTATAGCCTATTTCTTTAATATAAAAGATGTAACGTCTTTACTTTTATGGACAGAATCTTGGATATGTTGTTCAGTTTTCTTTCTGAGCCAGACTCGTTTACACTATTAGAATTTTTCCCCCTTAATTTAAGATTTCCTTTTTGGAAGGAACTGCAATTATTCAAGACTTCTTTCGTTTTAAATGATCTAAGTTGTATGTTTTCACAAAGTATGGTTCCATTTGGAGCACTCTTTTGACCCAGGAATTTTTCATAGTTCTGTATTCTTAAGATTCAGTTGGCTATCCTTTTCCCTCCCTTCAAAAGTTTTTTAGGCCTACAGAATGTTAAATAATATGTATTTTGACTTTTTTTCCTGGAGTCTTGTATATTTATAGTTTTCTATATAAGCTGTAGTATCTTCATGAAGACCAAGGCTCAAATTTACTGTACTTAAAAGACAATTCTCATAGGATTATTATTTTCATGGTATTTTCTTCCATAAAATCTCATTTTTTAAAAAGGTTCTTTATGAACTTAGTGTCCATTGTCATGCAATGTTATTTTTTTCCATTTTTTCCCTCTAATTTTGGAATTTCTGATCCTGGAAAAAAGAAACAAAATGTCAAGTTCTCTGAGAACTTGGTTCATTTACAGATTTCACTGAAGAAAGAAAAATTAAATTGGTCGTATGTAGTCTTCAAGTGTATATTTAAAGAGGTCTTTTTTGTATTAGCTTTACTGTCACTTCAGTTTCTTTATTATGTGTGTTTGATGTTTTTTCCTATTAAAGTATCAGAGATGGAGATATTTTGCACTTTAGCCTTGATGAAAAGTACAAGATATGTTCAGAGCTTCCCCAATTCTTTTCTTATTGGTGGCCACGTAAGTTTCAAGAATAACATGGCACATAGAACTAACAATTGGGGGGGGGGAGTTTGCTTCTGTTTGAAAAGTGTGTTCAGCATTCTGGGTGGTCCTATCAGTTTATAAATTTGGTGCTCTGCTAATCACACTCTAGAGAAGCAGGTTAATGGAACTTGAGCCCTGCCCTAGTGAAAGATTATTCTGTAGAAGAATGTCGGCAAGTAGGGTAAAGTCTCTTCCTAATTTAGTTTTATATTGAGGGACAGTGTTGGGCTTTTGGAGACAGAAGGTTTTATGAAGACAGATCAGAAATATGATTGACTTGTGTGTTGCTTACGTCACTGTCCTGATTGATTCCAGGTATGTTTCCAAGTTTATAATAATCACAGTATTTGCAAAGACTTGTTTGCATTGAGAAATTAACCCCAGTGGGTTTTTTGTTTTGGCCAGGGGTGAGTAGTCCTTCAGTACCATTGTAACTAAATAACCTGTCTAGTCATTGTATATATTTATCTGTCATTTTTGACAGATTGGGGCCAGCTTGAGGTTTTAAATCTTTAGCCCAATATGAAAGCTTAAAGGCTCATTAAATTTTTTACCATTTTATTGAAAATATTTACAATCTGTTTCTACAATTTTATTGGTAATCTGTGCCATGAAATTTGAAGACCACCAAAAATCAAGGGAAATTTTGTATTCAGTTCCTTTTCTGGTATAATGTTAAAGTTGTATAGATGATTAATGCATGTCCACTGAATATAATCCTGGTTTTGTGACATAACTGTGTAGATTTTATTGGTGATACTAGATTAGTAGTTACATTAAATAACTAAATTCTCATTGTGATTAATTGAAATTTTGTCTTGTTGCAGAAAATTATTTGTGAATATAAGCTTTGTGCTTAGAGAATGTGTTTCTGTCAGTATGGAAGGATGTAAACTTTGCATCAGTAGTGAGTTTATTAGATTTATAATCCTTTGTAAAATATAATGGGTATTCAGTAGAGCATTGAGTGTGGTGTGTGTGTGTGTGTGTGTGTGTGCGTGCGTGCGTGCGTGCGTGCATGTATGTATGTGTGCGTGCGCACGTGCACAAGTTAGGTACCATTTACCATCACCACCACTCAAGGTTCTGTCACGTAGTCTCTGAGTAACCTCTATACCCACCCTTTCAGTTGAGGAGCAGAAGGCTCACCAAATGTGGTAAGGGGCCTTTGGATACATTATCAATTTAAAATTTATTATGGTAAAATATGCATAGCCAAATTTATAATTTAAACCATTTTTATGTGTACAAATCAGTGACATTAAGTAAGTAAATTCACACTATTGTGTACATCATCACTATCTAGTTCTAGGGCTTTTTTTTTTTAGTATCCCAAACAGAAACTCGGGACCCATTAAACACTAGCTCCCCATTCTTCTCATCCTCACCTCTCAAGCCCATCGTAACTTTATTCTTCTTTCTTTCTTTCTTTGAATTTGACTACCTAAGGCACCTATTATAGGTGGAATCATATATTATTTGTCTTTTGTGTCTTATTCATTTAGCATAACGAAATTCTTCTAAGAATATCAACATTTTTATCCAAGTATCTGTTTGAGCCCCTACTTTAAATTCTTTTGAGTGTATACCCAGAAGCGAAGTTGCTGGAACATACAGTAATTCTATGTTTAATTTTTTGAGGAACCCCAAACAGTTTTCCACAGGGGCTGCACCATTTTATATTCCCACCAGCAATGTACAGGGATACCAGTTTCTCCACATTTTCACCAACACTTGTTGTTTTTGTTTTGTTTTTTGTTTGTTTTTAGTAGCTATTCGAATGAGTATAAAGTGTTTATTTCATTGTGGTTTTGATTTACATTTCCCTAATGGCTTGTGATACTACTAACAAAGCATCTTTTCATATGCTTATTGGCAGTTTGTATATCTTCTGTGGAAAAATATCTTTTCAAGTCTTGCACATTTTTAATTGGGCTGTGTTTTCTCGTTGAATTGTAGGAGTTTTAAAAATCTACTCTGGATATTAATCTATTATCAGATAAATGATTTACGAATATTTTATCCCATTCTGTGGGTTGCCTTTTTACTCTCTTCATAGTATCCTTGATGCACAAAATTTTAATTTTCATGAAGCTTAGTTTGCCTAGTTTTCTAATCATTGCCTGTGCTTTTGGTGTCCTATCCAAGAAAGAATTGCCAAGTTCAATGTTACGAGGATCCTCCTATATGTTTTCTTTCTTAGAGTTTTAAAGTTTTAGCTCTTACATTTATGTCTTTGGTCCATTTTGAATTTTGTGCATGGATTCAATTTTGTTTTGTGTTTGGATATCCAATTTTCCCACCATTTGTTGAAAAGATTGCTCTTTCTCCATTGCATTGTCTTGGCAGTCTTACTTGAAATTAAGTGGTTATATATGTGAGGGGTTATGTCTGGGCTCTGTATTCCATTGGTCTGTATGACTGTCCCTTTGCCAGTACTGCACTGTTTTGATTACTGTAGCATTATAATAAGTTTTACATTATAATTTTAAATCCTTTGAACCTTTTGAAGAAGATCATGTTTTCCTTGTACATTTTAGGAAATTGGGGTTCAGGATTCTGATTTGGATAACTAAATATGGAAGAATTGAAATGCCAGATGAGAAAACGCATCTTTTCTGAATCTCCTCACATTTCTACTTGGAAATACAGTAAAACCTTGGTTTGTGAGCACAATTTGTTCTGGAAACATGCTTGTAATCCAAAGTCACTGTATATCAAAGCGAATTTCTAGAACCAGTGGCTCAGTTATGATGCGACTTTCAGCGTCACGTTCTACTCATAGTGCAAGGCATTACTCGTTTATCAAGTTAAAAGTTACTAGAAATGTTTACTTGTCTTGCACAACACTAGCAGAACAAGTTTCTCACAATTCAAGGTTTTACTATACATTCTAAATCTTAGAAACAGTTACAAGAAAGGAATATTAGTGTGTAGTTTTCACTGTAGAAATTACTTGAGAACTTTTCTGAATTAAGAGAGTAAGGACCTCTGGAAATCTCTTCCATAAAAGCAGTGAGAACATTGTAAATGTCAAAGTCAAGTTTTTTTAGAACTCTAAAACTGAACTAAAGTCTTTTCAGTAATCAAAAAAGCATTCAGTTAAAACTGTAATATAAATTTTGTAGCATTATTGATTGCCTTACCCCAATTCCTGGGTAGCCATGAAAAAGATGAGCCTTGCAACTATGGTAGCAGTGGAAACCAGTGGCCTCGTGGCCACTGGAAGGGGTTACAGCTCCCTAAAAAGCGCACCCCGGAGAATTGTCATTATCTGACCTGTCTGGTTCTTCACTGAATCGCTTTAGTCCGAGAAATTGTCTTTATTTCATGTGACTCTGCCTACTCTGTATACAGCACTATGTACAGCCTGTTGTTAAAAACAGTTTCAATTATTTAACATAGCAGCTTCCTTGAGGCAGTGATACCAATTGGGACTAAAAAGAAGATAGCCAAAAAATAAAAGGAAAAACTGAGGATGACATGCCTGTGGAGGACTTTCAAAACCTTCAGCCTATTTCTTAGATTATAGAAGGTGGTGTGCATGCCCAAGAGAAGAAGAAGAAAGAAAAGGAAGTCACTAATTGTACCTGTGGCACTACTTGAGACTCTGCAAGCAGCAAGTGAAGGCTAAGGTAGAGTTGAAAAACCTGCATGTTGGGTGTTGAAGGCATGTCTCCACACATTTATAGAGCACTTCAGCAAGGTGAGGGGAGTTATGTTATTGTTTCAAGGCCTTTAAAGAAATTTCTGTTTAATCTTAGCTCACCTCTAAGCTAATGAAGTAGAAAATATAGTAGTCACACAGCACAGAATGCAGAATTCACAAGATTAGTCCAGAAACGTCATTCAGGACCTGGAGGAGGTGAAAGAATTCTGTTGTCCAGAGTTGGCACGTTTTTTTTCAAATTTTTAAGTGTTTATTTTTGCGAAAGAGAAGGGTGAGGGGAGCAAAGAGAGAGGGAGACACAGAATCCAAAGGAAGCTTCAGGCTCTGAGCTGTCAGTACAGAGTCTGACACCGGGTCAAACTCACAGACCACGAGATCCTGACCTGAGCTCAGGTGCCCCAAGTTGGCACATTATATTATTTTAAATGTGTACTTTTCAGCGAAAAGTTACAATACATGTGAAGAAACAGGAAAGTGTGGGATACCCAGATGTTGGTCTTATTAAACAAAGACTTTAAGTTGGCCTCTAAAAATGTGTCCAAAGAACTAAAACCAGATCTTGAAAACTAAACGTAGAACAATTTTTCACCAAAAAGAGAGTAACGTTAGAGAGATATAAATTGTGGTAAAAGAACCATGTAGAAATTTTGGAATGAAAAATTAAATGGAATAAAAAATTCATTTAAAAATTCCTAGGGTGCCTGCCTGGCTCAGTCAGTAGAGCATGTGACTCTTTGATCTCAGGATTGTGAGTTCAAGCCCCATGTTGTGCATAGAGGTTACTTAAAAATTTTTTTGAGAGGCTCAACAGCTTTGAACTGATAGAAATATTCAACAAATGTGAATACAGGCCAGTAGAGGGTATCCTATCAGAGAACAAGAAATGAAAGGGAAAAAAACGCAGACCCTGTGGGACACCAAATGTATTAACTTGCACATAGCGAGTCCCAGAAGGAGAGGAAGATAAGGAACTTAGAGTATTTGAAGAAGTTATTGCTAAAAAATTTCAAAATTTGATGAAAAACATGAATCTGTACAACTAAAAAGCTCAGCAAATGGTAAATAAATAACTCTTGGTAAGCAGCAAGAGGAAAACGATTCATCAAGTCCAAGGGGTCTTTAATAAGAATACCAGGCTTCTTTTTTTTTTAAGTTTATTTTTGAGAGAGAGCACATGCACATGTAGGAAGGAGAGGGGCAGAGAGATGGAGAGAGAATCAAAGGCAGTGCAGAGCCCGATGTGGGGCTTGATCTCACAGACCGTAAGATCATGACCTGAGCCAAAACCTAGAGTCCGATGCTTGACAGCCACCCAGGCGCCCCCTGGTTAACAGCTTGCTTCTCATGAAAGTCACAGAGGTGAGGAGGTTGTGAATGACATTCAGAATCATGAAAGAAAAAGGTAACCAAGAATATATACAGCACAATTACTCTTCAGAAATGAAAGAAATGAAGGTATTCCCACACGAAAACAGAACGAATTTGTCTCAAGCCTACCAGCTCTGTAAGAAATACTAAAGGGAGCCATTTAGACATGATAGGACATTAGATAGTAACATGAATCTACCCAAGTAGAACTGGTAAAGTTGACACATAATTAAATATAAAACATACTGTAAATATATTTGTAGTGCCTTGGGCCGCTATAACATACCATAGATTGGATCGCTTAAACATTATACTTTGGTGGTTATAGTTCTGGAGGCTAGAAAGTCAAAGAACAAGGTGTGGGTAGGTTTGGTTCCTGGTGAGGGCCTTCTACCTGGTGTGCAGACAATTGCCTTCTGTTTCCACCCGTGGTAGAGGGAGGCAGAGAGCTCTGGTTTCTTTCTTATAAGGGGGCCCACCGTTATCCAGTTGAAAACAAATTACCTTCCATAGACCTCACCTCCAGATACCATCACATTGGTGGTATGGTTCACCATAGTAGATTTGGGGTGAGGAGATAAACACACTCAATCTGTAACAGTGTTTTGTTTACATTTCTGATTTTAGAACTGCGAAAAGAAATAAATGCAAAACTTTTGAATGGATTACAATGTATAAAGATGGATGTTTTGGCATAAAACATCAAGGAGAGAACAGAGCAATATTGGAGCAAAGGTTTTCTAGACTATTAAAATAGAGTTGGCATTAATCAGAACGAGAATATTTCAAATTAAGATGTCATCCCTAGCAGAGCCAGTATGAAATAATTCTCCCAAAAAATATAGTAAAAGGAAGAAATTTAAATGATGTATAAGAAAATAATATTTAACACAAGAGAAGGCTGTAGTGGAGGAATAGAGAAATAAGGCATAATAGCAAACTGTCAAGATTGTAGATCTTTTTACCATTAAGTATGTTAGATATTAATGGGCTGAGCACTCCATTAAAAGGCTGATATGGCAGTGGCATGAGGGTGGCTGAGTCTTTGAAGTGTCCAACTTTTTAAAAATATTTTTTAACATTCATTTCTTGAGAGAGACAAAGCATGAGTAGGAGAAGGGCAGAGAAAGCGGGAGACAGAATCTGAAGTAGGCCCCAGGCTCTGAGCTGTCAGCAAAGAGCCCATCGTGGGGCTCGAAATCACGACTGTGAGATCATGACTTGAGCTGAAGTCAGACGCTTAACCAGCTGAGCCACCCAGGCGCCCCTGAAGTGTGTGACTCTTGATCTCAGCTCAGGTCATGGTCTCACAGTTTGTGAATTTGAGCTCCGCGTCGGGCTCTACACTGACAGTGTGGAGGCTGCTTGGGATTCTCTCGCTCCTTCTCTGTCCCTCACCTGCTCATGTGTGCGTGTGTGCTCTCTTTCAAAATACATAAATAAACTTTTTAAAAAATGCAAATATTGCAGAAAGTTCAGAAAAATGTAATAATTATAAACGTATTCAAAGAACAGGACCTTGAGGTACATTGCCAGATGAGGCAAAAACTGGCATAACTCAAGGGAGAAATAGACAATTCAAAATGATATTGAAGATGTTAATGTCTGTTGCCATAGAGGGCAGTTCAGCTGGGGTGGATAGCAAGGAAGTAGAAGACTTGGACAGCACAGTAAAACCAGCTGGGCCTAACATGTCTACAGAAAGAACTTCACACAGTAGCCGAACACATGGAATGTTCCCCAGGGTGGACAGGTTTACATCAAGCCTCAGTAAATTAAAAAAACATACAGATCTACACACACATCTATAGCAGCACACGGACTCTGTAATGGAGTGTTTAGAAGTCACAAACACATGGAAATTAAATAGTACTAAAAAACTAGTATATCAAAGCAGTTAAAAAGCAAACTAGAGGGGCACCTGGGTGGCTCAGTCAGTTAAGCGTCCGACTTCGACTCAGGTCATGATCTCACAGTTTGTGGGTTCGAGCCCTGCGTCAGGCTCTGTGCTGACAGCTAGCTCAGCCTGGAGCCTGTCTTCAGATTCTGTATCTCCCACTCTCTCTCACCCTCGCCTGTTCACGCTTTCTCTCTCTCTCTAAATAAAACATTAAAAAATTTTAACAAAGTAAATAGAAAAAAAATGAAAATGAAGATGCAGCATTCTAGAATTTACGGGATAAAAAGTTGCCAAAATCAGGAATGAGAGACAATTGCTATCACATTGTAAGAAAAACTAAGGGAATAACATGAACACTTGTATGCCAACGAATTAGAAAATCTAGATCAAATGGACAAATTCCTAGAAAGACACAAGCTCTGAAACTGGCTTAAGAACAAGTTGAAAATCTGAACAAGAGATTGAATTAGGAATAAGACTTCCCACCTAGAAAACTGCTCAGGCCCAGATACTACACTGGTGAGGTCTACCAAATGTTTACAGAAGAATTAAAACCTTTCTTCATAAATTCTTACAAAACTTAGATGAGGCTCATTTTATGAGGCTAGTAGTATTCTGGTACCAAAACCAGACAAAAGTATCACAAGAAAACTACAGATCATTATCTTCTGTGAATACAGACACATCTGAAAAACCAAACCCCACTAACGTGCCAAACCCATTAGCCTAGAACAGTTAATAGGGGACTTCTTCCAGGAAGATGGGGTAGTGTTCTCCCAGAACAGGCAGGCGGAAAACAGTCATTGCCGAGGGTTGGGGGGGAGTGAATAGGGGTGACTGGTTGCTAATGGATAGGGGGTTTCTTTTTGGGGTAGTGGAAATTAATAGTTCTAAAATTAGTGGTGATACTTGCACAATTCTATATATTCTAAATCCCTGAAACCGTTCCTAATACCTTAAAAGTGTACATTTTATGGTAGGTGCCTTCTCCCTTAATCAGGTTATTTTTAAAAATTTCTTTTTCCTAGAAAAGTCTCTTACACAACTTACTGTGCCGTTTAGCGTACTCTGGTCTAACCATACTAGCCTTTGGGTACAAGTAAGAGTATAGAGTTTCTTCCAGCTTAAATATTTAATGTTGTATTCTCATACTTAGAATGTCTTTATACCAGATTATATATTTATTTTGTGTAAAACTATGGTCTTTTTGAATATAGCTTTATATTTCCTTCCTGTTAAAGAAATTCTCCCCTAGTTGCTGTACTTTTGGAAATTTAAAGCTGGAAATCACAAATTTCCTTTTCTGATTTTAATTAGGAATTAACTTCATAAGTAAATTAGTTGTGTAGTTGAGCTGATTATTTTAGCCGGGTATATTTGGAGAGTTCTCTTCAGTGTTGTTACACTAAATTTCTTTCAAATGAACCTCTGAAAACCTCTTTTTAAAATTATTTTATTTGTTTGTGAGAGAGAGCGGGTGAGGGACAGAGAGGGAGACACAGAATCCAAAGCAGACTCCAGGCTCTGAGCTGTCAGCACAGAGCCCATGCAGGACTTGAACTCGTAAATTGTGAGATCGTGACCTGAGCTGAAGTTGGACACTTAACCAATTGAGCCACCAAAGTGCCCCTGAACTCCTGAAACTCTTAAGTGCTTTTTCTTCCAGTATATAACAGTATCAGTCTCTACGTTTTTGTTTTTTTTAATTTTTTAATGTTTTATCTTTGAGAGAGCATGAGCAGGGGAGGGTCAGAGAGAGAGGGAGACACAGAATTCAAAGACAGGCCCCAGGCTTTGAGCTAGCTGTCAGCACAGAGCCCGAGCGGGGCTTGAACCCACGAACCGCAAGATCATGACCTGAGCTGAAGTTGGACGCTTAACCGACTGAGCCACCCAGGTTCCCCAGTCTTTACTTTTTAGGTACCGGTGTTAATTTACTAGAGTTGCCATAACAAGTACCACAGACTGGGTGGCTTAAACAGCAGAAATTTTTTCACAGTTCTGGAGGCTGTAAATCCAAGATCAAAGGTGGTGGTGTTTCCTTAGGGGCCTCTGTCTTTGGCTTGTAGATGGCATTTTCTCCCTTTGTCTTCTCATATTACTCTCCTGTGCATGTGTGTGTCCTAATCTAAGGACACCAGTCATACCAGATTAGGGCCCATCCCCAGTGACTTTATTTAATGCAAACTATCTCTTTAAATACCCTATTTCCAGATACAGCCACATTCTGAGATACTCAGGGTAGTACTTAAACATGAATTTTAGGGAGACATCAGTACTTAGGGGCATAGATACATTCTGCAGGCAATCCCAAGATAAAGATGAAAGTACTATATAATGCTAAATTAATCTCTTGGCTAAAAATGACTAAATTTTATTTTGTGACCAGTAGTAATACACTGAAGGCAGTCCTTCCAATTGGCAAAGGGCATTTTCTAAAAATGTACTTTTTCTGTTTAGTCTGTGGATTAAAATGTAAACTGCCCAGTTTAAACCAAACACCACTAAGATGATGCCAAAGGAATACTTTTGTTTTTTTAATGAATAAATTCAGCAGGTTAAAAAGAATTGTGGAGATAATAGGTATTGTCAACATATTTAGAAGTGAGATGTTTTCACATGGACAATGAACAGTCAGTGGTAACTGATTTAGGAGAATGGAGGAAGATTGAAAACATCCACAAAAGGCTTAACAATTGGAGACTATGGCTCGCCTTTCCGGCACATGGCGTGAAAATGGGATGGGTTGATGGCGTGTCTCAGGAGTGTTTGGGCCCACAGAGACTGTCCCTTACCACCAGATCACTCTTCCACTGTCCCAGCAGCATAAGGGCAAGTGATTCTCTACAGAAAGCGAACCAGAGCTGTGCGAGACTTGGGACAGCAGGCATAGTGGAGGGCCCATACTTACAGTGAGACTCTGTGCCCTCCCAACACAGAGTCCCTAGAAATGCTGGACTTGTAGTTGGCCATGAGTTTGCTATCAATCAAAAACTATGTTCTGGGAAAATCTTGGCAGTAGAAAATGGAAGTGAAGCTGAAAGTGCTTTCTACATATGTATAATTATTGAGTATAAAGATATTGGTAAAAAGGGTTTCAGATAGAAAATGTGCAGGAGGCCAGGGTCTATAATTTTGTAATAATTGTGTGCCAGAATTTTCTATGGGACTGCCTTTTGTCATGTTTACAATTACACTTTTGTCTTACATATGTTTTTCCTTTACGGAAGATAGAGCACAAAGTGGCTAAAAGCAAGAGCTCTGAGGTAAGCGTGGGGCTGGGTCCTGGCTCTCTCGCTTGCCAGTGTTAGAATGGCATTGAACAAATTAATCTTTCTTAGCCTTGCTATAAATTATGGGCTATAATCTGTAAAACCAACACTGTGCAGTGCTAAATCTCAAATACAAGCTGTTGCCGTTAATATGCCACTTCCTTGGAAATGTTTTTATTTGGCAAATTTTATTCTTTGGCCTACATGATTTAATGTTTTTCATTCCACTTCAATAACGTAGAGTAGGTTGAAGTTTGCAGTTTGGGGATAATTCAAATTCAGTTTACCCACATTTTAAAGTTAATCTTATCTCCACTTGAGAGCAAGAAAAGGATCTTTGGGCTAGAAGTGGGTGCTTTCTGGAGCGGAAAGGGTGGCAGCAGAGAACGATCATACAGCTATGGGTGACAAGTGTGGTAGACAAATGCAAGCACTTTTTTAAATAATACTTTTTGAAACTTTATTTTGAGAATGTGCCAGCATGAACAGGGGAGGGTCAGGGAGAGGGAGAGAGAATTACAAGCAGGCTCTGCACGGTCATCTCAGCACTGGATGTGGGGCTGGAACCCACAAATCGTGAGATCATGGACTTGAGCAGAAATCAGGAGTTGGACACTTAATGGACTGAGCCACCAGGTGCTCCCACTTTTTTTTTCTTTCTCAATATGTTCAACCTTTGTAATCTCCTCCTGGGCTTTGTGAATTCCTTAGAGGGAAAGTCAGTCTCTGTATGGAGACTAAAATTTCAAGGTGTTCACTTTCCCAACCTTCCCTGTAGCTTTAAGCCTGAGAAAGTTGGTTCCAGTTAATCTGGCTGAATTCACTTTGTGGTGGAGTCTTTCAAGTGAGAGTACAGATATACTGTTAAGCAAACAGCAATATTCTTGAATTGGAATTAAACTTTTGGAAAGGTTTGGATGAACGAGTACCCTAAATCCTTTATACTGATCCTCACTGAAAATGGAAAAAAAACCATTGGATGTCTGCTGCCTTAGCAGATGACTCCGTACCTCACTTCCAGGAGTTAGTTACTTTGCAAAAAGCAGCCTATCTGCTGTGTGGCTACAATCCTTTATTACCTGCAGGATACAGAGTCAGATCCCAGCATGTCCTTGGTGACAAGTACAAAGTGTGACCTGAAAGAATGCTTTTTGGATCATATATACTAATGATGTGTGGATTATACCTGTGGAAATAATGTTGGATCTTGTAGGAATGTAACTTTAAACTGGGTTAAATTATTGATATGGGTACACTTGTACCTAAAATTCTGGTTCAGTTTGTCAGCTCAACAGGGGGATGTGGCTATTTCCTTTGAAAGAAAACTCAGGACTGGTTCATCTAAACTGGAGGTGAGATGCTAGAAATGCTGGGATGTAGAGAAAAGGAAATCAAAGACTTGAAAGGGGGAATGTTGGAGAGGACGTATTATATGTGATCTGCTCACCCACTGTTTGACTCTGTATCTCACGAGAGCCTATCGATTGGTCAGGGATGTCCGTGGAAGATGATTAGTCAGTGGACACTGACCAGCAGCAGTGCGTAAGAAACCTAGTTCTCTTAACTGCTAGACCAGAAAGGTGGATACAGTTACTATAATAGGCGTTAGGACTGACAGGATGATCAGTATAGTCTGACATAGGGATTTTTTTGGCCTTGGCTAATTGGTCATGTGATCCAAAGAGCCAGAGTGGTCCTACTTGATTTATATAACTGAAAACTACAGGTCTGACTTGAGCCACTCCAGTCGCATGGTACCTTAGCAATTTCCAGGCCTGATTTAATTCATTTTCTCCTTTGAGTACTTTGAGAAAGGACCCTGCCAAAACATCACAAGGCTATAATATGTATCTTCCTCTTAGCCTTCTCCAAAGAAACCTGGGCCATTTGCCAGAGCAGTTATGCACTGAGGAAAGAAATTCCTAGACCTTTTGAGATTACTGAACTGGTCTTAAGTTCTGATTTCTGGGAACGAGAACATCATGCACTTATTCCGAGTGGAGTCTAATTGAACTCAGGTATAAATGTGGTTTTAACCCAAATCCACAACGTTGGCTCCCAACTATATTTCTTCCTTCCTACTCCTGTTTCTCGAGTGTATGGGTAGAGTAGTGACATAAGCAACTAGCAGAGTCAACCCGCTGGTTTCCTGATGGTAAAAACTGGTATTTCTACTAATCAAAATTTAATGGAGGAATACAAGTGATGTTATTTTATAATGCACTCAACATCTGCGTGCCCCTAACTACCACAGTCGTTAATGGTGACAAGGTGCTAATGTAGCATTATTTGGAATTTTAAAAGTATTTCCTCTTTAGGTTGATACATTACCTTACCAGAATTCCTAACTACTTCCCACCACACCTTTCTTTGGAAAGATCTTCCTGTGTACGTGAAATTAAAACACAACATAAATTTTTAAATAATAGTAATATATGTTTCTGTATCAAATTGGGCTTCTGGCATAAAGCCCAACTTTATCACTGATCATACTGGTAAGCATTTGGCAAAATTTGAGACTGATACTCAATTTAACAATATGTACAGATGGTCCAAGTGCTGGTTGGCCTTCTGGATTTATAGTAAGTTTTAAGTCTATCAACAAAAAATAGTAACTTTTATTTCTTTCTGTGCTCATCTGTAATAATTTTTAATTTTTTATGTCTTTATTTTATTTTGAAAGAGAGCGAGCAGGGGAAGGGCAGAGAGAGAGAGGGAGACACAGAATCTGAAGCAGGCTCCAGGCTCTGAGCTGTCAGCACAGAGCCCGATGCGGGGCTCAAACCCACCAACTGTGAAATCATGTCCTGAGCTGAAGTCAAACGTTAACCGACTGAGCCACCCAGGTGCCCTTCATCTGTAATAATTTTAACTGGCAAGATTTATAGGGTTTTTTTTTGTCATTCTAGTAACTCACTCGCAGTTCACCTATTTGTTTATTTTAAATATTATATTAATGGGAGAAAACACATCCTCCTAGGACTATGCTGTAATAACACAGAGATTATTTTTATTTCTGCAAATATACTATGTTGATCTCACTCCCTGAATCAATCTTTATATATGTCATGGGTGTGCTTTTTTCTTATATGGTGTATTTAAAGCTTTTCAGTTGTAACTCTTCTCCATCCCCCAAGCTTTTGGCTAGAGTAAAAAGTTACTTCCTCTAAGAAATACTTCATGGTAAATATGGATTAAGTCCTTGAGACAAAAATCTAAACTTTATACCAAATCCTTTTATCCAAACTTTTACATTCGAATGAAGCAAGAACAATATTTATTAATGGAGCTTCTACTAATTTTCATAGTCTTGTTAGCCTGGGCTACTTACACAAAAAAAAAATGAGCACATACACATTCCAAAAACCAAGCAAATCTATCTCCCACCCCCACCCCCCAAAAATCCTTACTTCATAAGTTCACAAGGTGGTTTTACTTCTGAGAGGTGGCACAAACAAGCAAATGAATAGTACGTGCATTAATTGAGGCACTTGAGATCACCCAATTTAGTTTACAGCAAAAACTCTCCTCTTCAGAATTCCAGTGCTTGTGAAAAACTTTTAGAACAGTGGTCTCAATTTACTTTGACAAAATCTTACCTTAGTCATCTGACCTTAAACTTACAAGAAAAATCTATTTTTATCTCAGGCAAGTATTTAAATTCTCAAAAGCTAGTAATAAATTAATTAGATCAATGTGGAAAGTATGATTTCTGAAAATTGTGAACATAGCTTTGTGATTGTGAAATAACAGTGATATGAAAGGGCATTGTTCTAGTCAGGGTAATTTAATATGTAAAAGGCTTCTGGCTTCATTTTGTGTGCTACAAACAAAGAAATGAATCAGTTTAAAGTAGACATGTGACTAAGAACAGTAAAGGACGGTTGCAGAACATACATAAAATTCCAGACACTTTGCAAGTGAAAGTTTTCTGAGTTACTAAATGGTAGGGTGATCTCAGTCATAAACTTGGCTTCATATGAAATGTTTTCAATAAAATCTCGTTTTCTTTGCAGTAAGAAAAACCTGGAAAGCATAGCTCCCAAACTAGCTAAGTTAGAAACTGCTAATTTTCTGAATGAAAACAGCACTGTTGTTTATTTTTACACCACTGAATTAAAAGAATAGAAAAAACTACAGTTGGTATAGAGAACTTTCAGGCCATCTAGACAGACATCTGGAGTAACTCTTCTCTACATTTACCATCTTCTGCAACTGCTTGCTTCTGCTTTGTCATTCGCTGACATTTCCACCCTGTCAGCCACTGTGTCCTCGGACGCTGGCTGCACGTGGCCCTCTGACTGTCCTCCCGTGTACGTAGGGGTGCTGTACTTCAAAAGGATCGATTTAAACTGCATCAGAGGTGCATCTGTACGAACACCCATTGGGTCAAAATGAGTTCGGCTTACTCGAAAGCCTGCTTGAGAAAGATAGCACAAAAACTTTTTCAACCTACAGGAAGGAAAAGAAAAACATGAGGTTCTGTATTTTTATGTAAATCACAATGTCATTAAAATAGAGAATACACATTTTGCCATTCACTGGTTGTCTTACTTTGGCATATTCATTCCTTTAATGCTGTGTCTGTGGATGTTGTAATAAAAGGGAGGATGTTCAGCACTGACATCAGTCTTTTGCCTTTTGGCTAAAGTTGTGATTGTTTCATTACCTTTTCTTTTTCCTGAAACATACACATACACAAAATAAGATAGAACACCTTATTAATGACTCTTTTTGGCCTGATATTTTCTATTGTGAAAGATTTAAATATTTATCATTCTTAAAATAATTTTTGAGAACAACCCATAGAGATTAGTCTAATTCCCTTTATATATAACAACTGCTCAGAGACTTTATTTTTAAAATTTACATTTTACCTTATTCTAAAAAGAATTTAAGACATCCCTGCTGAAGGTGAGTGGCCTGGCCGAGGTTACACAACAAATAGGAGTGAAATAATTCTCTTAAATCCAGTGCTTGTTGCAATATACCATAATGCCTATTCTCTCTGGCAGAGTTAAGTAGAATAAAACATTTTAGGTGATTTGAATGTTAAAAAATTAGTTGAAGATGCCAACTAAACATGACCATTGAAAGAGCATTTAGTAATTATTAAACCATATAATATTTAAAGGAGTTTAAGTTTTCTTGTCTCTGAAGATCAACACTAAAATGTAGGAAACAAACAAAAAAAAAAAAATCACAGCTTGTAATTCTGTTCCTTTGTCACTGACATTTCAACCCTGTCAGCCACTGTATCCCCCGATGCTGGCTGGACATGGCCCTCCTATTGTCCTCCAGTGTGGGTAGGGGTCATGTTAGCCTGGCCTAGTCACACAAAAAATGAGCACATACACACACTGAAAAGAAAACAAATCTATACCCTCCCCTTCCCACCAAAAACAAGGTGACAAGTTTTACTTCTGAGAGGTAGCACCAACAAGCAAATGAATATTGTATGTCCATTAACTAAGGCACTTGAGATCACCCAGTTTAGTTTAGAGCAAAAACTCTCCAGAATTTCAGTGCTTGTGATCATCTATTAGAACAATGGTCTCAATTTACTTTGACAAAATCTTACTCTGACTTTAGTCATCTGACCTTAAACTTATAAAAAAAATTATTAATGGCCAGAGAACAGGGTCTTCTGGTTAACTAATGGAATTGTGACGTATGTTGATGAGAAAGTTTAAAAGAATTAGAATAAAGTGGAATATAACTATCAAATATAATTTAAGCTTAGTTTGGTTCACATGGTTCTTCAAGGTGTTCTAGTTCTTTCAAGGGGATGACCAGATAAGATGTGAACATGAAGTACCCATTAATAGACATTTTGAACTGTGCAAATGCCAGGTAAACATGTTTTTTTATACTCATGTTGTCAGTATAATATGATAAAGAAGCATTTTTTTAAAAATTTTTTATGTTTCTTTTATTTATTTTTGAGAGACAGAGAGAGACAGCTGGAGCAGGGGAGGGTCAGAGAGAGAGGGAAATACAGAATCCGAAGCAGGCTCCAGGCTCTGAGCTAGCTGTCAGCACAGAGCCCGACGCGGGGCTCGAACCCACGAACCGTGAGATCATGACCTGAGCCGAAGCCGGATGCTTAACCGACTGAGCCACCCAGGCGCCCCTAAAGAAGCATTTTAAAACAGGCCACCAAAGCCATCTCTTCCTGCCTTTCTGTGTTTTTGCACTAATACATATTTACATATATATACAGGACACATACATACCTTGTGCAATGTAATTATCTGTTGTGGTATCCTCTGTAGTTTTAATAAACACACCACATTCTTCTAAAATAAAAACATGGGAATAATATCTTACAGAATGACATTAAGCAACAATTCAAACTTTAAACAAAAGCTTACTAAATTCTATCTACGCTGCTTTTATGAAATAAGAGATTCTGTGGCAAAAACAGGCTGCAAGATTTACATAGCTGCTGCTTTTAATGACTTAACTAGGATGTCTAATAGACCCAGCCTTGTGTCAATAGCTGGATAAAACTACAAAAGCCGATTTTATACCAGAGAAAGGACAAAAACAGTTTTAATGAATGATTAGGTATACAGCTTCCCTATCAATGGATATTAGGAAAATTTCTGGCTACAGTATTAGAATTACCTATGGTTTCTCTTTCTAGAAAGCAGGTATAGGGTAATAAAATCACAACAGACCTTTAGTTCTTTTAATCTACTAAAATTAGAAAAAATACATATATATCTTAATAAAATTGTTACTTATTTCAAGCCCTGAATATAAAAGTCACCTTGCTTGAGATTTGAAGGCGTTTGAACTGAAAACTGACTTTGAGGAGTACATTCTGATTCAAAGATTAATGTCTTTATTAGGGTCTGAATGTCATCTAAACCATGGTGAAGAGATTCAGATAGCATTCTTTTGAGGAATCCAGTATTGAAAAGGGAACTTGACCTGAAAAAAAAGAAAAAAAAATAGAGAACTGGATTTGAGAACTATCTACTAAAAATAATGGCACCTGGGTGACTCCGTAGGTTAAGCACTTGACTCTTGATTTTGGCTCAGGTCATGATCTCATGGTGTGAGCAAGCCCGCAGCAGCCCCTGCACTAAATGCAGACCCTGTCTGGTATCCTTTCTCGCCTCTCTGCCCTCCACCCCACATATTCTCTCTCAAAATAAATAAATAAACTTAAAAGGAAAGTTTCCATAATTTAATCACAGCTAACTTAATTTATATGATGGAATAAATGCTGAAATTTAAAAAGCTTATGGGGTTTTTTAAAATATTTATTTTAGAAAGAGGAGAGGGGGAGACAGAATCTTGAAGTCTCTGTCAGTACAGAGCCCAATGAGGACTTGAACTCATGAACCATGAGATCATGACCTGAGCCAAAGTTAGACACTTAACCAACTGAGTCACCCAAGCATCCCAAGAATTTATGGTTTAATTTAAACTTATTTTCTATTCGCCCACACCTTTTACCATGTTATTTCCCTAAATTAGTGGGATTAGTCGTGAAATTTTCACGCACAGTAAATCAAAGAATTTACTGAGCCCTCAGGTAAGGTGTGTTAGAGCACAGCCCTGTGGTACACGTGGTACATGTGGGTGTGGAAGATGTACCAAAGTACAAAAGACCGTGTTTATCCTATAAAAGCCTATAAATCTAAATAGGACCTAGACAGGCACACAGTGTGATACAGAAGTTTTCACATGCATCTTCTGTCAGTAATAGTAAATCTTAGTCCAATTTGTGTATAGCTAAGTGGAGTGGGACAGGGCTAGGTACAGGAGAATTACAGACGATGGTGATTTAGTTAAAAAACGGCACAAGGGGAGTCTGATCTACTTCCCACAGGAGAGTGATCGGTATAACGGACAGATATGAGAGTCAGATAACCCTGAATTCTCATACTGGCTCTACCACTTACTATCTATGTAATCTTGAGTAATTACTGCTTTTGAGTCTCATATTCTTCATCATAAAATAGAAAATAAAACTTTTCGCAGACTTGTTATGGGAATTAACAAGATAGCACACATAAAATCCTAAGTATATCCTCAATGAATGATAGCTATTACTATTAGGTTACCAAATATATATGAAAAGATATATGATTTTTAAAGTGTCTAATGAATTATCAATGTGAAATTTATATAATGGAATTTAGAAATTTTGGGTTGAAGCACTGGAAATTTCAGAGAGGACACAGAATATGATCTGGGGAAATGGGAAGAGACTCTGCATGAGAGTAAAGACATGAACAACGGCTCTGCGTGAGGAAATACTTGCAGGTAAATCCCATCTACACAGCTTTACCTGAAACAAAAGCATTTCCTATCACATGCCCTTCTCATTTAAAACTAATTTCTTAAAGACCGCATGTAAGTTGATCCATGTATATGAAGTTATGGTGATCATTTCATAATCACATACTAGTTGTACAAACTCAGCTGAAAAAAGCCTCATTCTTACTATTCAGAAATGAATTATCTAGTTTGCAGACAAGCCAGGCTCTTTGATCTCACTGTCTCTTAGCAGTGTCACATAATGAAATAGAAAAATTTCTATTTCAATGTCACATAATGAAATAGAAAAATCTGAAAACAGAAAACGCTTTAGGTTCATAGAGGTAGAAGAGTTATAAATATTTGCTGAGACTTAAAAAAATTGCATTGAAATGTGTTCTTTTAACACACATAATAAATCACTACGTAAATCAATTTTGAATACTGATCTTTCTCAACATAATTCCTAAGATGAAATTATATCCTGATAGACCCATTATAAGTTAAAAATATCTTAAACTGAAAATGCATTTAATAGAACCCCCAGAACATCGTAGCATAACCTAAACTACCTTAAACATTCTCAGAACACTTAAATTAGCTAGCTGGCAAAAAAAAAAAAAATCCAGCACAAAGTCTATTTTATAATAAATTTGACTATTTCATATAATTTGCTGGTTATATTGAAAGTGAAAAAACTGAATCGCTGTTAAGTAACTGGTTGTTGATCCTCATGACCATGTGCCTGGTTGGGACCTGTGACTTTCTAGCATCATGAGAGAAGATCGTATTGCATATTGCTAGCGTGGGAAGAGATCGAAATTCAAAATTTGAAATACACTTTCTATTGACTGTGTATCACTTTTGCACCACTATAGAGTCAAAAACTCCTAAGTTGGGGACCATCTGTATATTATGCTAAGGCACATACCATAGAGGTCCAAGTTCTATTGCTGTCTTTCCAGGCATGCTTCCGTGACAGTTACAGGGCAGCTGTCTATATGGGTTTTCTGTGAAAATATTATAAAAAGGCAACTCAAAGGAGAAACGACAATGTAAATAGACATTGTTATATTAATAATAATTTGCTACTATATAATGAGGATCTACTATGTGCCAGGTATTATGCTAAGTATTTTATATGCATTTAAAAATTTTAATCCTTACAAACTCTTTGAAGTAGGTACTGTTAAAATCTCACTTATCCAGATCAGAGAATTAAAGCTTAAGAGAGGTAATAGAAATCCATGTCAAATGGCTTATTAGAGGCCATTTCTACTAGGTTTTAGTCACTATGCTACATGAAATAATTTAAGTAGGAGAAAGTCTTTAGAAGTCCACAAGAAACCCATTTAAAATCAACTGACTGGGGCATAAATTACATGCAATAAAATTTATACAGGTTATGTGAAAAAGGTTGATGAGTTTTAATAAATGTAACCAACATCCCATCAAAATAAAGGCATTTCTTAGTATTTACTTCTGCGGTTGAGAAGAAAACAAATTATTCCTTAGGCTTGATTCATATTCAGCACCCCAAATATAGGTTAGAAGAATCTTAATTCAGTTTAAAGAACAATGTGAGACCTGATAAAATCACAAAGATATTGGGGAAGTACTAGCATTATTGTTTCAAAAAATGGGGCAATATTCTACTATGGACTATTCAGCCCCAGAATAGTCATTTTAAATCAGACCATCTCCAGCTAACTTCCCCTAGGCCATTCCTAGGTTATCATTCACTTTCTTAGAAATGGCCTGATCTGATCAATCAGTTCTAGATATATTCAGAACTCAGAATTACAGTGGTAGAGCCATAAGTCTACAACTCATTGCTATCCAATATCATTGCTGTCCAATGAATTAAATGCCAGAATGCACAGATGTGACATCTTATTTTAGATTTACTTGAAGGTTTTCCTCACTGTTTTTATTAGATCCACTTTTCAGTATTTAACTGTAAGCCTTATCATCAACATTAGATTTGTTGAGAACTATGTTCCAGCATTGCATGAGTATATCCAAGAAGTCTTCCCTAGAACCATTAAATAACTAAATTATAAAACCTATAGGCAGTATTATCCGAATTAGGGTAATTTATATTTACATTTCTGTCAGTTACACCCACTTACCACAGGCAGGCAGCAGCACACATGAATTTTTATTAGTTTGTTTCTTGATGCATTTACAAAATGCTCCTATCATACCAACCTATGTCTTTTCCCAAGCCCCTTACCTAGGATTTCTAAGTTCTAGGTCAGCAATAGCAAATTCCCTCTTTGACAGGTCAGAGCTAACATTTTAGGGCTATCAGTTACGAGTAGCAAAAAATGAAAAGGAAAGAAAACTAGCAAGTCCATGTCATTGGTATATAGGCTATGAAGACAATTCTAGATGAGGAATTAAAAAAATATTTGGAGACTTCTATTTAAATGCAATGGATTGAACATGTACTTTATCTCTGTGATCTATGAAAGCATTATTGAAATGAGGACAAAGGAATAAAAATCAAACTCAAGGATAAAATGGGAGAGGAGTTAACAGAAGATGATGAGAGATGTCAATAAAAGCTTCGAAGCAGAAGTAAGGTACACAAGGGGATACTGATTTAGCAGGTCAGAGAATGCGAACGCCTAGGCCTGAAATGGGTAGACAGGCTACTGACAAAATAGCAAGCCGGCTGGTGTTATGGGACTCCAGAAAGACCAGAGAATTGAAGGTCCTGATCATCTTGAAAGACAGGTAGAGGGTGGTACTGCAAACAAGAGGTCTGGCTAAAAATTTTTAAGGAGTTCAGTTAAGACCCCTAGATTTCCGGGGCACCTGGGTGGCTCAGTTGGTTAAGCCTCCGACTTCGGCTCAGGTCAGATCTCACATTCGTGGCTTCGAGCCCCGCCTCAGACTCTGTGCTGACAGCTAGCTCAGAGCCTGAAGCCTGCTTTGGGTTCTGTGTCTCCTTTGCTCTCTGCCCCTCCCCCCTCTCGTGTTCTGTATCAAAAATAAATATTAAAAAAAAAAAGACCCCTAGATTTCCTTCTCTAATACCCACAATCAGGCCCTGCTTCCTCATATCAAAAGATAAAGTTAATCTTGGGTAAGGCTGAACCACCAAGGATCTGGAACCAGGGGCATCAGTCACAGTTGGGAATAAGGAGATTTAGGAAAAGAGAGGCATTAAGTAAAAGACATCATAAATGGTAAGATAATCCAAGTCTCGTTCCCCCCACATGGCTCCTAGAAGGCTGGTGGAAGATTCAAAGATTGTCCTAGAAAACATAACCAATCCAAGAGAAAAGGCCTAATACATTCATTGTCATTTGGGGGATCCCCTAGTGACAAGGCAAACTGGTGCCTTCTCATTAC
Source organism: Helogale parvula (assembly GCA_004023845.1). Lineage (NCBI taxonomy): Eukaryota > Metazoa > Chordata > Mammalia > Carnivora > Herpestidae > Helogale > Helogale parvula. The sequence goes on from PJEM01002714.1 coordinate 193,945, forward strand.
AGCAAAATCCATCAGTTTATAAGCCCTGACTCCAGTGCCTGCAAACAACTTTCAGTGAGGACAACCAAAGACCATCAGCCATTTGAGATTACCATGACAGAGAACCAAATTACAACACAGAAATATAGTTAGGAAACAGAAGACCTAAAACAACAAAATAACAGCAACAATTATACAAAACTAAACTAAAAAATCTATACTCCCCTAAATATAAAATACACTCAACTATAACCAATATTCTTAGCGCACATTAGATTTTGTATCTGTGAAACAAGAATAGGACACTATTAAAAAAGAAATAATAAAATATGAAGTAACTTTAAAAAAGACAAAATATGACCCAAATTTTAAAAGGAGAGTTGGAGGGGCACCCTGGTTGGCTCAGTCGTTTGGGCGTCCGGCTTTGGCTCAGGTCATGATCTCACGGTTTGTGGGTTCGAGCCCCGCATTGGGCTCTGTGCTGATGGCTGGCTCGAGCCTGGAGCCTGCTTCATATTCTTTGTCTCCCTCTCTCTCTGACCCTCCCCTGCTCTCACTGCCTCTCTCTGTCTCTCAAAAATAAATTTTAAAAAACATTTAAAAAATGAAAAATTAAAAAATTAAAGGAGAGTTGGGAAATAACAATCAGGGATATCTATAAAGTAGAACTAAATGCCAGAGAAATGAATAGCAGAGTTATTTAAAAAATTAGAGGATCAATCTAGAAGATCCAAGATATAGCTAAAATGATGTCCTGGAAGAGAGAAAAGAGAATTTGAGAAGAAAATTATCAAGAAAAAATAGCACAAAAGCAGATACATGGATCAATGAAACAAAAAAGAGAGCCCAGAAATAAACTCAAAATTACATGGTCAATCTATGACAAAGGAGGCAAGAATATACAATGGGAAAAAGACAGTCTTTTCAAAAAATGGTGCTGAAAAAACTTGACATCTATATGTAAAAGAATGAAACTGAACCATCTTCTTACACCATACACAAAAATAAACACAAAATGGATTAGAGACTTAAATGTGAGACCTGAAACAATCTCTTCTCCTAGAAGAGAGCACAGGCAGTAATTTCTATGACATTGGCTGTAGCAACATTTTTCTAGATATGTCTCCTGAGGCAAGGAAACCAAAAGCAAAAATAAACTATTAGGACTTTATCAAAATAAAAAGCTTTCACATAATAAAGGAAACAACCAACAAAACAAAAATTCAGCCTACTGAATTGGTGAATATATTTGTAAACGATATATCCAATAAAGGGTTAATATCCAAAATACAGACAGAACTTATACAACTCAACTTCAAAAAAAAAATCTGAATAAAAAATGGGCAGACGACCTGAACAGACATTTTTCCACAGAGGATATACAAGTGGCCAACAGACACATGAAAAGATGTTCAACATCACTAATCATCAGGGAACAGAAATCAAAACCATGATGAGACATCACCTCACCCCTGTGAGAATCATTAAAATCATAAAGACAAGAAATAACAAGTATTGATGAAGATATGGAAAAATAGGAACCTGTGTATGGTTGGTGGGAATGTAAACTGGTATAGTCACTCTGGAAAACAGTATGGTCGTTCCCCCCAAAACTAAAAGTAGAAATCCACAGGCTCCAATAATTCCACTACCAGGTACTTACCTAAACAATACAAAATCATTAATTTGAAAGGATGTATGCATCTCTGTGTTTACTGCAGCATTATTTACAACAGCCAAATTATAGAAAGTATCCATCAATAGATAAGTGGATAAGGGAAACGTGGTGGATGTGGATATATATCTCCGTTTCTCCACACATAATGGAACATTACAAAGGCATAAAAGAGAATAACACTGTCGCATTTGAGACAACCTGGATGGGTCTGGAGGGTGTGATGCTAAGTGAAATAAGTCAGGCTGAGAAAGACAAATACCATATGATTCCACTCACAAGTGGAATCTAAAAAAAGCCCCAGAAATGAATAAACAAACAAAAAGCAGAGTCAAACCCATAAATACAGAGAAAATCTGATGGTTGCTAGAGGTGAAGGGATGGGAGGTTTGGTAAAATGTGTGAAGGGCCGAGGGAAATACAGGCCTCCAGGCATCCAGTTATGGAATGAATAAGTGACAGGAATGTAAGGCACAGCAAAACAAATACAATCAATGATACTGTAATGGTGAGGTACTGGAACAGATGGTAGCTATACTCGTGGCACAAGGTACAAACTTGTCAAGTCACTAAGTTGCACACCTGAAGCTAGTATGGCATGGTATGTTGACTATACTCAAAAAGAAAAATTAAAAAAAAGAAAATGTGATACATATGTAATAGAATATTATTCAGACACAAAAGAGAGTGAAATCCTGCAATATGTGACATGAATGAATCTTAAGGGCATCACGCTAAATGAAATCAGAGAAAGATATACTTTATGACCTCATTTATATGTGGTATCTAAAAAAGTTAAACTCCAAAAAAAAGTAGATTGGTGTTTGCCAAGACCTGAGGGCAGGGGGAATGAAGAGATGCTGGTAAGAGGCTACAATCTTTCATTTGTAAAGATGAAGAAGTTCTGGGGATTCAAGAGTGTACAGTGCGGTGACTGTAATTAACAATGCTGTACCAAAGAACTGAAATTCTCTGCGAGTAGATCTTAAATGTTCTCATCATACACACACACACACAAAGGTAACTGTGAGGTGATGAAAGTGTTAATTGGTCTTACTGTGGTAATTAGTTCACTATATATGTATATGAAATCAATGATACACACTGTATACCTTAAAGTTACAAAGCTTTTGTTAATGATATCTGAATAAAGTTGGAAAAAAAATTTAAGTCCAAAAGGAAGGACCTCACCTCTGAAAAGGAAAGAAGGAAAGAACAGAATAAAGAGAAGAGTCGCCTGGGCGGCTCAGTCAGTTAAGTGTCCGACTCTTGACTTCTGCTCAGGTCATGATCTCACGGTTCATGGAATCAAGCCCTGCACCGGGCTCTGTGTTGACAGCATGGAGCCTGTATGGGATTCTCTCTGTACCCCTCCCCTGCTCACGAGCATATGTGCTCTCACTCTCTCTTTCTCTCTCTCTCCCTCTCAAAAATAATAAATGTTAAAAAAAAATAATTCCCCAGTGCTGGCAAGGTGGAGTAGGAGGGATGTTAACCTTACTTCGTCCCATGGCTACAACCAGGTAACACACACATCATAAAGAACCCGGAAAATGACCTGAAGACTGGAAGGATAAGTCCCACAACTAAAGGTAGAGAAGAGGCCACACTGAAGAGGACAGGAAGAGCAGAAATGCAGTGGGGAGCAAAACAGTGTCCCCATCTGCCGTGGGGAGAGGGACAGATGATTACACCTGGAAACCCCGGGAAGATGGATACCCATAACTTTTGGCTTTAAAAGTGAGAGAGGCTGAGGGCACCTGGGTGGCTCAGTCGGTTAAGCATCCGGCTTCGGCTCAGGTCTTGATCTCATGGTTCTTGGGTTCGAGCCCTGCGTTGGGCTCTGTGCTGACAGCTAGCTCAAAGCCTGGAGCCTGCTTCAGATTCTGTGTCTCCCTCTCTCTCTGACCCTCCCCTGCTCATGCTGTCTCTCTTTGTCTTTCAAAAATAAGTTTTTAAAAAAAGTGAGAGAGGCTGAATTTCATGAGTTCTTAAAACCAGTAGGACTTTAAGCCTGGACTTTTAATAATGGGCTTGGTTCTGGGAAAGCCTGTAGCGCAACAGGAAGTGAAGTCCCTGCCCTTAATAAGAGCATGACAAAAAGCCCATGGAGATTCAGTGTAGAAGCAGCAATTTGAGTATGCCTGGGCCATGGGGGAGGGAGAGGAGTTAATCATTTTGGATCATGTCCTGGAGGGGAAGGGATTGCTAATGGACTTCTCTAGGGACAAAAGAGTTGTTGGGCACCATCTCCTTGCCCCACCCCCCAGCATAAACACATGGCTATATGGAAACCAGTGACATTCACTACCCAACTTGCTTACACCACACCACATCATGTGGACGACCCCTCCAGCCAGGCCTGCCTGAGTCCCAGGGCTGCAGTACCCTCCCCTAGCTGGGGTTCTTTTTTTTTTTTTTTTTGAGAGAGAGAGAGAGAGAGAGAGAGAGAGAGAGCGAGCGAGCAGGGGAGGGTCGGAGAAAGATGGACACACAGAATCGGAAGCAGGTTCCAGGCTTTGAGCTAGATGTCAGCACAGAGCCTGATGCGGGACCCGAACCCACGAACCGTGAGATCATGATGAGCCGAAGCCAGACGCTCAACTGACTGAGCCACCCAGGCGCCCCTCCTCTAGCTGTTTTGTGGGGTCTCGGTCTCAGTGGCAGTGGCTGCACAGGCTTTTTGGAAGCCTCACATACCTTGTTAAAACTGTGTGCCCCATCCGTACAGCCCTGGGTCCCTGCAGGTCTCATTTTGCCAGCACACTACCATACACCTTGTTAAAACTGCACACCCCATCCTGGCTGGGACCAAACACTGCCCATGATAGGTGAATAAAGTCTCTGTGGACAACTAGACCGAAGGAAAAAGCAGCCAGGACACAGCAGCAGGGCATGTAACACAAACAGAAGACAACCCTGAGGCACCGGGCTCCGGTGAAGGAGGCATGACACTCAGGGCGCGACAGGCCCTCGTCCTCATAAGGCCATTACTCGCAAGAGCAGGAGATGCAGCTGACTTTCCTAACATGGAAACAGACACAGAGTTAGAAAAAATGAGGAGACAGAGAAATATGCCCCACATCAAAGAATAGGACAAAACCACAGCAGAAGATCTACATACAACAGACAGAAGTAATATACTTGAAAGAGAATTAAAAATAATGATTATAAAGACAGTCACTGGTCTGGAAAAAACAGTGAAGGACATCAGTGAGACCCTTAACAAAGTGATAAAAAAAGAACTAATCAGATATGAAGAACACAATAAACAGAATAAAATATATACTAGATGGCTAGAGTAAGCAAAGGAACAAATTAGTGACCTGGAAAACAGAGTAATAAAAAGTAATCAAGCCCAACTGATGAGAGAAAAATAATATTGCAAAATGAGAACAGACTTAGGGAACTAGCAACTCTATTGAGCACAACAGCATTCACATTATAGGGATTCCAGAAGAAGAGGAGAAAAAGGGGCAGAAAATTTATTTGAAGAAAAAATGGCGGAAAACTTCCCTATCTGGGGAAAGAAGACAGATATCCAGATCCAGGGGGCACAGATATCCCCCAACGAAATCAATGCAAGGAGGTCCACACTAATACACACAGTAATTTAAATGGCAAAAAGCAGTGATAAAGAGAATTTTTAAAGCAGCAAGAGCAAAGAAGAAAGTGCATACAAAGGAAACCCCATAAACTTATCAGTGGCATTTTCAGCAGAAACTCTGCAGACCAAAAGGGAGTGGTTAGACATATTTAAAGTGCTGAAAACAGGAGCACCTGGGAGGCTCAGTCAGTGGCTCTTGATTTTAGCTTAGGTCACGATTACACAGTTGGTGAGATGGAGCCCTGCATTGGGCTCTGTGCTGACAGCATGGAGTCTGGATGGGATTCTCTCTCTCCCTCTAGCTCTGACCCTCCCCAGATCATGCTTTCTTCATCTCTCTCAAAACAAATAAATACACTTAAAAAAAAAAAAAAAACAACTACCCTCAGGGCACCTGGGTGGCTCAGCTGGTTAAGCCCCCAACTTTGCCTCAGGTCATGATTTCATGATTCATGAGTTCAAGCTCTACATCAGACTCTGCTGTCAGCACAGAGCCTGATCCAGATCCTCTGTCTCCCCCTGTCTCCACCCTCTCAAAATAAAAAAACTTAAAACAAAACCCTCAACAAAGTACGTTTAGAGGAAACATACCACAACATAATAAAGTCTTTATATGAAAAACTCACAGCTAACATCAGACTCCGTGGGAAAACACTGAGAGTTTTCTCCTTACTAAGATCAAGACAAGGATGTCTGCTCTTGCCAGTTTCATTCAACATAATACTGTAAACCTTAGCCACAGCAATCAGACAACAAAAAGACATAAAAGGCATCCAGATTGGTAAGGAAGAAGTAAACTTTCATTATTTGCAGATGACATGATACTATATATAGAAAACCCTAAAAGACACACAAATGGCCAACACATGAAAAGATGTTCAACATCACTCAGGGAAATGCAAATCAAAACGACAATGAAGTATCACCTCACACCTGTCAGAATGGCTAAAAGAAAAAACTCAAGAAGGGTGCCTGGGTGGCTCAGTCAGGTAAGCATCAGATGTGGTACGTGCACACACGCGCACACACACACACACACAGAGTCTTATCCAGCGATTAGAAAGAATAAGATCTTGCTATTTCCAACATATATAGATTTAGAAAGTATAATACTAACTGAAATAAGTCGGTCAGAGAAAGACAAGTATCACATGGTTTCACTCATATGTGGAATTTAAGAAACAAAGTGAGAAATCAAAAACAGATTCTTATCTATAGAGAACAGATGGTTACCAGATGAAAGGTGAGTGAGTGTGTGTGTGTGTGTGTGTGTGTGTGTGTGTGTGTGTGTGAAATAGGTGAAGATTAGGAGTGCACTTATCTTAGTGAGCACTTAGTAACGTATGGAACTGATAAATCACTCTTTTGTACACCTGGAACTGTATGTTAACTACACCGGAATTAAAATTAAAAATAATTTCCCAGAACTAAAGAACTCAAGTTTCATAAAGGGCTCAGAGATTATCCAGGCACAATAAATTTAAAGAGATGAATTAATACACATATTACAAAATTATTTTAGAATACTGGATAAACAAAGGATATTTTAAGAGCATAGGAGAAAAACACACAAAGGACTAGATATAAGTACAAAAGCAGACTTCTAAATATTGGAGGCTAGAAGTCAATGAAATAATACCTTATGCATTATGAAGAAAAATGATTTACAACCTACAATTCTACACTTGGCCACACAATCCTTTTCAGGAAGCTACAGACAAAGTGTTCATTCAAAATGAGAAATATAAACAAGGACAGTGGAAGAATACACAAAATCCAAAATATAGGAGACCCATCAGAAGGAGAAAGCCAAGGACACCTCCGGGATGCTGGTTAAAAGGAAGCCCTGGACGACAGGCTTCAGCGGACTAACAAAACAGAGAACGCAGAGAGAGGGTGCGCTGTCTCCAGGGAGGGGGACAATGAAACTGAAAACTGCCTGATGTAGCTACCCGCACAGGAAGAAGCTGTGGAATTGCAGAAAAGGGTTTAGGAGTCGATTATGAAAAGTGCACATACACACAAAAAGGAACAAAAACAGTTAATGATTAATTCCAGAGATATCAAAGAGTTACATATAAAAAGGAACATTATTACAGCATATTAACTGGTTCATACATGTTGGAGAAGACTTCAAAGATAGCAAATGACCTCTGTCTCCTGGTTTTCATAATCTTGTGTAGTTCCCCCTTCTTCAGTGTGAGATCATTACATCTAGCTCATTTCCAATTACTAAAATAGCACAAAAATGATGGCTATTATTAGACTAGGTTACAAAAGATCATGACTTCTATCTTGCTTTTCCCTCACTCTCTCTGGTTCTTCCTGGATCATTCTAATGAAGCAAGTTGCCATGTTGTATACTGTTAGATAAAGAGGAATACATGATTAGGAGCTGAGAAAGCCTCTGAGTGCTCAGCAAGGTGATGTTCAGTATAACAACCTACAAGGATCTGAATCCAGGGAGTAACTATGTGAGTAAGCTTGTAAGCAGATCCTACCCCAGTCAGGCTTTGATTGCAGCTTTGGCACACACCTTAATTGGAGCCTTGTGAGACCCTGAGCTAGTGGACCCAGCTAACCATACCCAGGTTCTTAACTTAGAGAAACTATGAGATAATAAATGTTGTTTTAAGCCACTAGATATTGGACTAATTTGTTACACAGCATTAGATAACATAACTTGTAAACAATAGCTTTACATTTGCAAAAATATAAACACTGAATATTGATTTAGCCAACACTGGAGAAGGGAAGTACATTTATATGATTAGGTTGGTTTAAGAGGCTGAGTATTCTTCCATGGAAGGAAGTTATAGGTAGTATAAACATGCCATTTAGAAATACGGATGTAAACGTTAGACGAAACAGCTCTGATATTTTAGCTGGTAACTTTAGTGAGTATGGCAGGGGTCATTTTATTAAGACTTATGGAACTAGCTGATTTCTGAAACAATGTATTACAGGTTGATAATATTATAGAAAATTCTGAGTGAGTTGACTTCTTTGAAAGACTCGTTTACACTTGGCAAGGCCTGTATGATTGCAAGCAAAATGCAGAAAATAAATCACAGTTCTTTATAGTAATTAAGTCAAAAATCCTCTAAAATGTTTGATTAAAAAAAACTACTGTAGGGAAAAGTCCAAAAACATAAACAACATGAAAACTTAAAAAAAGTTGTTTTAATGTTTTATTTGAGAGAGAGAGAGAGAGAGCAAGCAGAGGAGCAGAGAGAGAGTGACAGAATCTTAAGAAGGCTCCTTGGTTAGCATGGAGCCCAATGAAAGGCTCAATCCCATGACTCCAGGGTCATACCTGAGTTGAAACCAAGAGTTAAACAATCAACCGAGCCACTTGGGAGCCCCATAACACAAAAGACTTCTGATGAAGAAAAAGGGTTATATTTTTATAGATTCAGGATTAAATTTGAGCAGAGTATATTAGTTATATATTTGTATATACTTGTATATACAATCTGGTAAGAGATGAAAGATAAAAAATCCAACTTGAGAATGGATTCGTAATTTTTTTTAGAGTTTTTTAAAAAATTTTTTGAGAGACAGCATAAGCAGGGGAGGATCAGAGAGGAAGATACAGAATCTGAAGCAGGCTCCAGGCTCTGAGCTAGATGTCAGCACAGAGCCAGATGCGGGGCTCAAACCCACAAACCGTGAAATGACCTGAGCTGAAGCCAGAGGCTTAACTGACTGAGCCACCTAGACGCCCAGATTGATAATTTTTAAGACAAGAATACATCAGTAATATGGGTATGAGCTAAAAAAAAAAAACCACTGAGATCCTTCTTTTTTTAATTGAGATGGAATCCACACGATTGATATTCTCTATCATTTTTTACATAAGGGAACCCTGATTAGGAAAAAATGAAAAAGAAACCACAGTTTAGTTATCCAGGAGAATCAAAATGTCTAAAGTTTCATCAAAGATATCTATGAAAACCTGTATTTTAAAAAGCCAGAGTAGATTCTTTAACTCTTCTGGCTCTGTTGTGTTAAAAACAAGATTACAATAGTGGGCTGAATGTTGAAAACAAACTTTTTTTCTTCCAAAGATGTGATAGAAAAGATATTTTTATGAAAAATTTCTAAGTAGTGCTGGAAAATAAGGTGAATCAGCACACACCCCAAATTGTTCAGGACTTTCTAAAAGCCTAAAAGCTGAGAGGTCATCCTACTGGAAGAAAGCCACACTGGAGAGGATGGCTATTAGAGAGGCAGAACAAGCCCAAAGGGTATCTGAGCCTGTGAGGCAAAGCTGACTGTGACTGGAGTGGTACCAGGTACAGGGCTTGGGGAGACAACTCTATTAGAAACAGCTGATCATATCACTCTAATTCCTGACTAGTAGATTACAGAAGATAGCTGCCTCCGGTTTGAGATGATGAAGATGGGTTTAGGCTGGAGAAGTAGCACAGTGCCCAAGTGTGATGAAAAATACTTATCTCTGGACCCAAAAAGCTCAATGAATTCCAATTTGGATAAACATAAACAGTCTTGAAAGCAGTAAGAGAAAAAAAAAATCTATCAAGTACAAGGGAACCAAAACATAAGCACTGACTGACTTCTCCTTAGAAATAATGGAAGCCAAAAGGCACTGGAATGCTCTATTCCAAGTGATGGGGAAAAAAACAACAAACCTGTCAACCAATAATTCTACATTCAGCAAAACTATCCTTCAAAAAGAAGATGAAATAAAGACCTTAACAGATGAACAAAAACTGGGAGAATTTGTTGCAGAAATAGTAAAGGAGGTTCTTCAGGTTGAAAGGAAATGATATAGAGTAATTTGAATCCAAAGTCAGGACTAAAGAGCACTGGAAAGGTAATTATGTGAGTAACTATAAAAGATGTGTGTGTGTATATGGGTGTTCTCTTTTTTGTTATTAAAAAACCTTTTTTAATGTTTATTCATTTTTTGAGAGAGAGAGAGAGAGAAAGTAGGAGAGGGGCAGACAGAGAGGGAGACACAAAATTTAAAGCAGGCTCTAGGATCCAAACTGTCAGCACAGAGCCCAACATGGGGCTCAGACCTATGAACCATGAGACCATGACCTGAGCTGAAGTTGGACACTTAACCGACTGAGCCACCCAGGCACCTCTGTATTCTTTCTTTTCGTGTCTAAATTTGTTTGAAAATTAGAAAATTAAAAAGAAAAATAAATGTAATACTATATTGTTTGGATCTCTATAGATGTATTTATATTAAGACAAAAGCAGCATAGGAGGGGAGAGGAAAATAGAATTACAGTAAAACCTTGGTTTGAGAGCATAATTCATTCCAGAAATATGCTTATAAACCAAAGCACTTGTATATCAAAGAGAATTTCGAGAACCCTTGGCTCAGTTGTGATCATGTAACATTCGACGTCATGTACCACTCATATTGCAAGACACTGCTCACTTAGCAAGTTAAAATTTGTTATAAATGTTTGCTCATCCTATGGAACACTTCAGAACAAGTTACTTGCAACCCAAGGTTTTACTGTATATTGGAGCAATGTTGTTAGCTTTTGCCAGTCTTCGGTCAAAATTAACCTGAGAGAGCTCAGTTAAACATGTATACTGTAATCCCGGGAGAAACCATTAAGAAAATAACTGAAAAATATATTGCTAAAAAATCAGCAGAGTAACATAACACACTCGAAATATGTTTAACACTTAAAAAGTCAACAAAGGTGGAACAGAGCAGCAAAAAGACATGAAACTCATATATAATAGCAAAAGAGCTCACATAAAGCCAACCATCTCAATAATGACATTTATTTAGTAGGTATTCTCTAAACATTCTCCTCAAAAGGCAGAAATGACCAGACTGGATAAAAAAAAAAAAAAAAAAAAAAAGCAAGATCTAATTAGACACTTATAGACTGAGAGTAAAAGTTTGAGAAAAATTTATGACACAAATAGTAACTACAAGAGTGGTGTTTATGTTATTATCACATAATATAAGCTTTCAGACAAATACCACAAAGACAGAGATGGGTATTTCATAATGGTAAAAGGGCCAATAAATGAAGAAATTACAACAATTACAAATCTGTGTGAACATTTCTAGAGATGAACTGACAGTTAAAGAAGACAGGCTGGGAAGATTTAGCATAGGCATAATAATACAAAGGTTAAGACAAATACCAGAATTAAATAAGTTTTTAAGAAAATTCTTGAAATGAAAGATTTGAACCTATGAAGGGGTACACCATGATTTAGGAAAACCAATCCTAAAAAGATATACCCTAGTAAAGTTACTGGATTTCAAAAATAAATATAATTTTGGGCATCCAGGTAAAAAAAACGTCACATAAGAGAAGGAAAAGTTACAATTTTACTAAATGGTGCTAGAGAACTGGACAGCAACATGCAGAAGAATGAAACTGGACCACATTCTTACACCATACACAAAAATAAAACTCAAAAGGGATTAAAAACCTAAATGTGAGACAGGAAATTATCAAAACCCTAGAAGAGAAAACAGGCAACAATCTCTTGGACCTCAGCTGCAACAATTTCTTGCTCGACATGTCTCTGAAAGCAAGGGAAATAAAAGCAAAAATGAACTATTGGGACCTCATCAAGATAAAAAGCTTCTGCACTCCAAAGGAAACAAGCAACAAAACTAAAAGGCAACTGATGGAATGGGAGAAGATATTTGCAAATTACATATTGGATAAAGGGTTAGTATCCAAAATCTATACAAATAATCCAATGAAGAAATGGGCAGAAGACATAAATAGACATTTTCCCAAAGAAGACATCCAGATGGCCAACAGACACATGAAAAGACCCTTATCATCACTCATTATCAGGGAAATACAAATCAAAACCACACTGAGGAGTGCCTGGGTGGCTTGGTCAGGTAAGTATTAAACTTCAGATCTGGTCATGATCTCACAGTTAATGGGTTCAAGCCTACATCGGGCTCTGTGCTAAAACTCAGAGCCTGGAGCCTGCTTCAGATTCTGTCTCTCTCTCTCTGCTCCTCCCCTGCTTGTGCTCTCTCTCTCAAAAATAAATAAACACTTAAAAAATTTTTCTTAAACCACATTGAGATAACACCTCATACTGGTCAGAATAGCTAAAATGAACAACTCAGGAAACAACAAATGTTGATGAGGATGTAGAGAAAGGGGAACCCTCTTGAACTGTTGGTGGGAATGCAAACTGGTACAGCCACTCTGAAAAACCGTAGAAAGCTTCCTCAAAAAATTAAAAATAGAACTACCCTACGGCCTAACAACAGCACTACTAGGGATTTACCCAAGGGACACAGGAGTGCTGATCATAGGGGCACATGTACCCCAATGTTCATAGCAGCACTTTTAACAATAGCCAAATCATGGAAAGAGCACAAATGTCCATCAACGGATGAATGGATAAAGAAGATGAGGTTTATACATACAATGGAACACTACTCAATAATGAGAAAGAATGAAATCCTGCCATTTGCAACAACATGGATGGAACTGGAAGGTATTATGCTAAGTGAAACAGGTCAGTCAGAGGACAGATATCATGTATGTTTTCACTCATATGTGGAACTTGAGAAACTTAACAGAAGACCATGGGGAAAAGGAAGAAGACAAATAGTTTCAAACAGAGAGGGAAGGAGGCAAACCATAAGAGACTCTTAAATACAGAGAACAAACTGAGAGTTGGGGGGGGGGGGGGGGAGAGAGGGGAAAATGGGTGACGGGCATTGAGGAGGGCACTTGTTGGGATGAGCAATGGGTGTTGTATGTAAGCAATGAATCACAGGAATCTACTCCCAAAACCAAGAGCACAGTGTATACACTGTATGTTAGCCAACTTGATAATAAATTATATTTAAAAATAAATAAATTTTTGAAAGAAAAAGTTTCTTTCAAAGTTTTTTCAGTATAAAAACTTTAACAAGGCACTCAAAGAAACTCTTAAATTCTTTAAGTATCAAGGCTATGGACTGTGAGCTTTAAATACGCAACAAATCAAAGAGTATTTTCCCCATGAACACTCGACTAAACTCAGAAAGTTCGATTTAGCAAACTAAGAGACTATTAGAGAAATTATGGCAAAAGAGTGATGATGAGTACTAACTACACTTAATTTACAGATGTTATTGGCAAAACAGAATATAAATGTTACATATTCTAATAACATAAAAATGGCATAATGAACAAAAGTTATAAACTGAAAATGGAAGATACCCCATTATGGTACTAAGATGCCACACTATATTACTTAAAACAAAAAAAATTAAAATTTTAGAATACATATTTACTACTACAAAAAAAAACATTAAAAAAGGTAAAAAATGAACAGGGGCAGCTGGGTGGCTCAGTTGGTTAAGTGTCCAACTTCAGCTCAGATCATGATCTCATACTTTGTGAGTTTGAGCCCCACATTGGGCTCTGTGGTGATCTCTAAGAGCCTGAAGCCTGCTTCAGGTTCTGTGTCTCCCTCTCTTTCTGCCCCTCCCCAACTCACGTTCTCACTTTACTTCAAAAATAAATAAACATTAAAAAAACTAAATTTAAAAAAAACGTGGGGGGGCGGGTATCTGGGTGGCTCAGTCAGTTAGGTGTCAGACTTCAGATCAGGTCATGATCTCAGAGTTCGTGAGTTGAAGCCCCGCATCAGGCTCTGTGTGAGAGCCCAGAGCCTGGAACATGCTTTGGATTGTCTCTCCTCTTTCTGCCTCTCTCCCTCTCATACTCTTTCTGTCTCTCTGTTTCTATCTCTCAAAAATAAACATTAAAAATCATAATAAAAGAGGGGCACTTGGGTGGCTCAGTCAGTTGACGCCTGACCGGCTCAGGTCATGATCTTGTGGCTTGTGAGTTCAAGCCCCACATCGGGCTCTGTGGTGATCTCTCAGTGCTTGAAGCCTGCTTTAGATTCTGTATCTCCTTCTCTCTCTCTCCCCTTTCCCCACTCACATTCTCTCTCTCTCTTAAAAACATGCATTTAAAAAATTTAAGAAAAAGAAAGATAAAAATGAACACTAGGATAGATACACCAGTATCTAATGTAGCCAAGAGCAAAGGCAGAAAGGACAAGTAATAAAATTTTTTTAAATGAGAATATAACCACAGAAACCAAGAAAATTAAAAAGAAACAATGAATACCACTTGGCTCAACTCTATGTAAATAATTTTGAAAAGCTAGAGCTAAAATTATTTCCAACCATTGAACAGGGCAAAGTTCCAAATTCCTTTTAAACAGACTCCAAAACCCAACCAAAATTACACTAAAAAAAAAACAAAACTATACACCATCTCATTTATGAATATTAAAACATTTTAAAAATTAGCAAATTAGGGCCCCTGGGTGGCTCAGTAGGTTAAGCATCCAACTCTTGATCTCAGCTCAGATCATGATCTCAGTCTGTGAGTTCTAGCGCTACATCGAGCTCTGCACTGACAGCACGGAGCCTTGCTTGCTATTCATTCTCTCTCTCTCTCTCTCTCTCTCTCTCTGTGTCTCTTCCCCCCTTCTCTCCCCCTCCCTCTCTCTGTCGCTCCCCTGCTCTCTCTCACCCTCTCTCAAAAATAAATAAACTTTAAAAAAACAGCAAACAGAATCCATCTATTTTGTTTGTTTATATATTCACTTTTGAGAGAGTGCAAGCAGGGGAGGGGAAGCAAGAGAGGGAGACAGCGAACCTGCAGCAGGTTCCATGCAGTCAGTGCAGAGCCCAACACTGTTGAGCCGTCCAGGTGCCCTGCAAACAGAATCCATCTTAAGAAAATACTTCCTGGCAGTGTAGTTTATTTCAGAAAGTCAGAATTGTTCAATATTGGGAAATTTTATTACAATTACTCAAATCAGTAGACCAAAGGAGAAATACCACATAACCATCTCCACAGATGCTGACATTCGTGACAAAATTCAACATCTTGCTAAAATACAATAAAATTGGAAATGAAGGATACTTTCTTGACAGATAAAAAATACATATTTCACGCTGAATCGAAAGCACCACAGAGAACTAAAGAAACAATGACGGGATGCCTTCCATTCTATCAACTGTCACTGTAGAAAAAGTACTTGCACAAATGAAAAGCATACTAGGAACCTTGAAAACCACAATGTTATCTATCTATCCTCTTCAATGCAATCAAAATAACACTAAAAAAAAGATGCCAACAGAAGTGACAAAATGAGAAAAAATATTTTCAGGAGGAGCCAAGATGGCGGAGAGGAAGGGAGCTCTGTAAACTTCGTCTGCCCCGTCGATCGAACTGAGAAGCACATTACTCTCATCTGCAAGAGCGGAAGGAGAAAATATGGACTCCAGAAGGAAGAGAAACTAAAGGATACCTGAGTGAGTGAATGCGAACTGGGGAGATTGGAAAACTGGCCAGCCTGAGACGGGCAGGGGAGGTGGGAGCCCCAGCCCAACGCGGGGCAAGCGCGTAGAGCCCGAGAGACAAAGGGAAGAGACAGAGAAACTGAACACGCTCATAGTACTGTCTCTGAGGAAGAGGTAAAGAACGTTTAACCACGCTTGGAGAGAGGAGCTAACTCCATAGATAACTGCTGGGTAGCCTAAATCCCGAACCCAGGTGGTGCAAGGGAAGGAACAGCTTCCAGCCCGGCGCCATCTTGGCGATGAGTTGGTGGCCGTGGCAGCGGCAGTGTCAGGGGTGCTCACTTTGACTTCGGTTTTGGGAGTGGGAGCACGCACCTCATTTCCACGGCGCATCTTGCCCCCAGCATTGGCTGCACGAACCCTGAATCCTGGGTGCCAACAGGGAAAAAATAGCCCCCACCTCTGCGTGATCCCGGCAGGGACTTGGCGGCGGCGGTGGAGACTGGGTGCGCGCTCAGGCTGCAGGAGCTCCCAGTTCATTTCCAGCAGCTCCCGGTGCCTCCAGCAACAGCTGCGAACTCATTCCTCTCCCAACACGAATGTGATCCTAATGTGATCCTGCTCGGGGTTGGGTCTGTGACAGTGAGCACTTTACCTCCTGCTGTGCATCTCACCTCAGGCAGGGGCAGCCGAAATCCCAGCCTCAGCCCAGACAAACTGATTCCTCCCCCTAAGAAGCCAGCCACCAAAGCAAAAACATCCATCTGTGGTAGCATAAAAAGTGCATGGACTGGAACTCTGAACCGAGGTGGGCCTGGAAAATACAACTCAGCTCAACTGCAGCACAAGGAGATCGCACTCATTAGAGTGGCCTCAGTTCATAGTTTGGCGGAGCTGGGCGTGCAGCCTATCTAATCTCTGAAGACACCAAGGCTGAGCCTCTGAGAGCAGCCTCCGAGACCTACCACACCAAACCACGCCTATCCATGAGGGGGAGCTGCTGTTTTTTTTTTTTTTTTTTTTGGTTTGTTTTGGTTTGGTTTTTTTGCTTTTTTTTAATAATTTTTTTCTTTTTTTTCTTCATTTTTTTTTCTTTTTGCCTTTTTCTGTACGTATTTTTTATTACTTTTTTTTACGTAAAGTTTTTAAAACTTTTACTCATTTTCCTTTCTCCTTTCTCCCCCCCTTTTTTTTTTATACCTTCTTGCAATCCAGATATATTCTCCTATATCTCATCGCTACCTCTCCCCTCAACTGGTCATACACTTTTAGACTGTCCACTGTCCTTTGTGTCTCTGACCTCCTTTATTTTTTTTCTTTTTCTTTTTCTTTTCTTCTTCTCTTTTCGTCTCTTTCCTCCCCATTCTCTTTATTTTCTTTCCCCCTTTTAATGTGTTTGTTTGTTTGATTTGTCTGTGCGGTTGTGTGTTACTATTTCCTCTGTGTTTGTCTGTCTGTTTTCCTTCTTAGGGCTACACCAATAAACAGGCCAAAGTGTGCATGACAGCGAGTCCCAAATACTGCCGAGTAGGGAAATACAATATTCAAAGGCAAAACAAGAGAAACTGAGAGACACCATTAAAAGAATATTTCCTGAAACAACAGGCCCTGGACAGTCAATAAGCCTCCTCTACCAGAGAAATATTAACAGGTGCACAGTGCTCAACAAGCTTTCTAAAGGTGACAAGAGACAGAAAAATAGCAAAAATGACAAAACGAAGGAAATCTCCCCTGAAGAACCTCCAGGAGGAAGTCACAGCCACAGAACTGCTCAAGGCAGAC
>PJEM01002715.1:0-33409 GCA_004023845.1 Helogale parvula
CAGGGCTCGAACCCACAAACTGTGAGATCATGACCTGAGCCAAAGTCAGACGCTTAACCGAGTGAGCCACCTAGGTGCCCCAATGTTTATTTGTTTTTGAGAAAGAGAGAGACAGAGCATGAGCAGGGGAGGGACACAGAGAGGGAGTCATAGAATCTGAAGCAGGCTCCAGGCTCTGAGCTGTCAGCACAGAGCCCAATGCGGGGCTCGAACCCACGAACTATGAGATCATGACCTGAGCAGAAGTCGGAGGCTTAACTGACTGAGCCACCCAGGCGCCCTTGTTTTTATTTATTTTTGAGAGAGAGAGAGAGTAGAGGAGGGGCACACAGAGAGAGAGTGGGAACAGATGATCCGAAGCAGGCTCTGTGCTGACAGCAGAGAGCCCGGTGTGGGCCTGGAACTCACAAACTATGAGATCATGACCTGAGCCGAAGTCGGAGGCTTACCCAAACGAGCCACCCAGGCACCCCTCTAAACTTAAAGAAATTTTTTCAAAAGAGGGAAATTTGTTAAAAATTCCAACTCCACTTTTAGATTTTATAACCACATCACTTTAAAGGTTTCTCAAAAGAAGTTTTACATTTAATTTAGATATTAAGCAAGGAGAGGCCCTGGGTTGACCTTCAAGTCAAGCATTGTATCAATCCTCAGTAAAAATCGCCCTGATAACAATGGGGATAATAACGCCTCCCTGTGAGTCAGTGGTAGAACTGGGAATGCATCCCAAGGAGCATTACCTCTTAGTCTCTTCTGCATTCTGCTGGTATCTCTCCCCGTCCCTGACGTAATTGAAGATGACTTGTCAATGATGTCATCCACCCAACCAGGAGAAAGCACAGAGGAGCCTTGAACATGGTTACAGATTGCCATGTCCTCTGGAGGCTGCCGCATTCAGATTCAATTTTGCCCTTGGCAGGATTGGGCAGCAAGATGAAATGTGTCTGGGCCGCTCTTAACTCACTCCTCGCTAATCCTACAGCCCTCGTGGGAGCCTTCCTTACCCTTTATCTTTGAGGCACCTAGAGACAGCTTCTCCTCCTTCATCTCTTTTCTTACTCTTCTGTCTACAAGGTATTTGGAAAAGAGATTGACATCATTTCTTCCTTCCCTGGGAGTGAACTTTCCATCAATGTCGCAAACAAATATTGTTGGAGACATCTCCGCTTTGGCACTGCACATTTTTGCAGGGTTTCTGAGTGCTCACAGGACCCACAGTCCGTCTGCATGCTGGGCTCTGTTTAGGAAGAGGCGCATTGAGGACCATCACTATTGCACATCACTGTCAAGTTTGTTTGACATCTAGGTACCATAGAGGAGAAAGAGCAAAATACAGTCAGAGCTACCTAGCAAGAAAACTGACTTTCAACAGATTGAATTGTAGAAAATTAGAAGTATATAAAAGTGATTAGGATTCTAGTTTTAGCTTTGCCCACAGGCAAATAGCTGGGTTTCTACACCTACAAGAATCAAGGAGTTGATCAGTGATCTAATTTAGACTAGATCCATTTTGACTAAAAAATAGTTTACCCTCAAGGAATTGTGAGTCATTTCTGTATTCTCTTCCCCACACCACATGGTATCCATTTACAATAACACACAACCTCAGTGTCCTTGCTTCACTGAGTCACAAAGACGGGACCCTGGACTGGGTGATGGACAGCTAAACTACAGTCAGAAAGCCAATACGTTTGTGCTTACAAATAATCCACTGTTAGCCCCTCACTTTGTTAGTGCGACCTCTATTTGCAACATCAAAAATCATTAATTATTATGTAGTTTCAAGGATGCATACTCCTTTCTTTTCTTTCCTTTTCTTCTCTGACTTTTAAATAATCTACATACCCAACACGAGGCTTGAACTCACAACCCTGAGATCAAGAATTGCATGCTCTACTGAGGAAGCCTCCAGGCACTGCACGTACCCCGTCTCTGATTCTTGTTACCAGGTGCCTCTGGGAGCCCCTACATTCTAGGAACGAAAGGTGTTATGAGTGTTGATGATCGAGTTAGCAAGTATCGGGAGGAACTGCTGGTCAACCAAGATAACCTTGGAGCTTTGTCAGCTAGTAGGTGTCCTGCAGGGAGCTCAGCGTGCTTTGTGTACTGCCCATTCTGCTCTGATAGGTCACAGCCATGCACCAAAGCACCAGAAAGTTGAGCAAAAATATTTATGCCTACATCTCACTCCCAAACTTCACATATTTAAAGCACAGACTTAGAAAATCACAAGGAATATTGGCAAGTAGTTGTGCAAAGCGGCCTTATCAGGATCCTTCTTTCTATGAGACCCAGACACTCGTCTATATCTTCTCCTGAGGTTTTGGTTTGCTGGGTGTTCACTGAATATTTGCCATTGGTTTTTATAAATCCTCTTTGGGGGTGGGGACTACATTTTTTTCTCTTCTTATTTTCAATATTTATTTTTCCATTTGAGTTCAATTTTTGGGGAGCAGTTCCTTGGTCTGTGTTTGGGAAAATTACTTGTGGGGCTGATGCCAGAACTCGGGGTGACTTTGAAGTCCAGACAACACCAAACTCAACACAGTCATAGTTTTCTCTCTCTCCACTGTTTCCACAAGTATCAGTTGCACTCGGTACCTTTGGGCAGGCCCATGGAATCTTTAGAAATTAGATGGATCCCAATGAGTAAATTAATTCAACAATACTATACAGATAACACTGACTAGAATGGACATTGGTAAACACTCTTCAAAAATTTCCAAACAGCATTAGCTAAAGAGGTGAAGTAAGTCATTATTCTAAAATGTTTTACTAACATCATTTCAAAAGACTTTAGGAGTCAAACTGTGTGACAACAGTTTTGGATGGAGGGTTTTCTAGACTTTTTTTTTTTGGTATGGCTGATTACCAGATATAGCCAAGAGGTGCAGAGTGAGGATGGTGCTGGAGAATGGCTTCAAGGAAGCTCAACTCTTCTCCCAGGTTCCTAGGACCTTGTTCAGAAGTTGTGAAAATGTACCCATGACATTAGTCATGGATTAAAAAACAAAAAAGTTGAACGCACCACCCTTTCTTCAACTGTTTAACCAGACCCTCTCTTTACCTTATTATGGTTGTTTTCATTAGTCTGCATCCCGTAATGTAGATTGGCACTGTGACTCTCCCCCCACCCTGTAGGGCTTTAGCACAGTTAAATTGGGAAGATGTAGTAACCCCCAGGCCCAGTGAAAGGCAATCAGAGATTCAGTGTGGTTACTTCCAGGTTTTTAGAGCAAGTCCACATGTGTAAAGTTTTCTCCGTGTTTCTGACCTGTGGTCACCAGCAATTTTACATTTAGTAATATACCGGCTGTGCTAGTTATCTATTGTTGCATAACAAAATGTCCTCAAATTTAGCAGCCTGAAATGTTTATTAGCAAACATTAATCCTCTCACACAGTTTTTGTGGATCAGAAGCAGCTTTGCTGGGTGGTTCTGGCTCAGGGTCCCCCGTGAATTTACAGGCAAGATGTTGGCCAGAGCTGTGGTCATCCAAAGGCTTGACTGGGCCTGGATGATCCACTTCTAAGATCGTGCACTAGCTAAGTCAGCGAATTGATGCTGGTTGTCGGCGTTAAGTCTTAGTTCCTCGCCATGTGAACTTCTCCACAGGAGTCCTTGAAGGTCCTTGAGGCACCTCAGTGGCTCAGTTGGTTTAGCATCTAATTTCTGATTTCAGCTCAGATCATGATCTCATGTTTCATGAGATCAAGCCCTGTGTAGGGCTTTGCACTGACAGTGCAGGACCTGCTTAAGATTCTTTTTCTTCTTTTCCCCTGCTAGTTCTCTCTCTCTCTCTCTCTCTCTCTCTAAATAAACAAATAAACAACCATTAAAAAGAGAGAGAGAGAGACAGTCCTTGAGGGTCCTGTTGGTGTGGCAGGTGGGTTCAAAGCTAGTGATTTAGCAGAAGATACCATCCATGTCTTTGATAGTCCAGCATAAAGTCAGTTCTGCAGATCACTGGTTCCGCAACATCATGTTGGTTATACAGATGAGCCTGGGTCAGTGTGTATTCATGCAACATGTGACTACCAGGAGGGAGGGGACGCAGAGGCCATCTTGGGGACTAGCCCCCACACCTAGACATGCCTGGTCACAGTATCTTGGGCCAGATGAAGGGAATGAGGGAGCAGGTCCTCTGTTTTCAGTGGCCTCTCTGTGAACTACAGACTCCACGGGCCCTTCCCTAGCACATCTCCCTAGCTGCCTTCCTGTTTTGTTTCCAAGCCTTTGAAAAGTCTGTACTCCAACCTTAAAATTCCCGAGAATCAGAACATGCCGGAGTTAGGAAGACCAACAGTGACCTGGTCCAGTTCCCTCCTTTTATGACTCTCGTTACTCATAAGACCAATCTCAGTTCTTAGACAGGTTACCTGTGGTAACTCCTACCTATACAGCAAGTTGAGGGCCCTGGAAATTTCCTTTAAGTGACTTGGCTTCCTAAGATCAGAAGGTTAAGGGCTTATGAGTTTCTTTATACTGCTTCCCTTCTTATTTTAGGGCTTTGCGCTCTGCAATATTGAACACCCCTCTGTTGCCTAGGCCCTGTAGTTGTGTGAATGAATGAACGGAGAATCAGTTTTGGGGAAAATACTTAAGATCTTTGATGCCAGGAATGTAATCTGGTAAAGGACTCGAGGGAGGTTGGGGTATTTTATTTCTCCATTCAGCCCAACATATGCTCCCCCTCCAATCTGGGAGGAATGTGGGGCGGGGGGTCATGCCAGGCCTTTAAGAGAGAAGTGGACCAAACCTCTCTTACTCAGATCCACCCTTCCTTGGACCCTTCCTGTCAAATACCCAAATCAACTTTCTTCTCTCAGAAGGGGTCATGGGGTTCCCTATCCGTTGCTCCCATGGCTGTCTCCGTACGCATGATTTCCAACATGGCCAACCAAATGGAAACCAGAAGCACTTTTCAGGCTTGAACCACCATGGGTAGAAAGCTGAAAGATACTGAAGAGAATGGGGTAAGAGCAAAAATCAGAACTAAGAAGGCCTCTGAGGCTTTCATTTTTAGAATGGTACTTACTTTGGGACTGGTCCTCTCCCCTCAGGTTGCATTTTGTAATTATACATATTAATTATAATATATGAATATGTTAATATACATTTAATATAACATATCAATACGGCACCACTCACCTCCTACAAAAACAGCAGCTCTTCTCATTACAGCTCCAACCAACCAGTGACGCTCTCTAGGTTCTGTTCAGGCCGAATCCGGAGAAGTCGAAGGCACCGTAGCTCAGGGGAGAGAGCAATAAATGGCTGGTGTGGACGATTTATACCCGGCATTTATTAACCTGGTCCCCCCTTCAGTATTTAAGCTCTACAGACATTTTTCACTCTGTTTTGTTGGCATTTTCCCATCCGTTTGGACATGGGCCAGAGGCAACCCCTCTCATGAAGAACTTTGAAAGTCTGACCTGAAATCATGCAGACTTTATCCTTTTTAGCTGTTTGGCTTGAAAAATGTGAGCACTTGAAGACTTCAAACTGTTGGCAGTAATGGGATCTTCTGTTTCCAGGAGCTGTCAGGCTTTCCATCTTGTTGTTCTACTTACAGTATGCTGGATACTCGCAAAGTTTCTAGGAGTGTTTTCTAACGTGGGGCCTGAGACTTGGTCATGTGCGTGTATCTGTCTGTGTGTGTGTGTGAGAGAGAGACAGAGAGACAGAGAGACAGAGACAGACAGGGAGGTAGAGACGGAGAAACAGCAAGGAGACAGGGGGATTTGTTTGCGGCCCCTGAGGGAAATCTTAGAAGCAGCTGGTTCTGAGGCCGGAGCAATCAAAGACTAGAGTGGAGGGATGAGGTGGGGGTTGGCTGACAAGTCAGAAAATCTTGTAGGAGCAGAAGGAGCTATGGAGAGTGAGAGATTGAGGGCTGTTGCCAACAATACAGGGAAGGAGTGTTCTTACTATAAACAACAGGGGTCCTATGCAGTCTGCTCGGTGGTCAAGGGCTCCTGACGGAGAGGAATTGGAGCAAGTCATTTCCCAGAGGAGAGGCCATTTGTTTACCCGACGTTGGTGCTTCTGAAGGCTGTGGGCCTGTGCCCTGCCCTCCTCCAAGCCCTTGACCTCCACGCCAGCCAATTTCAGGAGAATATCCGAGGGTCTTTTGTGGCAAAGAGTACAGTGTAAATTCCGCAAACACCCAGTAGCTGTTATAACCCAACTAGACCAAAAGGAAGCCCCAAGAAACCAACATAAGCTGATTATGCTGGGTGACATTCTTGACAGGCCTGAGCAAGGGGGAAAAAAAAAAGCCAAACACAGTGAAAAGAGGCAGCGATGTGTTAAGGACCTGAGAGAGGGAGGTGGTCAGTGCGGGCTGATGGATGCGGCCAAAGCACTAGTAACAAGTGAAGGTAACACTACTCACCTGGTCCCAGATGAGAAGGGACTTTGGACGAGATGATATTACCCTTCGAATTTTCACGGACCGCTTCATAAATACCACTTTTTATCTTTCCGTAGTGTTTCAGGGACTTCATGAAAATTCCCACGTCACAAAAAGACGCCTTTGCAGAAGTCTGCTTCCTGAGCAGTCTTGCACCACGGGTCCTGTTCCCGGTGGCCTTCCTCCCCACGGACAGCGTGACTTCAGGAACACGAATGGGTTTTTTCTGTGCTACGAACACGTTCCTGGCATAGCGAGGGACTAAATAATGGGAACACCTGGAATCTGACAGATCCAATGATTTCAAGCACAGATGAAGAGGAGATTTGGGGAGCAGAGAAGTCATTTAGAGGAGACGAAGTACCAGAGCTGGTCTCTAACACTGGGGCTCCTTTGCCCTGAAATCTCTTCCCCTGTGCACCCTAGATGTGTGGGCTCACGAAGGATCACCATGGTAGGAGGTCGTCTGCGATACGATGTGTCTAATAAGGGGAGGAGGTTGCAAGCTATTAGTCATTCATACTTTAGTGTGAATTTGCTTATGTAGATTGCTTTCCTTCTGTGCTAGCTGGCACTGGTTGTGCTGAGGCAGTGGGCTTCTGATTTGAAGGCAGCCGAAGAGCAACTGGGTGACTGTGCAGTGTGGAGCATTTGAGGGGAGGGCACAGTGCAAGGATTCTAAAGTAGCAGCCATGAGGCAGCTTGAAAACTCTGGAGACCAAAAATCGAGAAAGAATGCCAAGAAGAAGGACCAGCCCAGAAACATCTCCAGACCATAATGTGGTTGGAATATAGAAATAATAGTATAAATCTGAAAGTGGGTTTCCTGAAGTGAGCACCTTAGCAGGTGTTAGGATAAGAAAGTTCACTTCGGGTAACATAGATCTAGAAGTTACTTTGCTGTAGGATGGCTCTGAGCCTTTAATATGCTAATGAGCTCATGAATATCCAAAAGAGGACTGTAGTCTGCAAGTTTATTTTACCAAACATTTGGAGAGTATCTCTTGGGTTTGGTGTTCCACAGAACACATTTTTGGGAATAAATTTATTGTTTATTTAGAACAAGAACATCAAAAGTCCTAGGCAATAGTTTCACCTCTGAACCTCAGTTGAAAATAAAGGTGTTAGGTCTGGCCATCTGCTTCTTTCTAAGTCTAGAATCTAGAGCCCTTGAGAAATGAGAACAGAGAACAGGTACCATTTAAATGAAGAGTGGCTGGGCAGGTTAGGACAGCAGCAAATGCAAAATTCAGTCATCATGGAATCTCTTCAAGGCCAATCTTGCTCTAAAAGCAGGAAAGGAATTCATTTCTTCCTGGACTCTCCCGATGCTGCTTTGGCGCCTCTCCTGGGACCAGAGCTCGGAGCGTTCCAGGCTTCCGTGACTAATTTTCCCTCTCCACCCAAAGTGCTCAGACCTACCCGACACGTCGCAGCTAAGTCCTGCCAATTTTATCTCATAACTAGCTCTCAGATCTGTCCCTGCCTTCCAAGTCCCTCATCTCGCACCTGTCTCCCCTCCTGCCGCTCTAAGAGGACATCCCCTGGCTCCTCCATTCTAGTCCATTCTCCACGCCGCAGGCACAGTTTGAAACACAAATCTCATCTTGTCACATTGCTCCCCCTCCCCCGCACTCCCACTCCACTGCCCCCAATTTAGTGTCTTTTCGTTTTTCTTAAGGCAAGGTCAAACTCTTTGTTGACGTTTTGAAGGCCCTCAAGGGGCCTTACTCACTTCTGCTGCCTCATTATATCCATGTTGTCCTCACTTGGTGTCCCAGCCACACTGGCTTCCTTCTGCCCTCAGACTTCTGCTGCCATGTGCCACAGGGCCTTGACACATGTTGTCTGCTTTGATTTTTACCATTCTTGATCTCTCAACTAAAGCCTCATTTTCTCAGGAGACGTGTCTCTGATCTCCGTGGCCAGGTCGACCCCTCCTATAAACAAGTCATCACAGCACTGCATGCCTTTGCTTTTTACCTACTGCAGTTGCATTTTCTTTAATTTTTACTTAAGTTTATTTATTTTTTTTAGTGATCTCTACACCCTACATGGGGCTCGAACTCATGACCCTGAGACCAAGAGTCGAACGAGTCCCCTGCAGTTGCATTTCATATTTACGTCTGCACCTGTGTGGTTCATGTCTATCCTCCGCATCAGACTGACTAGTTACACACTCCCTGAAAACCGTGCTTACCCATAATTGCACCCTGAGTGCTTCACATTGTGTCTGCATTTGGGGCCCCTCAGGAAAGATGAGGAAACCCGTCTGAAGATACTGCTTCACTGCACAACGTGAGTGATCAGTAGGACCTTAATCGCCTTCAACAGTGGTTTTTGCCCGCGGTCCGTGCAGGATGTCCGTGTCCAGTGAATGTATACAAATGTTTGTGCAGGTGTATTTTTCTGAGGATAAATGTTCGTGTCTTTAACATTTTCTCAGAGGAGCTATGCACGACTCTGCTTCATCCCAAAAAAGCAAATAGTGGTCCTGGGGTTTTTTGGTTTTGTTTTTATTTTTTTTTTTATTTTCAAAGGAATCCCTTATTACCCAAATGAATTATAAATAACTAATATGTGATAAGTCCACACAAGACAAGACAAAGGTCAAGGCCAAGGCCTGACCGATTGGACTGGGTGAGATACAGTGAGATAGTCCTAGATGTAGACAGTGTATTAGTTACACAGGTAGTGAAAGGAAAATAACCCAAGTGCCGGCTTCCCATGGAAGTAGTCCCACGTGCAAATGAGGATGACGCCAAAATAAAATGTCCCTCATGAGTCACCTTGTAGCTGAGGGCTTAGGTGGCAGCTAAGCAGGGTTTTGGTCTGCAGCTTGATTCGGAGGGGTGAAGCTGGGAGGTGCTGGGAAACTGCCTCCAGACAGGCTTGGGGAGGGGGGCGGCGGGGAGTGGGACATAGAGAGCACCCCTCACAGGCGTCCTGAAGGGACTTCGGGCTTTTGGCCATGACTCAGGGGAGCTGTGAGTGGAGTCTCCCCCGTGTGGCCCAAGTGGACGCCTGCAGGGTCCGCATTTCCTTACAATATGGCAGCCGTAGAGAGTGAATACTTCTAGACGGCGCGAGTGAGGATAATTCAGACCAGTCAAGCCACTGACTGCACAGGCAGGTTATTCCTACCCAGCACCTCTCCCCTGAGAGCCACTGCTCCAAGTGGCCTGCTTGTCATTCCTCTGAACACTTAGAGTCTCTAAAAGTTTGAACGATTTCCTTCTCTTTCTGCCTCTTAATGGTTCTCGTGGCAGTGGCAGTGGCTCAGAGCTGTCTAGTTGTCGGAATAACAATTTTTTGGATCCAGGGCTGCTACCGTCTTGGAGGGGGGCCGTGGGGATGCATCCTGTATTTCTAACAGTTACTTTAAAATGGACTTTTCACCAGTGGAGAATTGTTTGTATTTAAGAAATGGCCTCCCGGCAGTAAAAGGCGCCTGGTTTTGCTAAGAGAGGGGAGAATGCAGTGGGACACTTCCCAGGCCCAGGGATGAACATCCTGTCCCACCCCTACCCCCTTCCTGAGTGTGATAAGCTCATGGGGTAACGTAAGGAGGCTTCTGGCTAAGGAGTGGAGGCCGCTCAAGCTCCTCGGAGGAAGTGAGGGAATCCTGTGAGGCTGGGAGAAAACGCAGATTGAGTTCTCTGAACAGTGAACTGACTTAGCCCCAGGTTATAAGCAGCCCACACTCTGATTTTAATAAGCTTCAGGGCTGGCACTTCTTAGTAATGAACAGACTTTAAAGGAAATGAAACCACCTCATGAGTTTTAGTTCATTTGTTGTATAGAAGAGCGCGCTCTGATTAGTGATCGGAATAGTGGTAGGTAATGTTTTGGAACCGACTGGTGAGTTAAAAAAGGATTCGGGAATCAGACTGGTTCTCTGGCCTACTTTTGAGCCAATAGAATTTCAGTCTCTCTCTTCACAGAATCTCAGTGTGTGGGCCCTTCTCTGATTGAGAAAGAGGGTTCAAGACAATGCCATCTCTCAGCAGTGCTGAGTGAGTTTCTTCTTTATGAGAGGGGCTGTCTCATGCTTGAAGCCATTGAGACGACTCTCATTGAGATACTACCAAGGCGAATCCTCCCATTGAGAATGACACACTTGCAGGCATTTTGGGAACTTCACCACGAGAGAACGTTTGGTGGCGCTCAGTGGCCATCCTCCAGTTGAAGTAAATATTCGTGTGTGTCCAAGCAAATGTCCCCATGTCTTCCACGTTTAACCATATGCAGCAGAGACAGTAAAGGTCATGACTACTACATTTTCTTGGATCATAGGTAAATGAGGAAAGAATTGGCTCCTGGCGTTGAAGGGGACCCTAAAGCACAGAACCACTGAGGGCTTTGCCGATGCAATGGAACCACTGTCTTTGGAACGCCAGGGGCTGGTCGCCCTAGAACTAGTCAACCCGAACTGGTCCACGGTGTTCCTCTTCAGGAATCTTGAGGCCCACCTCCCGGGCCCCTGGGCTTCCTGGAGGGTCACTGCCCCTCTGACAACCATGGTGAGTGACATTCCTAAAATGTCGATGGGGGGAAAAATGGATACAAAACCACAGTATTTGCTAAACCTTAAGAAATGATGACATGAATTGGAAACTCAAGCTCTCAGTTTTAAAATGCTTTTTCTCAGGCATGAATTTGCTTAAATGACCTGGACTTTTGGTTTCTTTACCTGTGAAATGGGAATATATTTTGCTCCGACTTTCAAAGATGGCATAAGGACTAACGCACTAAAAGAAATGCCAATCATGTAGATATAAAAAAACCCAATCATGTTTGTGGCTGTAAAGAGCAGTATGCTTGACCTTGTATAGCCTATGAATGAATTGAAGCGAGTGCAGAAAGATATTCTATTTAAGTAGTTAAACATTAGTAGTATTTCCTTTATGGAGAGAGAAATATGATTTTGAAGCTCGTGGCCAGTGCCCGCGCTCCGAAGGCACACATCAGGCTTCAGAGGACGCTCTCTGGTCTCCAGGGAATGCAGATGCGGAGATTGTCTTTGCTAATGGTCTGGAGTAAGAGGGAAAAAGAGAACACGAGTGATTTTTCTCTTCAGACCTCCAGGACGTTGCGAAGGATCTTGCCAATAGAAGGAAACCAATGGCCAACACTCCTCTGCTCCCATTTAAAATGTCACCCCACCAAAGTGAAAATCTACAAAAGTGCTTATCCTCCATTAGAGCTTTGCTTCTAAGCTCGGCAAAGGACATCTTCAAATTTACCTCTTTTCTGCTGAAGCTTCCCAATGGCAATGCCTAATGGGCTGATCGCATCCCCACACTGTTATGTTTACACAGACTGAAACCCAATAACAGAAAACACAAATCAAATTGGAGAGCATGAGTCACTGCCCTGGCGGGGCGGGCGCGAGTGATGAGCGAAGCGGTTAGCTCTCAGCGCGCCAGACAATGCGGGGAGAGCTGAGGTCGATGCTGGTCATGATTTGGCTCAAGGGTTTTGCATTCCTGTTACACTTCAGGCCCCATCATGCTCCGTGACTCATGAACGGGGCACCAATTAGCACACGGATGTTATGAAGAACAAAGGAAAATGAACTGCATGAAACAGACAACAAAGTGGGTGGGGCTTGCCCGGGGTGGGGGTGGGGAGGCCGCAGAGTCAGAAAGAGTGAGTGGGCTGCAGCTGGGCCCGCACCGGGCTGGGGCGCTTATTTCCGAGTGGGAATGGTGAGGGGGACCAAGACTGCAAGGAGACGCATACACTTTGATCATCTTCGTGGCGGTGGCGCTGCCGTGTCCCGCTGGGCCAGCTTGCCAAGAAGTGAACACTCTGCCTCCACCCCGGCATTTCTGGGAAGTCCAGTAGGACAGGCACTGTCCCATAGGGGAGATGAGTGACGGTCGGCCATATTGGGCCACTTCAGTGAGATGCGGGAGAGAATGGCATCTGACACTTGCCCTTACTGGTAGAGAGGGGTCTTCTTGGCTCCAGCTTTACAACTCCTCTATGTTGATAGTAGGTTTCTTAGAACTTGCAAAAATTGAGATGGAAATTATATACAATGTCTTCATCCTGCATATAATTGTTATATTAGACCATTGAAGCTACTACAACATACCACGGATGGGGTGGCTTATAAACAATGGAAAGTTATGGCTCACAGTTCTGGAAGCTTGAAAGTCTAAGATCAAGGCGCCAGCACGGTTGTGTTCTGGTGAAGGCCCTCTTGGGTTCGCAACCAGTGCCTTCTCTCTGTGTCCTTAGTGGGAGGGCTGGGGAGCTCTGTGAGAGGGTCCTTTTTATAAGGGCACTAATCCCATTCGTGAGGGCTCCGCCTTCAGGACCTCATCCTATCCCGATATCCTTCCCAAAGCGCCAGGTCCAGTACCGTCACATCTGGGGGTTAGGACTTCAACATATGAAGGGCACACTCAGATGGTAACATACAGTGAAGTCACATGCAGTAAGACGGGGAATTTTTGTTTTGTTTGTTTGTTTGTTTGTTTTTCTCGCATACAAAAGCAAAGGGCTTTATTACGGGCTTATATAGCACGGACTCAGACTCCACCAACACACTGGATCCACGTGGAGTGAACCAAGACGGGGAATTTTTGCGTGTGCGTGTACCCATGTGAGCAGCCACCATTTCTTTCCCCTCGCTGCCCAGGCAAGTAATGTCACTCGTGACTTCTGTCGTCGTAGATTCGTTCTGTTCTTCTCGAGCTTCGTGTAGATGGAATCTTCGTGTAGATGCTCATTGTGTCTGCCTTTGTCCCTGCATGTGATTTGAGATTCGTCCTTGCTGGAGGCACTGGTGGGCGGCCATTGGAAGGACGTGCTTCTCCCTTCTTTTGGTACTTATATCCTTTGCCTCAGGTGGCTGTGAAGTGTCAAGAGGACAGAATTTGCCGTATGCAAATTCTTTCAGCTAAAACGTTCGGCGTAGAAATAGCTGGAACACAGTCCGTGCCACAGCAAATAAGCAAACACTGTTTATGGTGCTTTTTTTTTTTTTTTTTTACTCTGTGTGCTTCTCTGCTTCCTATTGCAGACTATCAGCGTTTCCTCCAGCCTCGGGAAGGTGGCCTTTTGCTCACAGAACTGCCATTGGCTAAATCACAGGGTGGTTAAGGCTGTGATTGAAATTTAGGAGACAGCAGTTCAATGTCACCTTTGATGATCTAAAATGGCACTCGGGGAACGGGAGCTCCTCCGTGCAGCAGAGAGAGGCTCATTTTTGGATTGTGTGCTCACAGGGTCTTGACGCAGCTGACTCATGTTATTAAACTTTAAGGACCCCTCTGAGAAGGATGTTTTGCTCCAAATAACAGTGTTCTCGGGGAGACTCTGACCTGATGCCCTCCCACAATTGAATCTCTCTCATTTTATAGAGGATCGGAAGCTTCTCGCCATTAAGCTGACCAAGAATAGCAGCGCGGTTTTCTCCTGTTCTGCTTTAGCACCTTCCAGGGGGCCAGAGGCCGTGCTTCCTGAACAGAACTGGGACAGGAGCTCATGGAAATGGAGTGAGATGAAGGATGCACACAGCCAGGTTCACAGATGCTGCCCCGTCCCTAAGCAAGCTGCACCGAGGGTCCCTTCCACTCGGTGACTGTAAAGTCAGCAGATCTCGTGGTCCACGAAGATCAAGGCACCAGCACGGTTGTGTTCTGGTGAAGGCCCTCTTGGGTTCGCAACCAGTGCCTTCTCTCTGTGTCCTTAGTGGGAGGGCTGGGGACACAGGAAGGTAGCCCTTCCCTACACACCAGCAGCCCCAACAAGGTCATTAGGCCTCAGCTGAGGTGACCACGCAAGCCTGGGGCTCTGCTGCCCCTGGGCAGCCCCTTCTCCTGACACATGGCCACAGGGCCTTGTGACAAAATGCCCCGGATGAGAGAGGACCGTTCACCTCTGGGAGTGCCTGGCTAGTGAGATGTGGTCACTCTCTTCTTTCAAGTGTTGACAAGCCAGCAGATAAAAGGATTTAGGAAACAGAAATGAGAAACGGTGAAATTGGAAAGAGGTGAAGGGGGGAATCAGATTTCAAAAGAACTGACCCTCCAGGTAGGAAACCAAATAAAAGAGGAAAACCACTGGATTACAAATTGGCCAAATTTATATTCTTTTCTCCATGGTGGAAAAAAGTAACTTTTTCACATGACAGTCAGATCCACATGCACTGGCCTTGGGAAAGTCCGTGCATAAGGCTGTATCGTGTTGGTGGAGTTTACGTCTGTCGGAACTGCTCAAGTCTTTATTATCGTGTGGACCAGACATAGACAGAGTGACACTGTTATTTTTGCTTTATTTCAGGGTGCAAATTCTTTCTTTCTTTTTTTTCCTGTTTCCTGACTGTGGTATGTCATATCCTTAATCAGAATGGAGCGGAGGAAAATACCAGGTTTGCTCAGGAGTCATTTTGTTTGTTCGTCCAAGTTCCTGCCCCAAAGGTGCAGATTAGACCACCTATGATGCGTCATGATTTTCTGATTCAGTATCATTAATATGATGTTTTCTTTAATTTGATGAGCTTTATTTTCATAGGAGTAATGAATGTTTAATACACAAAGACCCTCTTGTACGTTAAAAAAAAGTAGAGCCATATGATATTAAAGTTTAAGAATTACTTCTATCTGGAGGCCTTATAAAGCCCCGAAGGGTATAAATTTTATGTCTCAGAAGTATTTTTTTAAGATTTTTACTTTTAAGTAATGTCTGCACCCAATGTGGGGCTCGAACTTCACAACCCTAAGATCAAGAGTTGCATGCTCTACCTATTGAACAAGCCAGATGCTCCTGAATCAGAAATATTTTATTTTCCTTGTCCTTTTGTCCACTGAGATCAGGACCCAAGAACCATCAGATTCACTTCTATCAGTCTGGGCCCACAGTACCTTTAACTTCTGGGTGTATGTTAGGTCAGGGTTCTCCAGAGAAACAGAACCAACAGGAGACAGACGATAGATAGATGATAGATAGATAGATGATAGATACAAACATACATACATACAAACATATGTACATACATATGTAGATATACTACAAGGAATTGGCTTACATGATAATGGATGCCAGAAAACCCCATAATCTGCTCCCCGGAAGCTGGAGTCCCAGGAAGGCCTGAGTCCCGAGGTCCGAGAACCAGGAGGTTCTGATGGTGTAAGTCCTAATCTGAGAGCAAAGGACTGGTGTCCCAGCCCAAGCAGTCAGGAAGAGAGGGGGGATTTGTCCCTTCCTCTGTCTCTATTCTAGTCAGGTCCTCAGCGGGGACGAGGCCAAGCCACGTGGGGACGAGCAGTCTGCTTCACTCAGTAATCTCGTCCGGAAACAGCCTCCCATCCGGACCCAGGAATGAAGTTTACCGAGTATCTGGGCACCTGTGACCCAGAGAAGTGACACGTAAGCTCAGTCCTCACAGTGTATCTGGGTCTCTTCTTTCCCCCCAAATCCTCTTGGCAGTGTTCCTGGCCGGCCGTGGAGGGCGGGGACTCTGTGACCCACAGAGCCGGCTGTGGACCAGGGTTGTGGGAGGCCCCAGAAAGCTGTGGTCCATGTGTCCAGGCGCAGGCCTTGGGCTTATCTTACTAGATGAGATTTCTGGCATGAAATCTTAAAGAATCCCATGGCTACAGAGAGAAGGAAGTTAGTGAGGGCACTTTGAATAATACTTATTCAACCACCGTTGCCTTTGCTTTATCTTATCATTCTTAAGTTTCCCCTCATGATTTATGAATTTACTATATTAAGCTCTTTCACACCATCTCCCCCTCCCTTCCTGAATCCTGAGGGCTCGGTGGGCACCGGTTAGCGTTTGTAACAAGTTCCCGAGGGTCAGTGCTGACGTAAGAATACAGAAAACAGTCTTCCTCACGTGTGCATTTAAAATAGAAGACTGGCGGCCGTCAGATCAGTTCATTCTGCTCATTTAGTTCTGGGGAATGACGGTGTATTTTGTTGCTCTCAGACGAAACGGTTTGTTTGCACAAAGTCCTTTGCTTTCGGAAGGGAATGGTGTGGGAGCCCCGGTTCGGCCTCTTGACAATCTCGCCGAGAGCAGTGACAGGGCGCCTTATAAAAGGAAGGCTGCATCTGTGGGTCTCCTCTGTCCTGAGGATCTGTTCAGGCTTTCCTGAAGCTCGTTTGAGATTTCCTTCAGAAGACCCCATTTCTGACGCGCTCTCGTAGCGGGGACCTTGAGGGGAGTGAAAGGGAAAAGCAGAAAATGCTGCGTGGATAGCAAGACTCGAAGCCTCTAGTTAACTTATTGCAACCGTCCACAGTATCAGAATGCAGGGAGACAGAATCTTTATGGAGGAGCAGTGATCAATCTGTTCAATGAGGATTTAGTTGATTCTTATGCTGAGGATAAGAAAACACGATAAACAGGAGGGACATTGTCAAATATCTGCAGTCTTCAATTTATCCCATAAGATGTATTCTGACTGTCATCAATTGACAAGTATTTATAGAGAAAATGTTTATTTATTTATTTTTCTTATGTTTTTATTTACTATTGAGACAGAGAGAAACAGAGCATGAGCATGGGAGGGGCAGAGAGAGAGAGGGAGACACAGAATCTGAAGCAGGCTCTGGGCTCTGAGCAGTCAGGACAGAGCCCGACGTGGGGCTCGAACCCATGACCCGGGAGATCATGACCTGAGCCGAAGTCGGCTGCTTAACTAACTGAACCACCCAGGCGCCCTGAGAAAATATTTATATAGCAAAGAGCATTTATATAGAAAAACAAGATGTGTCTTAAAAATTAACCCACATAGTGTTTTTGTTCCCATATTTGTACATGTTCATAAGTATGTTTCTGACATAAATCGCATAATTACTGAAACACTTAGATTCATACCATTTTATTTATATATAATTAATACAGAGAGGTTTAGCTTTTTGACTTGCTGCTGATTCATACTGTGGACATAATAGTGTTGAGTGTATTAAAACCAGAGAATGACAGATTATTTCTACTATCTCCCTTTTTACTAACATTTTTTTAATGTTTTATTTATTTTTGATACAGAGAGAGACAGAGCATGAGAGGGGGAGGGGCAGAGAGAGAAGGAGACACAGAACCGGAAGCAGGCTCCAGGCTCTGAGCTGTCAGCACAGAGCCTGACGCAGGGCTTGAACCCATGAACATGACATCTGACCTGAGCCAAGGTTGGAGGCTTAACCGACTGAGCCACCCAGGCGCCCCTTAACATTTATTTTTGAAAGAAAAAGAGCCAGCGCATGGGGGAGGAGCAGAGAGAGAAGGGGAGGGACAGACAAAGAGGTGGAGGCTCTGAGAGAGGGAGACAGAGGATCCAAAGTGGGCTCTGTGCTTCACAAACCTTGAGATGGTGACCTGGGCCCAAGTCTCAGACGCTTAACTGACTGAGCCACCCAGGCGCCCAGTACTATCTCTTTCTTTAAAAAGGTGAGAGACCAACTCTTTGTGATACCCAGTGGACATCTGGGAAACTTCGAGGATAACAAGTATAACGGAAATCTTTACAGTTTTGGAGTTCTGATTTTGGGTCTCAAATTTGGGAAAGGCAGCAGAATAAAGAGTTAAAGGAGACCTGGGAAGAGGGTCAGTCATGGACGCCCTGGAGACAAAAGATGTTTTCAAGTACTATTTGGAGGAACCACAGGAATACACACAAATGATTATTCTGTGCTTTATTTCAAAACTAAAGACAGTTTTGTTAAAGAATATTTGAAAGTGTGACAAAAACAACCCATTTACAGAGCATTTAAGTAAGAAGGACAACTGCTGATTGCTCTCTGGGCCCAGAGCACCTTTTAACTCTTGTCTGTCTTTCTGTGCTTTTATTAGGAGCATTCTAACTACCCAAGGATCAATTTATGATTTTAACGGAGAGAGAGCCAGATTCTTACTTTACCTTTTGACTACCTTCCATGTAGCAATTTGTAGTAAAGGATGCACAGCCTCTTTCCACCTTATGAATAAATCAATTACCCCTGAGCCATTTTTGCAAAATTTTTAATATATTTCTTTGTTTATTTCAAATTCACTATATGCAGGCATTATAAGCCCAGACTCTTAAGTTTACTGTTCTTTTTTTTCTATATTTGTAACATATCCTCAAATTGTCTTCTATTACGGTCTTTCATGTTCTGGCACAACCAGACAATTTTATTTAAAACAAAACAAATAGAATACATCCATCATCTTGCATATGTATCTCTCTGTATTGAAATGTATCTCTAAGATGATTCTTTTTTTTTCAAAGACTTTCTTTTCAAGTAATCTCTGTCCCCAATGTGGGGCCCAAACTTACACCCGTAAAATCAAGAATCACACACTCTCCCCACTGAGCCAGCCAGGTATGCATAAAGAGATTCTTAAAGTAATCAATTTCTACATCCATTGTAACCTGCTTAGTGATGGCAAGAAGACAGGAAAGCTGTCTTAGTACGATATGTACTAATACCTTGATTCACTATTAGTTCAAAGTCTGAAATTAGTTGGTGGGGATGTAAAATGATGCAGCCATTGTGGAAGACAGCTCAATAGTTCCCGAGGACATTAAACGGAGAATAACCACATGACCCAGCAACTCTGTTCCCGGGTATACCCACACAAGAACTAAAAACAGGTATTGAAACAAACGCTTGTACCTACATATTGACAGGAGTACTATTTACAACAGCCAAAATGTGGAAACAACCCAACGGTCCATTATGGAAATATGGGTAAAGAAAATGTCATGTATACATACAACAGAATATTAGTTGGCTGAAGAGATGAACGCATTCCCGATAAGTGCTACATCATGGATGAACCTCAAAACGTTATGCTAAATGACAGAAGCCAGACACAAAAGTCAAATATTGTATGACTCCATTCGTATGAAATATCCAGAACAATTAAATCCATAGATACGGAAAGCAGATAGGTGGTTTCCAGGGGCTTAGGGAAAGGGAAGAACAGGGAGTGACTTCTTAATGGGATGAAGTCTGCTTTGGGGGCGATGAAAATACCATCACATTCGAAACTAGGTAGAGGTTGGTGGTTGTCCAACACTGTGAATGTACTAAACGCCCCTGACTTACACACTTCAAAATGGTTCGTGTATGTTGCACGGGTTTCACTTCAATTTGAAAAGAAGGGATTTCGGGGCACGTGGGTGGCTGAGTGGGTTAAGCATCCAAGTCTTGATTTTGGTTTGGGTCATGATCTGGCCCTTCATGATTTCAAGCCCTGACTCAGGTTCCTCTGTCAGCTCAGAGCCTGCTTGGGATTCTCTCCCCTCCGTCCCCTCCCTTACTCACACGTGCATGCTCTCTCAAAATAAATAAAAACTTTTAAAAAGTAGGGATTTCATATATGTGTATATATATATATGCATATATATAATAGCTTTAAATTTTTTAAAGCAAGTTTTGTATAAACTGGGTGACTGGCACCTGGATGACTCGGTCAGTTGAGCATCTGACTTCGGCTCAGGTCATGATCTCACGGTTCGTGGGTTCGAGCCCCGCATCGAGCTCTGTGCTGACAGCTCAGAGCCTGGAGCCTGCTTTGGATTCTGTGTCTCCCTCTCACCCTGCCCCTCCCCTACCCACACTCTGTCTCTGTCTCTGAAACATGAATAAATGTTTAAAAATTTTTTTATTTTAAATTTTTATAAACAAGTTTTGTATAAAGAAGAATATTGGGTTTTGTATTGCGATAAAATCAGGAAGAAACAGAATTTCTTTGGATAAAAATTTTCACCCTAAATAAGACTGTTTCTTAGGCTTTTCCATAGATTTATAATTTATAAACACTTATATTTATAAACTAAGTATTGAAAATTCTTCAAATTGTGTTTTAAGCCCCTTAGCATTTCTTTGCTTTTTGTCTTGTAAACTATAACAAAGGCTATTAATTTATTTGAGAGTTAAACTTTTTCATTCCTCTCAGGTATAGGTTCATCAAGATTTTGAAGTTTTTCTTAAAGAACCATCACATTGAAAACATTCAGAGGTGCCTGGGTGGCTCAGGCACTAAGCATCCGACTTTGGCTCAGGTCATGATCTCACAGTTTATGGGTTTGGGTTCAGAGCCTGGAGTCTGCTTCCAATTCTGTGTCTCCGTCTCTCTGTCCTTCCCCTGCTCATGCGTACTCGTTCTCTCTCTCTCTCTCAAAAGAAGTGCGTTTGAAAACATTAAAATTTGATTTTCCTCCTTTCTGGAATTACTTTGAAATTTATTTTAAACTTTTAAAATTATTATCTTAATTTAAAGGAGCATTTCTATATGCCAATCAAGACAAAGTCTTTGATAAATACAAGTAACTTTACAATGTAAATTGTCAATTATTTTCCCTCTTTGGGGGAATGTACACAAACTGAAAGATCTTTATTCACCAATTAATCTCCATAAGTGTTTTAGCTGGGGAGCGAGAAGGAAAAGGAAATGAAACCTGGGAGAAGGGAGGGAGGGGGTAGCCACAGATGCTAAACAAAATATTTCATTGCCCTCCTTTTACACAGAGAGAACTAGAAAAAAGATTTAACATACACAAAGTACTAGTGGGGGCAGCGACTGGCTGGCTCAGTCAGTAGAGCATGCCACTTTTTTTTTTAATATTTATTTATTTTTGAAAGACAGACAGAGAGAGAGAGAGAGAACATGAGGGGGATACAGGGGGAGGGGGAGGGAGACACAGAATCTGAAGCAGGCTCCAGGCTCTGTGTGATAAGCACAGAGTTTGATGCGGGGCTCGAACTCCCAAACTGTGAGATCATGGCTCATGATCATGAGCCAAAGTCCGATGCCTAACTGACTGAGCCCAGGCACCCCGAGTATGCCATTCTTGATCTCAGGATTGTGTGTTCAAGCCCCATGTTGGGTGTAGAGCTTATGAAAGAAAAAAAGAAAGAAAAGAAAAGAAAGAAAGAAAGAAAGAAAGAAAGAAAGAAAGAAAGAAAGAAAGAAAGAAAGAAAGAAAGGAAGGAAGAAAAAGAAAAGAGAGAAAGGCAGAAAGAAAGAAAGAAAAGAGAGAAAGAAAGAAAGGAAGGAAGGAAGAAAAGAAAGAACTTAGTAGCTTCAGTTTTACAACCTCAGCTGGAGATAAAAAGAAACAAACAACAAAAACAGGCCACAACAGCTCCCAAGTCCAGCCACTATATACCTCAAAAGGTTGTTTGCTTTTCTGTTTGGCGCAGGAAGCTTTCTGGAACGATGGGATCTCACCGAAGGGAGGACATTGCTGGCTGATACCTAGCCAGAAGCCTGCAACCCCCAGAGAATGACGGGGAGAGGGAGCAGGCCTTTGTCCCCTTTGGGCCCCTGTCAACCTTCAGTTGGGGCCCAAGAAACTTGGCTCATTGCCCTTCAGGCACATCCTTGCCCACGCCCCGATGACACTTCTTTCTGTATCCCGTCAGTCCACAGCCTAAACTATTTCTACAGCAGGTCTCTCCTCATTTTATTTTGTTATTTTTTTTTTACATTTATTTATTTTTGAGAGACAGAGTGTGAACAAGGGAGGGGCAGATAGAGAAAGAGATACAGAATCGGAAGCAGGCTCCAGGCTCTGAGCTGTCAGCACAGAGCCCGACGAGGGGCTCAAAACCACAAACCGTGAGATCAGTTGGATGCTCAACCGACTGAGCCACCCAGGTGTCCCAGGTCTCTCCTCATTTTATAGGATGTTTGTGTTCGCATTTCAAAAATAGACGGTATCCGCATCCCCAGGTCAAACAAACAAAAGACGGTTTAAAAAGATAGGTAAACCACGGTCTCTGTCGTCTGCCCCCTGACAGGGATCACCAGAAACCTAGATTCCCTCCCGTTCACTCATCAATGGGGAATACATGTCTGCTCACACTCAGACCACAACCGGGGACCAGACTTGATCCAGAAACGCAAATAGAAACAGCCAGAAAACTCCAGTTAGGAAGGAGACAAACAAAAAGGCAATGGATAGTAAAGCCCTCCTGCTGCATGAGATTAATTCTGGAAACCAGAAAGAGGCCCGTGTTGGTTCACACAGCACCTGAGAAGCGCTCGTCCTCAGGTGAGGTTTTGGCAGCTCTGACGGGGACCTCTCCCCCACATCAGCCTCACCAGCACCTTCAGAGCTGCAGAAAGACTCAGACCCAAAAGCATTTGGAAAAGAAAACAAGGCTTTTCCCTTCATTTTCAAAACGCAAGGGTGTCAGACTTCGAAAGGATTGATGTGCCAACTAAAAAACACGACAGGTGTTTGGTGGGGAAAAAAACGCAGATTCCCAAGATGAACAAACTGACAGTTGGTTTACATGAATATATTTATGTTTATCATACTTGTTTATATGAATTTTTGTTATGATCTGTTCAGGAGGGGAAAAGAAGAATGTTTCACATGATCGTCACATTCACAAAGTTTATGTCATACCTATAAACACTACTATTACAAAAGTCAAAGAGAAAACTTCCCCTCTGCTCCCTTTTCTTTAAAGAAAGTTAAGCGGCGCCTGGGTGGTTCAGTCGGTTAAGTGTCTGGCTTCGGCTCACGTCATGATCTCACGGTTTGTGGGTTCATGCCCCGTGTCGGGCTCTGTGCTGTCATCTAGCTCAGAGCCCGGAGCCTGACTTTCGATTCTGTGCGTCCCTCTCTCTCTGACCCTCTCCTGCTCGCGCTGTCTCTCTGTCTCTCAAAAATAAAAATAAAAAATTTTTAAAGAAAATTAAGTTTTATAAGACATGTTCAAGTTTTGTTATCTTGGGGGTCATCAGGGCAAGGATCTTCTGTTTTTCCTGGGTTATGTCCTGTTTTTAATGATGGAAATAGGAAAAAGTGTCAGTTTTATGGCTCTGACAATTTGCAATGTTTTCTGGGCGACTTTGGGGGTCTCCTCTCACACCTGTTATGGGCGGAGTCGTATTTCCCGTGTTGAAATTCGAAGCCCAGAGTGTAACTGTATTTAGAGATAGGGCCTATAGAGAGGTGACTAACTGAAGATGGGAATAAGGCTGGGCCCTAATGCAATCTGACTGCTGGGGATTGAGACACACAGAGAAGCAGTGGGCAGAGGGACCATGTGAGGACACGGTGGGGAGGCAGTGGCCTGCCGGCCAAGGAAGGCGGGCTCAGAGGACCAGCCCCGCCAGTGCCTCCAGACTCGTTGCCTCACAGCTGTGAGAAAGTAGGTGTGTGTTACTTAGGCCGCCAGCCCTGCGGGACGTGGTTCTGGAAGCCTGAGATGATGCCGGAACGCCTGCACATCTCCTAGAGAATTAGCAAGTCCATGGGGCGCCTGGGTGGCTCAGTCCATTGAGCGTCCGGCTTCAGCTCAGGTCCTGATGTCAGGATTCGTGGGTTCGAGCCCCGCGTCAGGCTCTGTGCTGACAGCTA
The DNA here is from genome assembly GCA_004023845.1 of Helogale parvula. NCBI lineage: Eukaryota > Metazoa > Chordata > Mammalia > Carnivora > Herpestidae > Helogale > Helogale parvula. Next base: position 23,746 of record PJEM01002715.1, read on the forward strand.
GTTCAGAGCCTGGAGCCTGCTTCAGATCCTGTGTCTCCCTCTCTCTCTGACCCTCCTCTGCTCGCACTGTGTCTCTCTGTCTCTCAAAAATAAAAAACATTTAAAAAAAATTAGCAAGTCCTGAAAATGAGGCCGGGTGACAGCCAGCCCTGGTGACTCACAGCCGGACTTTTTCGGGCGGTGCTCCTCAGTCCTGGCTGCACGCTGGAGACACCCAGGGAGCTCTTAAAAATAGAAATTCTCGGGCCTCACTTCCAGGGAACCTAATCTAATTCATCCCGGACTTCGGTGTGTTTGTTGAGTTCCTCCCGGTGATTCCCATGTGTAGCCAGCGAGAACCACATCTTTCACCCCAGGTTCTTGCAAACAGTGTTTTAATCTACCTAAAGCTGGGCTACCTAAGCTTCTGAGTTACGGCGTGTGCGTTTTAAGCTGCATCAACACATTTTCCAAATTCTGCTGGAGAAACAGGAAACCAAGCTTGTGTTCCAATTTGTAAACCTGAAGGAGGGCGCCCTAAGGGCAGGAGGCAGAGTCCAGTCCTAGGGGCTGGGGAAAAAGTTGGACTACACATATCTGAATGAGCAAGAAACCATTTCTTTATAAAGTTTATTTATTTTCAGAGAGGGAGCGGACACACGAGTGGGGAAGGGACAGAGAGAGAGAGAATCCCAAGCAGGCTCCCTGCTCTCAGCACAGAGTCCAACTCAGGGTCCATCTCCAGAACAGTGAGATCATGATCTGAGCCAAAACCAAGCGCTGGACACTTAACTGACTGAGCCTCCCAGTCACACCAGAAGAAATCATTTTTAAAAAAATCCATCACTGAGGGTGCGTGGGTGGCTCAGTCAGTTGAGCATCCCGATGTCAGCTCTAGTCATAGTCTCATGGTTGGTGAGTTCAAGCCCCACATTGGGCTCTCTGCAGAGCCCACTTCAGATCCTGTCCCCCTCCGCCAGTCACATTCTCATTCTCTCTCTCTCTCTCAAAAATAAACATTTAAACAAAATAAAAATCCATCCTCTTTCAGTTCTTGGTCTTTGAGGTGAATTTATATCTTTCTGTAGGCCCTTAATATTTGATAATAAGATCGGCATATCTGCTCTGAGCCAGGTGCGGAGTAAGGCCGAGGTCTACATCCTGGGCGAGGCACAGAGAGGAAGGAACCATCTCGGGCGTGTTCTCAGAGTGTGTTCAGTAAGAAAGGTGACTGTAGGAAAAAAGAAATCCTCAGCTAGCTAACTCTGGAAAGAACTACACACTCTGTCCTCTCCCGGTGATTCATAACGTGCATGAACATTTTAAGGGATCTAAGAAATCCTGCGTTAATTAAATAAGCAGTTTCCAGACTTCAGTGACCAGCAATGACCCTCCTGTTTGTTTTTTTTCCCCCTCGGGGTAACAGCCATGATCATCCTGCAGGTGGTCCTTGGAATACACTGAAGGCAATGATAATTTACAGGATTTTACCCCCAATTGCTTGGGGGCAGGGATAAATCTCCAATTTATCTGAGAAACAAATGCTTCATTCTAAAGCATTTTGGAAGCTTCTAAGCTTGATTAGGGGGTGTGGTCTGGGCTTAGGCAGGAGGTGCCTTCGGCTCACTCCTCTGCCATGGCTCCCATTCATGGCGCTGTGATTTCCTATGCCCGTCTCCACCACTGGGCTGTCAGCTACTGAGGGCTATGACGTGTGCCTGGCATGTGGGAGGTAATAATGTTTGTTGCATGCATGAATGAATTAATAAACCACATTCCTGTGGAGGTGGGACACTTGTACCAGTCCACACCCTCCTTCATCACCCTGAATTTCTAAGTCCTGAAAATTAATGTATCTGTTTTGACAGAGGTGTGGTTGAGGAAGAGTTATTCTTGTGTGGTGACCAGCCATGAGCCCAGTGCCCCCAGAGAATGAGAGGGAGAGGTAGGTAGACAGCCCTCTGTCCCCTTTGGGCCCCAGTCAATCTTCAATTGGGGGCCAAGAAGCTTGGCTCATTGCAAGTTAGGCACTTCCTTGCCCACGGCCCGACGACGCTACTTTCTATATCTAATCTTGTTGCCGGCCAGGAAAATTTCTAAAACATGTCTCTCCTTATTTTATAGGATGTTTATACTAACATTTCAGCAGCAGAACATTTTCAACATATTACTGAAATTACTTTTATCTTCCACATTGTTTCAGTGACAAATGGTTTGCAAGATTATAAATCTCATGAAACAGTAATGTCAGGACGACAGCGATCTTATGCAAAATTCATAAGTATTGTCTGGAGGAAGTGAGCCAGCAGAGACAGGATTTAAATGTGATTTTTAGCGTTGTCATTACTGCAGGTGATTATTATTAAACCATCATCTTGATACATTTGATACTTGCCCAAATAATTAATTGCTGTGAGTTTAACTAGTTGCTATGTATTTATGGAGAGCCAGGCTCTGCCCTGGAGGATAAAGTAACAGACAAAACAAATCCTGCCCCTGGAGACTTTCCCATCTAGTTAACAAGACTAAATAAAAATGGAAGCAACAATTGAATCCAAAAGCAACTTACAGGAAAACGCTAAGTGACTGAGATTTCCTGATGTATTTGTGCTTAAGGTCCATAGACCCAGGAATGGCGGGGTGGGGATGGAATTAATCCAGAAAGATGGTACAGATTTAAAGGATGAAGGGAGGAATGGTGGAATTTGCAGGTGAGAGAAACAGAACTCTACAAGGAAGAGACACCACACTCAGAAAGGAATACTGGTTTCATGAAGTGAATTCTTGGACACCAAATAAAGAAAACTCCGTTACTTTGCAAATATTTTCAAAGATTTGCTCATGCGTTTAATTTTGAAGTGAGGATGGAAGGGGTAGATGGTGAGTCTTGTGAATGTGACACCTGCCGCTGTCTGATGTCTGACGAGGAATGATAATTGCCTAGCTCTAAGTATTAGAATCATTGAAGATCATAGTGTCTGTCCTCTTGGCTAAGAGTCAGGGAAAAAAGCAGAGATTTATGGTCCCAGCCCCCATTTCTTTCTAAAACTTGCATGGGAGGCAGATATTTTTCTCCAGGCCCAGGATTTAATGCACCAGAACTAGGAACTAGTTTAAAGCCTGTAACAAGGAAATTGAATCTGAGAACTCCTAACCCTTCCAAGATGCTGATAACTTTCTAAATTTAGTCTGTGTCAGGTGAAACCCTTGTAGGGGAAGCAGAACTCACTCTGCCCTGTGGCAGATTGAGATGTTTACAGTCTCTGTGTTCCGGTGGGAATTTGATGTTTGAGTGAAGAAAAATAGCGGCACCACGAGTCGAACCTGGCTTGGGAGGGGAAAGGGCGGGGGTTTGTCAAGAAGAATTAGGAGAGAGGAAGAAAAAGAAGTTCCGTTAGTTTCATCTGTGTATCCTCTCAATTCCCTTCATATAGAAAGGCGAAGGGCAAACTCAGGGAAGGGTTGTGAGCTCTGAATATGGTGGCTTACCCAATAGTTTGATACCTTGTGAGACGCTAAAACGAATCTCGTGCAATCCTCCGTAAAGAATATTGGATTGGGAAAAAGAAGAGAATTAGCAAGTGGATGTTGGATGGCCATTGTTGGTAGGATATTGGAGAGTGCAGATTACTGATCATCACAGGCTCTTTTTGTTTGAGGAGGATCTCAACAGTCAGAGATGACAGGACAAAGTGATATTTAAAGATTCCTATTAGTGTCCCTGCTGCTAAATCCTTTGTCTAGGCGGAGGTTAATTCTAACCTTGGGGCCAAGGTAATCTCTTCCCCAGCTCTTTGTCTTTGAACCTGCTCAGTGCTGGCGCATCTTCATCCTTTGAAAGACTATTCTGAGGATTGAAGAGGATAATATTCTTAAAGAATTTAGAGCAGTTCCTAGCCCTGAATATGAGGGAGACATTCTGGGTGGGGATTTTTTGTTTTGTTTTGACAATTAATAGTATTAGGTTTGATTTTTGCAAGCAATCAAAAGTTATTTAGAGTGAAGTCTGATGTATAAGGAAAGGGGTCAAGTCAAGACTTGGCGTTGGGAGCCCAAAACGCAGGCTTCAGAAATGGTGAGGCTGTTTCATGTGGTTCATAAGCTGGAAGGGAAAGATTATATTTCACTAAAAATTACTGGAAGAGAGAAAGCTTTGAAAATACCTTGAGAATAAGTTTCTGCATGCTTAAAACTTCACTCGTATGTGCCCATTCTGGTAAACTCTCTGCAGGGCTCTATGGGCTGTTGAAAGGGGAATCGAAAAAACAATCAAGGAGGTCTGTTGTGGGGATGAAGGTTGGGCTACGGCCCAGAGAATCCAAGTAATAGGATCCCAGCAGGTGGCCACAGTGCTAAGACTGTTATTACCACCAGCACCGTAGTCCCTCTGCTCCTGGCTGGTGACTTAGGGATGAAGATGAACCCCATCCTCTCCTTTACAGATGAGCTGGGGGAACAGCTTTCAGGGGTAGCCTCTCCTCTGACTTGGGAGGGCAAAGACTGTGGGTCGTGGGATGTACTTGGATTTGGATTCTGGCTCCGCCAGGTAATAGCACTTGGGCAAGATAGTCAGTCATTCTGAATCCAATTTTGTTTTCTAAAAGTTTGGGCCATTGAAGTTTCTTCACAGGATTTTTACTTTTTATGATGAAACAACTTGAAGATTCCATAAACAGAATAGTGTACAAAATAACCCATCATGTGTTCATAACCCTGCTTTCAACACCTATTACTTTAAGCCAATCTTTCTTTGTTCTACTTTTACCCAACACCTCCCCCTCCAGATTGCTGTAAAGTAAATCACAGGTATTTTGTCACTTAATCCATAAATATTTTAGTGTGAACTTCTAAAAGATAGAGTCTCTTTTTAAAACTCTATCAACAGGGGCACCTGTCTGGCTCAGTCGGTAGAGCATATGATTTCTGATATCAGAGTCGTAAATTTGAGCCCCATGTTGGGCAAAGTGTTTGTTTAAAAAAATAAATAAGATGTTTAAAAACTGTAACAATTCTATAATCCACACCTAATAATGTCATCAGTAATTTCATAGTATCAAATGTCAGCTACTCAATCAGTGCTCACATTTCTCCATTAGTCTTACAATGTTTTTTAAAATTTTTATTTAAAATTCTAGTTTGTTAACATACAGTGCAATACTGGTTTCAGGAGTGGGATTCAGTGATTCATCACCCAGTGAGCACCCAGCACTCACCACAAGTGCCCTCCTGCATACCCATCACCCATCTAGCCACGCCCCACCCCGCGCCCCTCCAGTGACCTTCAGTTCCTTCCCCAGAGGGAGAGTTTCTTATGGTTTGTTTCCCCCTCTCTTTTTAGTCTCATAATGTTTTTTAAGAGTTGGTTCAAATTTGGAGTAAAAACATGGTCCATACTTTGCAATTGGTTGATGTATTTTCTTGGGGCTTATTTAACTAAAGGTTCTCTCTTCCTCTTAGTTTACTTCCTTACTACTTCTTTTTTTTTTTTCATTTCTTTTTTTCCCTTCTTTTCCCTCCCTCCCTCCCTCCCTCCCTTCCTTGTAATTTGTCATTGGTCCTGTGAAGTTTCCCACAGTCAAGGTGTTTTGGGAGAGGGGAAAATGGGTGATGGGCATTGAGGAGGGCACTTGTTGGGATGAGCACCGGGTGTTGTATGTAAGTGATGAATCACGGGAATCTACCCCAAAACCAAGAGCACACTGTACACACTGTACATTAGCCAACTTGACAATACATTATATTAAAAAATAAATAAATAAAATAAAATGTAGATTTTATTATTGTTCAGGTTTGGCGAGGCCAACAGACCAAGGGACTCAGCCGAGGGAGCAGCACATTGGTGTCAGTTGGGAGGAAGAAGGAGGAAAGTGCAGGCAAGGACCTTTGTTGTGGGCTGTCTGTCTAGAGTTGTCTGGTGTGACTCGGACAGGGGAATATTTGCCTGAAGTGTGAAAGCCCAGTGAAGGTGGGGGTGGAGTGGCTCTCTGTTGGTTAGTTTGCATATGAAATGTGTGCTTGGAGGTGAGTTGTTTACTATTTCTAGGAATTGGTTAGCTCTAGGACAGGTTTCCATGGTCAGTAAGATAACAGATGTCAAAATATTGGAATCAGAGGACGTTCCTTTTTTTTTTTTTAATGTTTTAAAATTTATTTTTGAGAGAGACAGCGTGAACAGGGGAGGGTGAGAGAGCGAGGGGGACACAGAATCCAAAGACAGGTTCCAGGCTCTGAGCTGGCTGTCAGCACAGAGCCTGATGCAGGGCTCGAACCCACAAACTGTGGGATCATGACCTGAGCTGAAGTAGGACGCTTAACCGACTTAGCCACCCAGGCGCCCCAAGAAGTCGTTCTTAATACACAAAATTTTGCTATTACACCCCCATGTTGTCATTTAATATCTCTCTCTATTCCCTGTATTTGCTAGGAATTGGTAATAAAATCTGAAGCCTTAATCAGATTCAAATTCTATTTTTTGTGACTTCCATTACAAAGAACATAGTATCCAATTATCTCTCTTGTTGTTATGCTAGCAGCCATTGATGAGCAATGTCTAGATTAATTATTTAATTACGAATTGCAAAAGAGGGATATCTTAATCTTACCATTCCTTCTTTATTTACCAGTATGATAATTTTTTTCTGTAAAGAGGTATGTCTCTTCATCAACTATTTGGTAACCCAGAGATGGATTGCATAGGAAAAGTAGATAAAATGGCTAGTTCTTTCCCTTTGTTTACCTGTTTTCAAAAATCATGTGTTGGGGCACCTGGGTGGCTCAGTCGGTTGAAAGTCCAACTTCAGCTCAGGTCATGATCTCGTGGTTCGTGGGTTTGGGCCCCGTGTCAGGCTTTTTGCTTACAGCTCAGAGCCTGGAGTCTGCTTTTGAGTCTGTCTCCTTCTCTCTCTGTCCCTACTCTGTTTGTGCTCTGTGTCTCTCCTTCTCTCAATTATCAATAAATGTAAATTTTAAAAATTTTCAAATGATATGTTGTTAGTATAAGATATAATAGATGGAAGTAGAGATGAGAGGAAAGAAAGAGACCAAGTTATGGAGCCAAGAAAACCTTTATTGGGATCTTAGATTCCTGGGCAAGGTTCCGTGACTCTGGGAGTGGGGAGTCAGGGAAGTCACGTCTGGCACAGGAAGGGCGAGGTATTTTATGGGTGAAAGACTTCCGGTCTGGTCCTGGAAAGGCAGACCACCAAATAAGGGCACTTTAGGGAAGTGGCAGGATGGGATAGGTTGCCTCCTCTGTCAGGGTGATGGGAAGCTGGGGCTTCATGATTGGCTGTTTTCAAACTGGCGTGGAACATTCCAGGTCTGTAGGTGAGAGGTGGGGGTCGTCGGTGCACAGTGTTTTTCTCCAACCCACAGCAAAATGGCCACTAGTCGTCACCATGCCAAGGTGACTCTTACAGTTAGCATCCTCTGAAAGTGATCAGTGAGTTTGCTTCATACATTTAAACGTATCTGATCAGTTTCAGTGCACTGTAGTTATTCTTACTAATGCTGACATTGTCCCAGGTTGGGCCACTGGAAACTTCTTCAGGTTCACCGTTAACTCATTTTGACATACACCAGGCTTCCTGTCTTCAGGAATGAGAAGAGTTCCAGGCTTCTGCTATCCATTTCCTCCCTCACACCTGGAATCAACCGTATCCCAACAAGCCCTGTTCCTTTCAATGGGAGGCTATATTTAGAAACCATAATCTTACTGTTTTCCGGGGCTCATCGCTTCTGAGTTGGTCATTGCTTTTAGGTTTTATCAATGGATAGAATAAGGAAATACATGTATAAATAATCAGTTGGTATGTTTATTAAGTCTCTTTTAAGTATTGTTTTTCCCTATCATTTTTTCTTCTTAGATGTGATGTGATGTTGGCCAGGAGCAAATGGTCAAGAAAGAATTCTTGAGATGTTTTTGCTGCAAAAAGATGTTTCTATTAAAGCATGGGGACAGGACCCTTGGGCAGAAGTTGCTGCACTGGGATTGTGACAGCAATTGATTATATACTTTTAAGTTGGGATGGGCTTAGGGATAGCTGTAAATCTCTGTGAAATTTGGAAGCAAGGCTTCCAGGACCTTGAGGGGCTGGCTGCTGTTAAGATAAGGTCATTTACTACTGTCTGGTAAAAAAAAAAAAGAAATTAGTCATGAGACCCTTCAGATGTGTGTCAGTGGGCCGTGTTTGGAGGATAGTTGCTAACATATACCCTGGGGGTAGAAATAAAGTGTCCAAAGGGATTTTTTTGTATGTTAAAGAAGACTCACAGAATCCTGGAGGCCAGGCCAATATCAACCTCAAGGTTGACTTTTGCCTCTAGCGCAGTATTCATGTGGAGGCAGCTGAGTTCCAGAAAGAAGGTCACTCCGCCTGTCCCAAGGACTTGTCAGTGGGCTACAGGTTACAAGGAAATTTAATTTTTTCCCTTCATTTCTTTGGCTTTGTTCTCCATATCACGTCCACTGTTTTGGTTTTTGGTTTATTTTGCTTCTTCTCCTCTTTTTCTTTCTTTCTTTTTTTTCAGTATAAGCAAATTTTAAAAATACAAGCAAATATTTATTCCCTCCCCCATAAGATAAAGAGAGCACGCTGTACATGCTTTTCTGCAGGTTGCTTTTCTTCACTTACGACATGCTACACATCACTAAATACGACGATTTTCAATACTAAACAAAATACAAGTTCACAGACTCTTATCCGCAATTCCCAAATTCTCAAAGTTCTGAAAATCCAGAAATTTATTATAAGCTTGCAGCAAACTCGTTTGGGAAAAAAAATCAGACCCGAACACATAAAGTTATTTATTATCTTTATTTTTTATACTTGTGTGCATTTGTGCTTAATACATTTTTGATGTTGGAATATTTAATATATGAGTTGTTAAATAATATATGGTACATGTACTGTATTACTTTTCTGAAAGCTGAAAATCATGAATTCTGAAGTATATCTGGTTCTAAGGATTTCAGAAAAGGCATCCCGCACCTGTAAAATCTAAATCACTTAATAGTAACTTTGAGGCACTTTCCTTCTCCCAACATCTGTTTTTGGATTTCTTTTTTCAGTTTCGTTTTTTGTTTTGTTTTTTAAGTAATCCGTATGCCCAAATGTGGGGCTAGAACTCACAACCCTGAGATCAAGAGTTAACATGCTCTACCCACTGAGCCACCCAGGTGCCACGGATTTTTTTTTAAAAGAATCATGTCTATAAAACTTAGCCTCTTATTTTAATATAACCAAGTATATAATGTGAATCTCTCAGCACAAACGGAATGGAAAGCAGAAACCCATGGGTTTTCCCTGCACCAGCCAAGACTGAGTGACGTTGCAAGATTTCCTCCTTGGTAACGTGACCCCAGGGGCAAAGACTTCTGGTGACAGGCTTGAAGACTCAGCTTTTAAGTATTTTAAGTATAATTATGAAGCATATACTTTTCAAAGAAAACCCTGGCTAGAGTGTTTTTCCCAAATTCTCAACCTTTGTGGACCTCCTCTGTGTTAGATATTATAGAATTTTGAGATGGAAAGAACACTGGTGGTTGCTGGTGAGCATCTTCTAGAAGCATTGGACCAACTGTCCCTTGAACAAGAAGCCGTTCCTAACTTTTCCTGTTGCTCTTATGAGGAACCATTGCATTTATGGTACTGATAGAGGGCGGGTTTGAACAATCCCTACAGTA
>PJEM01002715.1:33509-216471 GCA_004023845.1 Helogale parvula
TCTGGAGAGTAGCTTTCAGAGCCAGCGTCTTATTTTCCACGTGCTCTTTTCCCTCCTCACAAAAATGGCCAGATCCAAGATAGAAACTGCCCCATCAGCCTCCATCTAAGAGTAAGTGTGGCGCGGCACAAAGCCACAACCGCTCCGTGATGGACATGTGGTGTAAGTGGGGAATAATCTTCGTTACAAACCACTGAGATTTCGGGGCTGCTTGTTACCACAGTATAACCCAACTTACACTGACTGGACCTCTTGCCAAGGGTCACGCAGCCAATGGTTAAATGTGCTAGGCAGCCCCAATGTCCTGATGAAGCCCTCCAGTTTTTCTAGAGACAACTGTCATCCTTTGATTTGCTAAAACTCGCTTTCCTTACCTATTCTAATTTCCGAAATCGCTTGAGACACCTAATTACTATCTTGAAACTTTTTGAGATCCTAGATACATGGCAGATACTAAGCAGTATAACACCAGTATCTGTAGCTATTGCAAGCGTTAAGTGTTATGAATATGCTCCCCATCAGACTGGGCGTGAAAACAAGGTGACTGAGAAATTAGTAATCTAGGAAGTAGAAGAAAGATGAAAAGGAGACAAGAAGTATGTCATGATGGATGAATTTGTTTGGTATTTTAATTTTCCTTGCTCTGAACTGACAGGACTTTGGCAAGAAAGGTGCTCTCATCAATCTTTCTCATCTCTTTCACCAAAATGAGGTAGGAAGATTTCAGTTCAGCTCATGAAAAAAATGAAACAATTGAAAAAAGACCACTCCCAGAATGGAATTTTTATTTACTTATTATTATTATATTTGTAAAAACCATTATGCTGTATTAAGTAAAATATGTTAAGTTCACACATAGACTAAGCAATGCCTTTCAAATCCATCCCATAATCCTTCTTCAAAATCCAGAACACAAGCATTAAAACAGTATCCGTGTGCCGATACTGTGGTATGGGGGTAGTGATTTTCATAAATTTCGGGCCCCAGGTAATTGTAAAGAGACGTGGAAGTACATTTGTATGTCATCTTAGAGAAGGGCTAGCTCTTCTCTCGGTGTTATCCGTGGAGATTTCTTCATCCAACCACATCAACTCATTTCTCTAACTATTGCTATTAATTATGAAGCTATAGCAGTATTTTAATGGACAGCCACCTCTGTTTCCTTACCCACCACCTGGTAAAACATTTCACTTGAAATATTCAGGAAGCTTCTTAGTTTTAATAAATAGAGGAGAATGATGTTCTGAACTCCCGTTTCACAGTAACTCACATCAGTGTTATAATCACAAACGGCTTCTCCATCTAGGTTTTCTCCATTTAGGTATATTCTGTTGTCCATCATCTTCCCTGAAAAACTAGACACACATGAATCCCACATAATGAAGACAGGCATCTTATATCTTTGATGCAGCAACAATTAGCCACATGGCTTCCCACACCCACTGGCAATCAATAAATTTTCTCGAGTGATTTGAGAGTAGAGATACATTAACATTTGCCAGTCACAAATCTCAGACAGGGTCAATGTAAAAAAAAAAAAGAGCACATATTGAAATTAATTATGCCCATGCAAAAATCCATCCACTTAATCTTTTGAAGCATAACAGCATAGACATTTTCTAAGTGTTTAACATTGTATTATCCCTTATAATAAATATATTTTGATGTAATGTCCAAATAGAGTGACTGATACCCTGCTTTCTACCCAGTTTCTGTGACATTTATTGACATTTGATGTTCAAGTGAATACTTTTATGAATATGTATATCTTTCAAGTTATTTTAGGCACACTCTGGTGTTTGCTGGAGTATATATTTAAAATGAAGGTCTTTCCTCATTCATTATGTTTATAGGGTTTGACTCTAGTTTGCATTTTGGAATATTGAGTAAGGATTAAATTTCAGTCAAAGGCTTGGCCACTTTACATTTTACAGTTTTGCTCCTGCATGATAGCTGAGGTTGAATAAATCGTGAGTTCCAGAGAGAAGCATGCACTAGGATGGAATTTTTAAAGTTCAATTTTAGCATTGTATCTTTTTGTTCTTATATGCATATATGAAAATAGTGAGTTTGGGGATTAAAGGGCCTTCTCTCTTTTTTCTCTCCCTTTCCTTTTCTCTTTCATTTTATTAAAGAAAAGAACTCTTAGGGCCAAGCTATCATATTAGTACCCAAGTCTATATAAGAGGGGGTGTTATAAAGGCTCTGGGAGCTCAGATAGAAGTTTTAGATTGCCTACTGCATTCTGTCCTCATGGAGTAGGTAACTATCAGGCTCTAGCATATTTATTCTGATATCTGTGGATCTTTAAGGAAATTAAGAAGGAGTGGGAGATGATGTGATAATAAAGAAGCTTGAAGAACTCACCCTTTCCAGGAATGTGTTTAGTGCTCCTTGTTCTCAAAGACACGTGAGCCTGTGTGTAATGTACCAGGATCATCTTGCCTCTACTGTCTATTGAAAATAGAAATTTTCTTAGCAAAATGTGTGTATATCCAAGGAGTCCATAAACGTTTGTTTATTTATTTGTATCTTTATTTATTCATTTAAAGTTTTTTGAGAGAGAGCATGAGCAAGGGAGAAGGGCAGAGAGAGAGAGAGAGAATCTTAAGCAGGCTCTGTGTTCAGCGCAGAGCCTGACATGGGACTCAGTCCCACAACCCTGGGATTGTGACCTGAGCTGAAATCAAGAATCAAACACTTGACCTACTGAACCACCCAGGTACCCCCATAAACATTTACTGAGTCCCTACTGTGTGCCATAATTTCTAAGACTCATCTGCAAAATAAGCAATTTAGAATAACTTCAGGATTGGCACAAGATTCCAAGTCATCTTGGACCCAACTCATAATTGTAGAACAATAAAAGAGATGGGACTAAACACTTGAAAAGCACTAATTTGGCTTGGTCTATAACATTTCCATTTAAAATGTGAGTTAGAAAGTCAAGAAAGACCCACAGGTAAGCATCCAGATGGAAGATGGGCACCGGTATGGTGATATCTGGACCTTTGGGCAGCTGAGTTTCCAGGGTCAGAGGTGCAAATCCACTAGCTGAGACACTCAGGAACTCACTGACTCGCTCTGAGAATTCTTATTGCCAGGTAAAACATGCACGTCTTTTGAAGGGTAATTACAATCCAGTAACCGCAAGGAGCCACACGTTCATGGACTTGGACGTTCCAAATAATGCAAATAATTTTTTGAAGAGCATGGAGCATATATATTTACATCCACAATCAGCATTCTATTTTACCCTGTAGTTCTGACATAATTGCTGGGGAAAATATCCTTCATTCCATCCTGGTGTCAGTATGAATTCAGTTTTTTAAGTCACCTATAATCTGAGGACAGCAAAAAATCCTTTTCATTCCAACAGCTTTTTCTTGCTCATAGATAGATGTTTGAACAGGTATGAGAGAAATAAGTGTTGGCAAGCAATAACTTGCAACTGCAGCCGTTTGGGGGAAAAGGAATCAAGGGAAGTTCAATCCACGGCAAGTAGAAGCCTATTGGCTATTGTCAGAGAAACAGGATCAAGGACCAAAGGCTAGCCCTCCACCCAGCCATAATTCACTGTTTTATTACTTCCCCATAGCAGCCTGGAAGGCACAGGGAACCCTTGCCTTATGTAGAAACACTTGAAACACTAATTGGCCAGAGTCAGGGGGATCGGATGTTTTACTCACAAGGCACCAAAGACAAGAAGGCGTTTTTATGGGCTAGAGCCTAACTCAGTTGGATTTCACATATTGCTATTAAAAGACCATTTGTAGGGCTCCTGGGTGGCTCAGTCAATTGAGCGACCAACTCTTGATTTTGGCTCATATCACGATCCCAGGGTCATGAGGTCGAGCATTATATCAGACTCCCTAGAGCCTGCCTGGGATTGTCTCTCTTTCGCTCAGCTTCTCTCCCCCCACTCATGTGATATCTCTCTCTAAAATAGTAAGTAAATAAGTAAATAAAGATCATTTGTGAAAGATGCTAAGAAAAGAAAGATTAAAGAGATAATTATTGAAACATACCAAAATAAGGCCTTGCCCTAATGCCCACTACCTCTGCCCTATTTTAAGTAAGAAACTTATTCTCTAGCTCTTAGGGGAAGGTGGCAGGGTCATCCATTGATGGGAGTTAAGTCCTGGTAGTGCAGTCTTTGATAACGTTTACCTTGCTGGGATTTGGGGTGGGGTAAAATAAGTTAAAAACATGTTCAGTTCAGGGAATGGTAATGTGAAGTTATTGATAAATGAATTAATATTTTATTAAGAACTAGAGGAAATGGAGGTCTCATGGCAATGATTATAAGAAGGAATGCTGCCACTTTCAGGTAAAGAGCTGGCAAGTTTTGATTATCTAACAAGACCAATCAGCTGTGCATGCATTCTCCACATCATAGTTATTTACTACTGTGAGACAAATGACCCCAGAACATACTCACTTAAAAAAGAAAACCCAATCATGTATTTTCTCTCACAATTCTGAGGGTCAGGAACCCAGGAGTGACTCGGCTGGTGGTTCTGGCTCAGGATTTCTCATGAGGCTGCCGTCAAGAAGTCAGCCAGAGTTGTATTCATCTGAAGGCTCAACTGGGGCCAATGGATCTGCTTTCAAGATGATTTGTTCTTATTGCTCTTCTTGGCTGGAAGGCCTTCTTGCCACGTGGACTTCTCCATCAGGCTGCTCAAGTGTTTTCGCAACATGGCCGCTAGCTTCCCAGAGAGAGTGCCTGAGAGTAAGGAGGAAGCCACAACACCTGTTATGACCTTTCTCAGAATTCCTATGTGGTTGCTTCTGTCATGTTCTCTTTGTTAGAACCAAAGTGCAGCTCACACTCAAAGAGAGGGTGCTTCAGATCCAGTTTATTAATGTAAGAGTAACAGAGAATTATCAATATATTTTAAAACTGCTGCAGAGGGGTGTCTGGGTGGTGCAGTTGGTTAAGTGTCCAGCTTCAGCTCAGGTCATGATCTCATGGTTTGTGAGTTCGAGACTTACCTTGGGATGTCTGCTGTCAGCACAGAGCCTACTTCAGATTCTCTGTCTTTTTTCTTTCATTGCCCATTGCCTGTTCATGACTCTCTCTCTCTCTCTCTCTCTGTGTCTCTCTCTCTTTTTTTCGCTCTCTCTCAAAAATAAATTTTAAAATATATTTTAAAATCAAGTTTAAAAAATGGGGCACCTGGGTGACTCAGTCGGTTAAACATTGGGCATAGGCTTGATTTCAGCTCAGGTCATGATCTCATTGTTCATGAGTCTGAGCCCTGCATCAGATCAGGCTCTGTGCTGACAGCACAGAAACTGCTTGGGATTCTTTCTCTCCTTCTGTCTCTTCCCCTCCCCGACTTGTTCCCTCTCTCTCTCTCTCTCTCTCTCTCTCTCTCTCTCTCTCTCTCTCAGAAGTAAATAAACTTATAAAAAAATCAGCTGTAATCAGGTTCCTGGCTGGTTCAGTCAGTAGGGCATGTGACTCTTGATCTTGAGTTTGTAAGTCAGAACTTCACATTGGATGTGGCGATTTCTTAAAACAAAATCTAAAAAAAAAAAAAAAAATACTGCCACAGTAATGAATCACTGAAAGAATTTCTGTCCCTTTAATTTTGAGTTTACTATTTTTGATTATCTAATATAAACAATTGTTCATGCGTTCTCCATAGTTCAAACTTAGATCTTTCTTACATGACAGTACTAAAGAAGAGTATCCTTTTAGGTGACAGGTAACAAGGAAAAAGTGAATTTGCCTGTCATTTTTAAGAAAGTAGGCTTTCCCAGTTGACTGACCTGCGGATGGGTCAGTAAAAGCCCTTCAGGAGCCTCAGTAGACATGCTGCTCTAGCACCACACCAGGTCCACTGTAGTCAGATTTGCCTAAGTATTCTTAGCTGTTTTTGTGGCTTAACCTTATTACGTTTTCTTCTACCCTTGATCAATGATGTTGCCTATTCTATGTTTTGCATGTTCTTCATGGGACCAGAAATTTGGGGAATGAGAAGTCTGGACCACACGTAGAGTATAATGTTCAGTTCTAAGCTAAAAAAAAAAAAAACCCAAAAAAACAAACAAACAAACAAAAAAAGAAAACCAAAGCCAAGGCCATCTGATAGAACAGGATGGAGAAGACCCCTAGCTGTTGTGTGTGCAGAACCCTTGAGGACCTCTGGGCATTTTGACCTGGAGAATGTCCTGCCCGTATTCCCTTGGACCTTCCCTTAGAAGTACCTGCTGGCTGAGTTCCAGCTGCCAGCCTATCCATCTCTTTGTCTGAGGGCTTCCTCTCAAAGTTGGAGCCCAATCTCTCTCAAGAGCAGCGCTCAACTAATAACTGATGGGCGTTGGTGTATAACCCCCCAGCTTCCTCAGCCTTTGGGTTGGATAACCCTGAGGCCAGGGTTCTATGCTGGCTTCCCGGTTACCCAAGGGCTGAGCTCAGGTTGTCCACAGTGGTCATTGACTTGATAACACCTGATTGACTGCTTTCCTTTCCCTCTCAATTCCCCTCTCCTCTACTGCTGCTTCCTAGAACCACCTCCCAGGTAAACTATCACATTTGAATAAATCCTTATGACAGAGTCTGCCTCCTAAAGAACTCAAATTAAGACATGATGTGACTACAGTCTTCAAATGTATGGGTGACTGTCATGTAAAAGAGTGATTAGATTTACTATTCAAAAGGGAGGATTAGGAGGTGCCTGGTTGGCTTAGTCAGAAGAGCATGTGACCCTTGATCTTGGAGTTGTGAGTTTGAGCCCCACATTGGGCATACAGGTTACTTTTAAATAAGTAAATAAATAAATAAACTTTAAAAAATAAAGGGCGAGACCTAGGACCACTAGATAGTAGTTATCAGGAGATGGGATTTGGTTTAGCATAATTCCAAAATAATAAGACGCCCTTGATGTTTAATTTTATGCATCAACTTGACTGAGCTAAGGGATGCCAGATAACACCTAGAACATTATTTCTGGGTGTGTCTCCAATGGTGTTTCCAGAAGGGATTCGCATTTGAATCAGTGGACTGAGTAAAGATCACCTTCACCAATGTGCATGAGGCACTGTCAAGTCTGTTGAAAGCCCAAATAGAACCAAAAGGCTGAAGAAAGGGGACTTCATGTCTCTGCTTGGGCTGGGACAGCCATCTTCTCCTACCTTCAGACGTGGGTGCAACTAGTCCTCAAGCCTTCATTCTCAGACTGAAATAAGTCACCAGCTTTCTGGCTCTTCAGCAAGCAGATGGCAGATGATGCCACTTCTCGGCCCTCATAACTGCTGAGCCAATTCCTGTGATACATTTCATCTTATGTATGTTATTGTCTCTCCTATTGGTTTTGGTTCCCTGGAGCTCCCTGACTAATACAGTACCTGAAAACGGATGGGGCTGCTTTGGGAAGTAAAAAAGTCAATATTACAGGGGGTGTTTCTACAGAGGCTGGTTAACCACCAGGGATACGTAATTGATCTGAAACCTAAACTAAATGCTTTTGAAGGTCAGAGGTGGGCTTACCATTATGATAATGAAGCCGAAACTTGTGGATTCTCCTCCTCGAAGACCCTTTCAAGGCCTCGCAATGGGCATGCATGGCCACACATTTCCATAAACGTGCAGATCTTTGTATCAGATTAAGGCCACTGACTTTTGTTTTTCTTTTAATTAAAAAAATTTTTTTAATGCTTATTTATTTTTTAGAGCAAAAGAGAGACAGAGGGAAGCAGGGGGAAGAGCAGAGAGAGAGGGAGACGCAGAACCCAAAGCAGGCTCCAGGCTCTGAGCTGTCAGCACAGAGCTGACGTGGGGCTCAAACTAACAGACCTCAAGATCATGACCTGAGCTGACTCAGCCACCGAGGCACCCCTGACTTTTGTCTTTTTAAAGATTTTATTTTTAAGTAATCTCTACTCTACACCCAATGTGGGGCTCAAACTCACAACCTCAAGATTAATAGTCACCTGCTCTATTGATTGAGCCAGCCAGGTGCCCTGACCACTGGCTGTTTTGACTGCAACTTAATATTTGTTTTCTAGGAATTTCTTGGAACAGAATTTCTCAGAATTCCAGGGTTTGGGGGTAACACGTGTAGCAGTGCTAGAAGCCAGTCCAACTCACTGTGACATTGCATGTGTTGATGTATTCCAACACATCAGAATGAATTTTACAATGTCTGATACATCTTGTCCTGACAAGTGTGGTGACTCTAGATGGAATACATGCAAAATTGCCACCAACCCAACAGAAGAGCCTGAAAACACAAGTGACAATGGCAAAAAGGAAAGCCCTCTTTCCTTATGCTAAGAACTCTTACACTAAGAGTAATTTGATATCATGCTGTCCGTCTTTCAGTGTAACAGCAATTATAAGTCTTCAAATTATATTTGTGTGTTCTTTGGCTTTAGAATAATTTTAATATTTTTCCATAATTATTAACCAGCCAAAATTTTATTTTAATTATTTTATTTTTTATTAAGCTTTTTAATCCCAGTGTAGTTAACATTAGTGTTACATTAGTTTCAGGTGTACGATATAGTGATTCTTCACTTCGCTACATTACTCGGTTTCTAATTTAATTTAATTAAATTAGATTTTTTTAATGTTGATTTATTTTTGAGAGCGAGAGAGACAGAGCACGAGCAGAGGAGAGGCAGAGACAGAGGGAGACACAGAATCTGAAACAGGCTCCAGGCTCTGAGCTGTCAGCACAGAGCCCGACATGGAGCTCGAACTCACGAGCTGTGAGATCATGACCTGAATCGAAGTCGGGCGCTTAACCGACTAAGCCACCCAGGCACCCCCTTATTTTTCTTATTTTTAAGTAGTATCTACACCCAATGTAAGGCTAGAACTTACAACCCCGAGGTCAAGAATCACATGCTCTACTGACTGAGCCAGCCAGGCGACCCTCCCAGGCATGCTTTTAATAAAATCTTAAAATACAGAGTCAAGGTTGGCATGACCCTCTGCTATCTCTCTATGACATTCTCCCCTTAGAGGGACATCATTTTGTATGCCTATTGACACTTTCTACAAAGAATTGCATAAACAAAAGGGACTCTATAATAGAGTTACTGATAACCAAGAAAGTGAAATGGTAAAACTATTCTTTCAAATGCTTTCTAATCTATAATGCTGCCCCAGGGATGAAGAAAGTCAGTGCTTATATAAGTATGTATGAAATATTAATCTGAAAGACCAAGATGAGGAGAAGACGGAATAATAAGACAATGAAAACTGGCCAGTGATAAAAGAGGGTTAAACATTCCTTGACTGGACAGGGATAGGGTTATGTGGTGACAGCAGGAATTAGCAAACTATTGTGCATCGGCCAAATGTACTCCTGCCTCGTTTGTAAATAAAATTTTATTGAAACAGTCATATTCACTTATTTACATAAAGCACGTGGCTGTTTTCACGCTGTGACTGTGGAGTCGGCATGACTGAGACCGTATGGCCTGCAAAACACAAAATACTGGCTCATCGGCCTTTCATAGAAAATGTTTAACAACCTCTCGTCTAGAGCTAATCTTTGGGCTAGACGAAGTTAGTTTCTGTGTCAGCTTGTAGCACAGATATGCATGGAGAATAATTCTTATTCTATAAAAAATTTCACAGTGAGAGAGATCTTAATTTTGTAATAGAATTTTAAAATTGAAAAAAAAAACTTTGACATTGGAAGTTGTAAAACTTCTCTATTCAGGTCAGGCTCTTAGTCATTATTGCAGAAGAGGAGAAAGATCAGGTTTAAAAATAAGACTTAATTTTTTTAATGTTTATTTATTTTTGAGAGAGAAAGAAAGAGACCTAGTGTGAGCAGGGGAGGGGCAGAGAGAGAGGGAGACACAGAATCCGAGCAGTCTCCAGGCTCCACCCCAAGCTCTGAGCTGTCAGCACAGAGCCTGATGCAGGATTTGAACTCACAAGCTGTGAGATCATGACCTGAGCTGAAGTCGGAGGCTTAACCCACTGAGCCACCCAGGGATCCCTTTGGTAAACACCTGAGCTCAGTTGCACCCATCTACCTTTCCCGCAGCACAAGCCAACACTGTCCCTACAACCCACCATGGGTATATGTCTGTGCATATGTACCTTGGTGCAGGTGAACACACACACACACACACACACACACACACACACACACACATACACACACACACATACACACACACTGCTTTGGCTGCATTAATCTCACAGCTCTCTATACTCTTTAAACATTCATGTCTCCTATGTCCTTGCCTTTGCTATTTTCATGCCTTTCTTGTGGCTGAAAACCACTCTTTTGTCCCAAAACTCTAGCTGTGAGAAACCTGAAACCAAATTCATTTTCTTTTCCTTGGAGCATGCTTGGGAAATGTGCTCCTGCGTTTCAGTCTCCCCTTTCTGAGCTTTCATTCTCCTGCCTTTGGGCGAGTGGGAAGAAATTCAAAAGGTCCAATCAGTGCTCTGCTGCTGGGGGTCTTCTGAGCTACATTTTTAATACTTAGAGAAAAATCCTCAATTCACTAAAGGACTAGCATCTGCAAAACACAGGGAGGTTTTCTGATATTCTTTCAGGCAAGAACTAGTCTTCTTAACTTCAACCACAACTTCTCTGGGAGCTCAGACAGGGCAAAGCTAATGTTTCCTTCTTGGAGTGGTGCCTGATGTGCCAGAGTCCAGCCCAGCAGGCCCAGGGCTCCCTGAAGGATGGACGGTGTCGGCGAAAGGGAGTGAGAGAGCCTCAGCTTCTTTCTGTTCACCAGGCGGCCATCTCTTCCCTGACCAGAGAGTCAGCCGTTTTTATTAAACAAGCATATGGGATACAAAACAGGAGTGGAAATTGCCTTAGACAATGATTTTTGATGACAAATTCTTTGGCATGTAAAAATTTCCCAGAGGTAGATTGGTAGAAGACTCATGCATAATCTTTATCAATAGTGATAAATAGGTGACTAAATGCCTCTCACATGGGGAAGGAAGGGATCTTTAGCATTTAAATACAAGGCAATGTTTTTAGCATAGTAAAGGCAAGAGTTAGTTCTTTGTGAGCAGGCGTCAATAGCCTGTTTTTTGAGGGGAAGAAAAACAGGTTTTCTCAGGAAATGTAATATTTGCTCCCATAATCACAAAGGAAGAAAATCCTATAACAAGTTTTTTCATAAGGTACAATTCACATATTTTTAGCATAAGAAGGCAAGTCACTCCTGATATCAGTCAGTCAGGCACCTTGGGGGTCAGTGCTCAACCAGGAATTGAGTGGGGGTTGAGTGGGTGTAGATGCCAGTCACCATCTGATGGTGGGAGGCCTTGCAAACCTGCCTGACTTCAGAAGTGGCTCCCAGCACTGATGCACTCGAGGACTGACTGGCATAGGAAGGGATGTAGCCCATGTTTACTACGGGGAAGAGTGAAAGAACACGGTGGCATAGACCTAGAGGAATTCTTGGTAGGAAGGTGAACTATTAGAGTCAGATTGCTATTTCAGTGCTCTGTTAAACAGTTCGGGCATGTCTACAGTGGTTGCAATCCCATGGCCCAGGGCAGGGCCGCCATGTCACACAACTCTGGCATGCTCAGCCTACAGGCCGGCCCCCCATCTGCAGCACTGGGGTAGTGCTAAGCGCATGGGGTTCAAGGTGCACATTCTCAGGTTTGATTTCCAACTTCAGCATTTACTAGTATATTGACTCTATGCAAATTCCTTAAAATTCTCCAGACTTCTATTTGTTCATCTTTAAAATGGGTGAATCATACATCATTGTGTTATAAGGATGACATGAAGTAAGATATAACACTTAAGAAAATGTTAAATGCTTGGGGCGCCTGGGGGTGCTCAGTCGGTTAAGCACCTGATTTCAGCTCAGGTCATGGTCTTGTGGTCTGTGAGTTTGAGCCCCACATTGGTCTCTGTGCTGATGGCACAGAGCCTGCTTGGGATTCTCTCTCTCTCTCTCTCTCTCTCTCTCTCTCTCTCTCCTTCCCTCTCTCCCTCTCTCAATAAATAAATAAATAAACTTAAAAAAAGAGAAAGAGACACACCTCAGTGGCTTCATCTGTTGGGCATCTGACTTTGGCTCAGGTCATTATCTCTTGGTCTGTGGGTTTGAGCTCCGTGTCAGGCTCTGTGCTGGCAGCTCAGAGCCCTGGAGCCTGCTTTGGATTCTGTGTCTCCCCCTCTCTGCCCCTCCCCTGTTCTCTCTCTCTCTAAAAAATAAAAACAAAAAAAATTTTTTTTAAAGAAAAAGAAAGGGGCGTCTGGATGGCTCAGTCGGTTAAGCCTCTGACTTCTGCTCAGGTCACGATCCCACGTTTGTGGGTTCGAGCCCTGCATTGAGCTCTGTGCTGACAGCTCAGAACCTGGAGCCTGCTTCCGATTCTATGTCTTCCTCTCTCTCTGCCCCTCCCTTGCTCTTGCTCTGTCTCTCTCTGTCTCAAAAATAAATAAAACATTAAAAAAATTAAAAAGAAAAAGAAAATGGCAAGTGCTTAATAAATAAGCTTTTCGTGAAATGTGTTTATGGTTAGTTGTGAATCTTCACTGGAGATTTACGTCATTATAAACCGTCTTTGTACGAAATGGGTTTTGATGCTATTGCATGTAAATGTTATAGGATTAGTTTCCTAGGATTGCTCTAGCAAGTTATCACAAACTGGGTGGCTTTAACAACAGAAATGTATTGTCTCTCTGTTCTGGAGAACAGAAACCCAAGATCAAGGTGCTGGCAAGGCCGTACTCCCTCGGAAGGCTGTGGGGAAGGATCCTTGCCTCTTCTAGCTTCTCGTGGTGCTCCTCGGCTTGCAGCTGTGTGACTTCAACCTCTGTCTCTGTCATCACTGCCTTCCCTTCTTCCCTCTTTGTCTATGTTCAAATTTCCCTCCTCTCATAGGGACATCAGTCATTGGATTAAGGCCCACCCACATCCAGCAGGACCTCATGTTAACTTACATCTGCAAAGACCCTATCTCCAAATAAAGTCACATGAACACTTACTCGGGCTCAAGGCTCAACCATGTATTTTGGGGGGACACAACTCAACCCGCCATGTATTTTGGGGGGACCATGAACATAGTTTGGTGGGGAGGAGAAGATTCTCTTCAGGAGCCTGTGTATATCCTTGGAAAAGTCACTTAGCTATCTGTCCTCTGTGTCCTCATCTGTACCATCCGTGAAATGAGAACACTGGATAATGTACTCACTCAGATCTCTCAGTCTTTATGTTTCACAGTTTTATGAAGGCTCCCAGATTCCGAATCCGGTGACCCTGAATTCCTGAGGTTCTTCCGTAATGCTGGGCTTAGACAGCCAAAGGTAGGACAGCGGCCTCACGGGTGAGTCCATTGGCCAGCATGGGTCCCACCTGCGGTGCTCACCTCCTCTGCGCCCCTTGAGCGGCTCCGTGACACCTGCATTGAATCCACGGGGGCTCTTTTCCCACCAAATTTGTTCTTCATTCCCTTTTTTGTTTCATTCTAAACCACTGGTAGTAAATTCTATTTTGATTTTTACAAAACCTGCCTCCATTTCAGTGGACTGCTGTAGGGTCAACCTATATTTCAATCACTACTGTTGGCAACTTTTGAACACGGTTAAGAGCCAGGATAGGATGCACAGGTTTTTTGGAGGAGCGGAGCAGATAGGAAAGCCCACGCGGTGGACTTCAAATGTATTTATGTTCCGTTCCATGCAGAGGAAGATGTCCTTGTGGGTTCATTGGCTTGACCATGGATCTTCACTTGAACCTGAAACAAGGGGGGAAAACCCCTTTAGTCTAGCAAATCCGCCATAGAGAAGACCATTGGGTTCACACATGTGAAGCAATGGTGCATATTTATGGCTTGCAAGAACCTTTAGGATCTCCCTAGAGCTTTACTGTTAAATAACTTTTAAGTCCCAGTGCTACTGGAGGCTTATACGTCTTGCAGTTTTTATTATGAATGATGTCATTACCTAGGAAATAACCTCTCAAACCACATTCTTTCTAAGGATTCTATAGAATATACCTCAAAAGTATATATTTTTCTGTACCCAAGCATTAAACAATATAAGCTTGCTAAATTGATTATGCAAATTTTGTAAAAGTAAACAAATACAAACTGCATAAATATTTCTAGTATCTACATATTGCATACACTGAGAACTATATTTTGCCAAGTATGGATTGAAAATAACAATGATGATGAAAATAGTCAAAATAGCATTGCAGAATTTAAATTGAGAATCATATAGTGCTGGGGAACCTGATAATGAATATAATAAATCTCACACAACTATACAGTTAATTTTCTGATTTACTAGGAAAGTGTTTGCAAAGGTAAAATGCAGCCTGGTTCCTATTAATGTAACACTGACTTTGAATTAGTGGCATCTGAATTAATGAGGTTTTATTTTGAAGGGAAACTTTACTTTTAAAAACAATTTATTTAGATCATATAACTTTTTGTGTGTGGTTGCATCCATGATAGCGTCAATAACTCAAAGTTCCCACTCATGGGAGCCAAAGATGTCCCCCTCAGCACCACACTAGTGGAGGCATCGATTGTGAAGACACGCCTAACTCCTGTAATTTGTGATCCTTGCGGGTTACTTTAATCCTGAGCCAGTGGTTCCTTCCACAGGGGTCTGCTCCGTCGTGGTGGCTCGGAGGCAGAGCAGTATCAAGAAAAGAGCACAAACCCTGGAGTTAGACAGACCTGAGAGCTCAAGTGACATTCAGGTTCCTAGCATGTGACGTGGGCCCTCCTTGACTTCTCTTGCCCTCAGGTTCCTCATCTGGAAAATGGGTCCTGTTGCAGAGCATAGTTAAGGGGAGAGAATGGGATAAAGCAGGGACTGCGCCCTTTCATGTGAGCCCATGGGATGAACCAGCTCCCTGGCAGGGACTAACATTCAGAATCGGCTTGTTGGAAATGTGGTTGGAACAAAACTGAAATCTCTACTGTATATGCTGGGGGTTCGCAGAGGTGAAAAGGAAATGGGCCTTATGCGATCTTACTGTGGGATAGTTGGTCTGGATCAGAGGATCGCACAGCTCTTTGAGGTTTAATGCTAGATAAGAAATAATATGTTTGACTTCTGTCCCAGGTTCCTGGTGCAGAGCCCCTAAAGCCCTTGGAATTTCCTGAGCTACAATGGAGACAGGAGCTTCTTTTGTTATTTATAATGAGCTCCTCTTAACCACTCAATCTGAGTTTCTGCTAATCAGGTGGCTTTTGGTTGAGTCCCTAGACAGCTTCAGGATGGTGGTTGGTGGCCGGAAAGACTGAGCCATGATCAGGGGGTTGGAACTCTCAGCCCTGCTCCCTGACCCTGAGGAGGGAAGAGGGGCTGGAGTTTGAAATCAGTCACCAATGGCCAAGGATTTACTCAGTCATGCTGACATGATGAAACCTCCATCCACACACCCCCAGATGAGGGAGCCGAGGGATCTTCCGAGTTTGTGAGCCCCTCCATGTGCCAGGGGGATGGTGTGCCCCCACTCCAGGGGGACGGAGACTCCTGTAGGCAGGGCTCTTCTGGACCTCACCCTCTATAACTCTTCATCTGGCTGTTCATTTGTACCCTTTATAATAAACAGTAGTAGTAAGTATAGCATTTCCCTCGATTCTGGGCGTTGTTCTGGGAACCCTAGAATGTATAGCCAAGTCAGAAGGAAGTGCCAGCAGACTGGGCATCCCATTTGCGCTGGTATTTGAGGCGAGGGTTATCTCATACTAACTACTCTGAGTGGTTAGTGTCTGTTGGATACCCAGTTAGTGCTGGAGAATCAGGGAATCTGAGAGCCATTTTTGATAAGTTTTGCAGCCAAACCCACCCATGTCTCTCATTTCAAACCAGTAACTCAGAGGCTTTGTCCCAGTAGCTGGGACAAAGTTTCATATTGCTAGGCTGCTGCAGAAGAGAGATATATGTGTTTCTTCTCAGTTTCCAGTGTGTGTGTTTAAGGACACTGATGGGGAGGGTCAGCTCTCTCCTCTGGACAGCTGTTACCAGATAGGCATCTTAGGGTGAGAAATTAGTGGCCTAAATGAGCGACCAGGGGCCAAGAGTCAAGAAAATAAGGAAATGGGTTACCACGGCCAAGGTCATTCTTGAACTGCAAAAGGGGAAGCTGTGTGTAAGACCCCTCATGGGTAGCATACTTAGTGTGACAGCCTCACAGATATGTTCAAAACACTGCCTGCCCCACACTGAAAATATCTCCCGTATTCTCCAGGATTTTCTCATTCACTACTTTTCTTTCTGGAACTGGGTAGGCTAGCACAAATGTAAATAAACACATAAATAAATATATGTCATCTTCATTATCTTTTGTATCACTAGGATGAATCTCATTTTCAGGAACTTCCATGCCCCTGGGGAATCATGTGTCTACCCCTGTGGTTCATATTTTCAATTTTGAAAAGCTTTTCCACAAACCATTTTCTTCTAGTTCTGGGCCTATGAAGCGAAATTAATTTACTTGCCTCCTCTCTGTGGCGTCAGCTCGGCCCTGTTAAGTTGGATGCTAGAGGACATGTGTTATAACGCTCCAAGAGAACAAAAAAATGTTTTCCAGCTTGCAAATTGCTTTTTGTTTATTTAATTTTGTCTTTCACAGACTATATATTCAGCATATGCCTCTGGGGTCTTTTATACATTAACAATTCAAAAACCACTGACCTATAATCACATTAAAACTCCCATTTTATTTCCAGTTTAACCATAACAGAATCCTCTTACATGAGTTGGGCAGAAGCCTTGAAAATAGATAATCTTGCCTCTAAAATGCTAGGGCTTTATAAAGTAAGTAGGGATTATAAGTTCAAATTGTGAGCCATTTTATTATGATAGGTTCAGTCATGATCATGCAATTACAAGCATTCCAAATTTTGTTGGTTGATCCACTTAGCTATCTCCTGATCAATTTAGTGGTTTGGTTTGGTGTGGTCGGGATGCCCACCCCTGTCAACAAGAGAAAATGAGCACAGTTCCCAGCCACCCCTGGCAGGTGACAGAGGAGAACTGGGCATCTCAGCGATTCCGAATCAAGAGACCATTTTCACAATCACCTGGATGGGTTGTCATCACTTAAGCATTTTGTCCTTTTCAAAAGTAGCTGAAGCCTGGGACTTTCGAAGGCTAGGCCGAAATCTGTTTCTCCAGCTCAACTTGGTCCTTACTTATCACTGAGGTTAGTCCCTTCGCCTGTTTCTGAGTGGAAACGTGTGTGTTTAAAACAACAGTTACCCTGAATGTCTGCCAGGTTTTGGTTATCCAGACAAGTCCTAATGTCATGTTAATGACAGCTTGGTCTACATTTTATTATCCAGTTGTATTGAGAGTTATGAGAAAAAAGGGAGAGAAGTCTAAAGGTGCAGCTAACCATGGCCGTTCGGTCAACCTTTTGTCTGGCTGTTTATCTGACTTGATTTTTGTACCGGTATTCGGATTACCATGTAGGTAAGCCAACCAGGTCATTAAAGCCGCTAAGGGAATCAACTATGTAATAACGTTTGTGTTTGACCGTGTTAGGACAAATGAGGTGACCCTGTGTAACTAGTTTCTTAAAAGGAATGAGCTCAGTGGATACAAACAGGACATAATGCTATTTCTCTTTCCTTTCGTGGCTTTGCCAGATCTCGGTCCTCTGACCCTGATGGTTGTAGTGGACACACCTCATTGCTTGTAAGTGGCTTCAGGTATAAGAATAATCTCACTTAAGTAACTATGACTCCTCACAAGGGTTAAAGTGTCTCTTCCTGTCTAAATCAAAGCTTCAGTCTCCCATTCAAACCGGGGCTTTTTCCTTCCCCCGTTCTGGCCTCACCCTCTCGGCTCAGAGACCCAGCAGGGAAGGACTCGTGCCTCCTTCTGCTTGCCCCTTTCTCTGCCCTCCCAAGGTCTTCTTGAGGACAACCCAGCCTCCGTGGGCGGGGAAGGGGGGAAGGCTTGCTGTGCCCTCCCATTTCTGGCCTGGAGTGGGAGGAAGTTTTTTCTCTCTCATTCGATAACTTTCTCTAATTACTCTTTTTTTATTTCTAGTCTTTCTTAAATAAGCTGCCGATGGACCACCAGAAAGTCCCATTCAGCATCTGTTTACAGACATACATCCCAGCACGTGTATATTCCAGTGTAGAAACCTCACTTCCCATGATTCGAGAGTTCTTCAAAGATCAACATTGTTCCTAGAAGCTCTTTCGTTTACTAGGAAAGAAGTGACTCTAGAAAGTGGGTGTTGAGAAGAATAGCCCGTATTGATCTTTGGATGCTGTTAATTTGCCTGTTGGGGCCACCGGATCTGAGTGTCTGCTTTGCTTATCTCCCGTGTGCATATGACAAGGTGACATTGGTGCGTGCGCTTATGTCGGTGGCTTCCATTTCTTACAGACAGAATCAGGGCTGTCCGTCCCCTCTTGGTGCCACCTCGTGGGTAGTGGGTGGTCTGAATAACACAGAGAAGAGTCCTGGTCTCCGTGCTGTCTCTGCTTTAATTTGTTTACATTTTCATTTAACTGCTCTGTTGGGAACATTAAATCAACGTGGATGATTTTTGAAGAATGTAATCTAGAAAATTCAATTATTTAGTGCCTGGAAGGGTTTCAAAAATTAAAATGCTGTGCAAAAATGTGTAAGCATTTATTATTAAAATTAAATAAATGTTTGCTCCATGCAATTAAATTGCATTGTCAAAATGGGGTGTTTGACTCCTCCAAACACATTTCGTGTTATTTTTATTTGGACTTTTTCTAATGCTCCTGGGCAGAATTAGAACCTTCCCTGTTGCTCCCATAGCTTTGTCTTTATACCTCTATTTTAGCTAAATTCAATTCAATTTGATTTTATTTAGTGCCAAATTACATTTATTAAGTATAAACTAGGTACGAGGTACTGTGCTGGGCTCCAAGGAACAAAACGTTAGGTTCTACTTTCATTCAAACTACAAGAGTGTGCGCAAGTGCGTGTGTGTGTGTGTGTGTGTGTGTGTGCATGCGTGTGTGTGTGTGTGTGTGTGTGTGTGTGTGTGTGTGTTTACTTCAATGCAGTTAGTTCCCTGGTAACAACAAAATTCAAAGGAGGCAAAGGGAAGGGAATGAATGCCTATTAGCGTTCCAGGTGCTGACAGCTTCCAAAATGAATGATTTTGATTGCATTGAATTAAAAACAAAGCAAAACTGAGTCCTTTCCCTTTTGAAAGGATTCATCTTTTTTTAAGTTTATTTATTTATTTTTGTGAGAGACACAGAGAGAGAACACCAGTGGGGGAGGGGCAGAGACAGAGGGGGCCAGAAGATCTGAAGCAGGCTCCATGCTGACAGCAGAAAGCCCGATGCAGGGCTCAAACCCACAAACCAAGAGACCATGACCTGAGCCAAAGTTAGACACTTAACCCACAGAGCCACCCAGGTGCCCCTGGAAGGATTCACATCATTGTGGATGGGGAGACAAAGGACTCCTCCCACCTCCCCCCATGGAAGGGGCCCGACAGAGAAGAACAGTGGCAAGATTTTCCTTTCATTAGTTTTGCCCTTGACATTGGTGCATACAGTCCTGCAAATTGGAAGTATTTCGTAGGTTTCCAGGTTGTTTCCAGCGAGTGGGCCTGGCATGATGGCAACCTTCTTCCTAAAGTCAAGCGGTTTTCATCATTTTCTCACATAGCTCTGACTTGTTTACAGAGGGATGGTCCTGAATATTAAACAGCTGGTATTCAGAAAAAAAAAATTGGTAAGGAACAGCATTCATGGTTATAATGTCATTGCAGACATAAGACTTGCAACATCAAGATTTTGGCCTACACCTTTGAGTATGAGCAGAGATTTCTTAAGAGGGAAGGACATCAAATAAACTAAACTAAGCCAAAAGTTATGTATTAAAATTAAAATACAAAAAGACCAGAATAAGGTTTTGTCAGTGTTAAAACACACAGGATAGAGTCACCCACGTTATAGATACTTATTATTGAAAGTTTGGATTCTGAAAAGGATGAGGAAAACATTTTCTTGTTTTCTTCTCCTCTATAAACCTGTGTCACGGCATATTCAAACTCCTCAGAAACAAAAACACTTCTGAAACAACTTTTGTGAGGCTGCAAGTTTGATAGAATATGAGGTTAACTGAGTGTAAAAGACCAATAAAGTAAATAAATGGTGAAAGATAGGGGCAAAAGAAAATGAAGGGAAGGATCACAAAATGAATAAAGAAATTGCCTTTTTATGTGCCCCGGAACGAATATGCAGGGTGTGAATCTTATTCCTTTGAGAACCTGAAAGGCTCTTTTAGTAAATGATCTGGTCCTGGAGCCTTAATGGGAAGTAGTTCTTTGATAGTTCTCGTTATTGCTTCACTAGCACATCGTGGTATTTCTAGTTTTGATTTTGGAAATTTACATTTTTTCAGAGAATGGCCAGATTTTGAAATCTATTAGCATAGACTTGCATACGGTGTGAGAGTTGCCTATGAAAGTCTATGCCAGTCTGTTTACGGCCCCCTCTGTCTTTGTTGTCGCTCACTTTACAGGTTCTAAATTTGCGTTGTTGTTTTTATTTTTTTTCTTCGTTTAATTTTTCAGATATGGACTATTTCGCTTATTTTTCTCACATATAACGTGCTTGAATTTGTTGACCAATCCCTAATTTTATTAATTTGGGATTTTTACCACTATTATTTTCTTCCTTTTCCTTTATTTAAAAAAATTTTTAGCGTTTTATTTATTTTTGAGACAGAAAGAGAAAGAGCATGAGAGGGGGAGGGGCAGAGAGAGAGAGGGAGACACAGAATTCGAAGCAGGCTCCAGGCTCTGAGCTGTCAGCACAGAGTCCATCACGGGGCTTGAACTCACGAACCATGAGATCATGACCTGAGCCAAAGTTGGACGCTTAACCGACTGAGACACCCAGGCGCCTCTCTTCTTTTCCTTTATTTTAGGTATCTTACAATCTTTTTCTAGTTCCCACATTCAAATGGCTAGATTTTCTTTTTTCAACCTTTCTTGAATAACAGTGACAGCTTTTAAAATGTCAAATTTGTTTCTGGGCACAATTTTGGCTAAAGACCTTGAGTTTTAATATGTGTCGTTCCAATTTCTGTTTTTTTCTGAATGGTTTGTGTTTTTATAGTAATGTAATAGAATATGTATTAGTTGTCAGATGGTGGAGTGTTTTTGTTTAAACTTCTATTACTTTTTATTTGTATTCATAAAAGAGAATGTGACCTATAGTATTTTTGCTATCTGGAATTTATTGAAATTGTCTTTTTTCCCCCTACATACTTAACTATTTGTGTGTATGTATATTCATACATGAACATGTACATATGCATGTGTATTTCATGTATACATGTAAACTAGTATTCTTCAACAAATACAGATGTTAATTCAACCTTTCTATATACATTAGTCAAATATATAATTCTTAACTCCAGATTTCTTTCTTAACTCTGCAGTATCTTTCTCATTGGTATGTACATACCTTTAGGTCTCTACCAGCCTTAGAGACTTTTTTCAATGCTGCTGGTCCTTTGAGGTGGTCCTGGCTCTCACCTGCACTGCACGGGTAAGTGTTTAGAAGAGTCAGGTACTGTATCCAAAATCTATAAAGAACTTATCAAACTCAACACCCAAAAAACAAAATAAATGAAGAAATGGGCAAAAGACATGAACAGACACTTGTCCAAAGAAGACATTCAGATGGCTAACAGACACATCCAAAGATGCTCAACATCACTCATTATCAGGGAAATACAAATCAAAACCACAGTGAGAGGCCCACCTCACACCTGTCAGAACGGCTAACATTAACGACTCAGGAAACAGATGTTGGCAAAGAGGCGGAGAAAGGGGAACACTTTTGTACCGTTGGTGGGAATGCAAACTGGCACAGCCACTCTGAAGAACAGTGTGGAAGTTATTCAAAAAATTAAAAGTAGAGCTACCCTATGATGCAGCAATTGCACTACTAGGTATTTATCCACAGGATACAAAGTGCTGACATGCACCACAAGGGTTAAAGCAGCACTAGCAACAATAGCCAAATTACAGACTGAGCCTAAATATCCACTGACTGATGAGTGGATAAAGAAGATATGGTGTGTATACACACACACACAGACACACACACACACACACAGACACACACACACACACACAGACACACACACACACACTCAACAATCAAAAAGAATGAACTCTTGCTATTTGCAGCAACATGGATAGAACTAGAATGTATTATGCTAAGCAAAGTAAGTCACTCAGAGAAATACAAATATCATATGATTTTATTCTTTTGTGGAATTTAAGGTACAAAACAGACGGACATAGAGAAATAAGATAAAAATAAGATAATAAGAGAGGGAGGCAAGCCATAAGAGACTGAAATCCAGAGAAGAAACTGAGGGTTGCTGGAGTGGAGGGGGCGGGGAATGGACTAAATAAGTGACGGGCATTAAGGAGGGTGCTTGTTGGGATCAGCACAAGGTGTTATATGTAAGTGATGAATCACTAAATTCTACTCCTGAAACCATTATTAAGCTATATATTAATTAACTTGGGTTTAAATAAAATAAAAATAAAAATAAAACTATGTTGATAAAAAAAGTACATTGAAAGGAGGTTAAATAAAGTACAGGTCAGAATAATTAGAATAAAATTTGAATTAAAAAAAGGAGTCAGGACTCTTACCAACTCCAGTACCTCACTGCTCACTCCCTCTTTTCTTTCTTAAAATGCAAACTGGTAAACCTTTTGGAGTGCATACTCTGAGGAAGGTGTAGAGGTGTGAGCAAATGAAATCCGTGATGTTAGAGAGCTTGCACTGGGTTTGCATTTCAAAGCTCTCATCAAGATTCGCTGACTTGGCTCCGTAGAAGTCAGCTTCATCCCAAGGCTGGTTAGAAAGAGTGGAGAACAAAGGCAGAGCAATGGCTTCTCAGACCAGAACTTCTGTTACGTCATCCCTTCCTTTGCCTTTCCCAGCAAAGTAAGAGTGGGGGGGGGGGGGCGCGGGTCTGACACTTAGAACATCTCTGGTGTTTAACCAAATGAGCCACCCGGGTGCCCTGTGAACATCTCTGGTGTTGGGTACAGAAGAGTGGAGGGCAGGACAAGTCCCCACGAAGCTGGCAGGGGGAAGAGCAGAGAGCTTTTTCTGGTGAGGACCTAGAGAAGGAGAAAAAGAAGCCTGGCCAATTATTTGTAGCTGTCAGGTCTCCTATCCAGGGTGAGGGGTGTTATGTCCTCTCCACCTACTTATGGAGACATTACTACCCTTTTTTATGTACTCCCAACCCCCTGCCTTGGCAGACAGTTCTTATCTGTGTTACAGATAACATTTTTCCGGGCACTACCTCAGCCTTTCTCAGCCCCAACCTTTCAACCACATGCAAGATCCAGAACCAGAACCACCTCGCTCAGACACTCCTGGATTCCTGATCCCCAGGAATGGTGAGAGGTGATACTTAACTTTTTTTTTTTTTGAAGCTTCTAAGTTTGGGGGCAGTGTGTTACACACCAATAGGTAACCATCGTATTGCACAAGAGCTTTACAAAGATGTGCAATGAGGGTGATTCAGTCTCTCACCTCCAGATGCTGATCTTTTCCACCTGGATCTACCACCATGATGTCAAATAGTTTTGGCTCCTAAATTCATCTTCCCCTCCAGCCATCCTCCATGACTGACCACCTTAAACCTCAAGGGTGGCACTGCTAGTGGTCGTTTTCCCATGGACCACTCACTGGGGAAATTTGTGGGAATCCCAAAGGGGAAGTCTCTTGTGGGACATTTCCAAGGACACAAGGTAATGCCATTGAAGGGAAGTCTGCGGGACAATGCAGGGGATGTACTGTCTATATTGCTGTCTTTAGAGTTACTCATCCCCTCTCCCAACACATGACCCCCACTTGCCTGTTAGCATCTGTGCATGACTGTTTGAGACCCCATTAAAAGCAGCCATTTTCCATGGATTCTAACCCTGAAAGCAGGTGTGTGCATATAATTCAGCACTGGTGAGATGCGGTTCTCGGGAAGGGCAGTCCCTCTGGCTGAAGACCTCGTCATCACATTGGTATTTTTCTCCAGTTAGTCATTGGATCTCATCACCTCTGCCTCCCTTTCCCTCCAGAGGTTCTCAGCCTGGCTACAGGTTAGAATCCATGGGGAGCTTTCAGGAACTCCCTCATCTAGTCCTCAATGAAGACCAATTAAGTCAGAATATCTGGGGGCGGGGCGTAGACCTCTTATTGTTGGGAAGTTTACCCTGTGCCTCTGATGTGTCCTCCAGTGGTACTGGTGGTACTGGTGGTACTGGTGGATGAGAAACAGCATTCCCTGGGGATCTGAGGCTGACCTGGCCTTTAATTACTCTGAGTTGGGGAAGTCATTCACACTTTCTGAGAAGCAATTTGCAATTCTATAGGAGGTGATAAAACTTTCCTAGCAGAATTATTGAAGAGGCAAATGAAACAGTGGTGTGAAAAAGCAGAGTAACTGTAAAGAACTAGGCACTGTTATTATGATGATCACACTCATGCTGCCCCCTGTCTGGTTCTGGCCCTCATCACTTTTCACAGGCACTAAGACTGTAGGACCCCTGCCTCCAATGACTCCTGCACACCGGGTCACGTCAGCTTTTCTAAATTACGCTCATGCTCCAAGACTATCCTACTTTCCATTTCCCATCAAACTGATAGATCCTCAAATTTAAACCCAAATTACTTTTGTAACCTTATCTTTTATTTCCTAAACAATGGTTCATCTGCGTCCAGATGTCTAGCCGGCCCACAAACGTTTCTAGTTTCTGGCATAGGATAGGACCAAGCTACAGCTCTGCAGTAATGGAAAGACAAACCAGAAAGTAAGTGAACCAGGAAGCTGAGCATCTAGAAGCTCATATAAATGCTTTGTTTTAGTTAAATATACTCTCAGAAGAACAAAGAATGCCTGAAATTCAATAAAAACAAAAAACAGACAACCTAATTCAAAAATGGGCAAAGGACTTGAACAGACATTTCTCCAACAAAGAAGACCTACCAATGGCTAATAAGCACACAAAAAGATGTTCAACGTCACTAATCATTAGAGAAATACAATCAAAATTACAGCAAGGTGCTACTTCACGACCATTGGACTGACTGTTGTAAAAAAGAGAAACAGAAATATGTGTTGGCAAGGATGTGGAGAAATTGGAACCCTTGTCACTCTTGGTGGGAATGTAAAATGGTGCAACTGCTGTGAAAAGCAGTATGGCTATTTCTCAGAAAATTACAAAACAGAATTTCCAGATGAGACAGCATCGTACTGCTCAGTATATATCAAAAGAATTGAAAGCAGGCACTTGAAAGATACTTGAACACCCACACTTACAACAGCATTATTCACAATAGGAAAAAAGTGAAAACAGCCCAAGGTCTATTTAGTGAGTAGATAAATTATTGGTAGAATATCCATACAATGGAATATTATTATTCAGCCTCGAAAAGGGAGGAAATTCTGATACGTGGTACAACATGGATGAACTTTGAAGACATTAGACTCAGTGAAAGAAGACACAAAAGGACAAATGTTGTATGATTCCACTTATATGAGATACTAGAGAAGTCAGTTTCATAGAGGCAGAAAGCAGATGGCAGCGATCAGGGGCTGGGAAGAGGGGAAATGGGGAATTATTGTTTAATGGATACAGAGTTTGAATTTGGGATGACAAAAAGTTCTGCAAACAGATGGAGAGGATGGTTGCACGGCAGTGTGAATGCACTTAATGCCACCGAATCATACATTTAAAAATGTCTAGCCTGGTAAATTTTATGTTATGCACATTTTATCACAATAAGAAAAAATGCCGTTTATCTCTGTTAAGCCTTTGAAACTCAGTGTGGTAGTCCATTTGACATAATGAGTTCTCATCTAAAGA
Organism: Helogale parvula; assembly: GCA_004023845.1. Classification (NCBI taxonomy): domain Eukaryota; kingdom Metazoa; phylum Chordata; class Mammalia; order Carnivora; family Herpestidae; genus Helogale; species Helogale parvula. The sequence continues at coordinate 59,358 of PJEM01002715.1, forward strand.
CTGCTCTCCCCGTGGAAAATCAAAGCCTACCTGTAGAAGTGGCATATGGGGACGATTTGGTTATAGGCAGCAGAAAACAATGCAAAGCGTCTCCAGAATAGGAGGATACTTACCTCGCGGAAGGATAAATATGGAGGGAGAGCGCTTCTAGGATTGGTTAGCGTGCAGACAAAGTGACGTCATTAGCCTTGTCCTTTACCCTCCTTTCACCTTTAGAATGTTCTCCGGAAGCTCCCCTAGTTACAAGAAGGTTGCTCTCATCCTGACATCATATGCAGATCAGGTAACATCCAGCAGCAAAAAAAGGGAACTATTTCTTTCCAGAGTGAAGAACTCTTTTCTAGAAGCCTTCCAGCCAACTTCCTCTTGTGACTCATTATCCAGAACTATGTCCCATACTCGTCCCTAAAACAACTCCAGGCAAGAGAAATGGCACTACACGAGTGACCACGTGACCAGGCAGGATCGTTGAAGCCATGTGGGGGTGGGTGGATGCTGGAACAGAAGAAGGGAGACACTATGGAAGAAGAGCAAAGTAGACCAACAGGTCAAAGGCAACCGTTGAATCTTGCCAGAAGTATGATCCTGGGAACATATAAATGTCTCTGAAACTCAGTTTCCACAACTGAGGGTAACAATAGCTACCCCAGCTGGGTGGATGGGAGGAGTGAGTTAGGTGATGTTTACTCTGTTGTACCTAACAGAGTGATTATACACATTATTGTATTAAACATTACTTCATTACTCACGCAATAAGTGCTTCCTACATGGTAGCCATCATTACCATTCTTCTCCCAAACATGGAAATGAGCATTTGCTTGGTTATCATTTTTATTTATTCATTTTTTAAAGAAGTATTTTTAAGCTTACTTATTTACTTTGAGAGAGAGACAGAGAAAGTAGGAAGAGGGGAGGGGCAGAGAGGGAAGAGAGAGAGAATCCCAAGCAGATTCTGTGCTGTCAGCACTGAGCCTGTTGCAGGGCTCAAACTCAGGAACTGAGAGATCATGATCTGGGTGGAAATCAAGAGTCGGATGCTTGTCCGACTGAGCCATCTGGGTGCCCCTGCTTGGTTAAGTACTCAGGACATAAATGCACCTGGGTGTTCCACCATGGGTGTGGTATCCGAGTCTACACCAACAGGAGTCCTGAGGCGCAGGGTGTTAGGGCTACCATAAGAAAGTGCCACGAACTGGGTGGATTAAACAACAGAAATGTATTATCTCACAGTGGGTCTTGGCAGGGTTGGTTACTTCTGAGGGCTGTGAAGAAGGATCTGTTCTAGTCTTCTCTCCTTGGTTTGTAGATGGCCATCTCCCACCTGTTTTCACATCATCTTTCTTCCTATATGTCTGTGTCCAAATGTCCCCTTCTTACAGGGACACTGGTCATATTGGATTAGGACCCACTTTAATACTTTCTTTTAACTTGACTACCTCTACAAAGACCCTTCTCTGAATATGGTCATGTTCTGAGGTACTGGAGCTTAAGACTTCATACAAACTTTTTAAAAATGTTTATTTATTTTTGAGAGAAGGAGAGAGAGTATGAATGCATATGCGCGGGGGAGGGGCAGAGAGAGAAGGGGACTGAGGATCTGAAGCAGGATCTGTGCCGACAGCAGAGAGCCCGACGTGGGGCTCGAACTCATGAACCACGAGATCATGATCTGAGCCGAAGTCAGACATTTAACTGACTGAGTCACCCGGCGCCTCAAGACTTCAACATACAGGTTTTGGGAGGACGCGTTTCAGCCCATAACATAGGGGAAGAATAGCTATAGAAAGTCCATATTCCTGAAGCCCAGATTGAGAAATCTCAGGTCATGTCATAATTCTTTACCCCCCATACCCACCTCCCTCCCCAATGGGATTCGGAAGTAACCCTAAATCCCACTTTGGCTGAGCTGGGGTAGCTAGGTTGTAACAGGTTTGTGAAGAAACAACTTAGGGAAAAATCCCCTGAGAGCTGACATCGGAAGCTAGGAAGCGTGACGCTGGAAGGGAAAATAGGAACTCCTGACTGGTCATTAAAATGAACATTTATTAAGCACTGATCATGTGCAGGCTGAGCCCTCTAGTCTGTTTGATGTGAGGTGTGGGGGGTGGGGAGTGAATGAAAGGAATAAACAAGAGTTCTAGTCTTGAAGAATGTGTTGATGTGCACACAGCAGCTCGCTATGACGTAAGGCAGAATGCACAAAGTTCGAAATAAAAGAACAATGACAGGTCATAAGAATTCACACAAAGTAAAAATGAATCTGGTTGGAGAAATCTGAGTGAGCTTTGAAGGGACATAAGCCTGAGTGGCTCAGTTTGTTTATCGTCCGACTGTTGATTTCAGCTCAGGTCATGATCTCACGGTTTGTGGGTTTGAGCCCTGTGTTGGGCTCCGTGCTGACAGTGGAGAGCCTGCTTGGGATTCTCTCTCTCCTGCTCTCTCTGCCCCTCCCCCACTCTCAAAATAAATAAATAAACTGAAGGGACAGAAGATCATGGTGAGAGACAGACGTATACAGCCTTGGAAACTTGAAAGCACCAAATCTTTGGGGATTGACAATTATAAATGTAGGTCCCGTAGCTGCATAAAGTACAAAGAAAGTGTGAGGGTGAGGAGAGGAAGAGCAGATCCACTTGAAATCTGGGGGAGATCTGGGGCCCTGAAGTACTATGAACCACGGAGACAGGCTGAGAAGCCACTTGCTGACCTTGGGATACAACAGAACCTGCTTGGAAGAGGCTGAGATGCATTTAAGCCAAATCCAGTGGAATCGCCTGGAGACTGTAGTTCAAGGCAGAAATCTTGGTGCAGATAGGGGAAGTGCTTTGGGTTTGGCAGACCGAGTTAAGTTTGTGTTCACCATTTACTGGTCCTGTCTTACTGGGCAAGGTGTGTCAGGGGTGTAGGCATCAGTTTCCTCTCTGTAAAATGGGGGTGATCGTACTATTTCTAGCGTTTTTCTGAGGATGGATGAAATGCTGTAGGTTCTGGTCGGCAACGCGACCTGGTACACAGGCCCAATAACGGTTCACTAACAAAAACCAAGTTGTTCTTTATTGATTTTGGACTTGAAGAATATCTCGAGGTTCTCTTGCCCTGTAGCAGAGTAATTAGGGTTCTTTAACAGTCAAATATGTGAACGGGCCAAATGGGCCGTGGACATGGTGAGGCAGAAAGGTTGAGAACGGAGTGGAGGGGGCATGACTCCATCTCCCTTCCCAGCGCACTTCACCCACCGGGAGGGAGAGAAGAGCGAGCAGAGGAAAGACATTAAATCAAAAAGAGGCAGGAAGTATGTAGAGAACAGTCTGTTCAGCATTGCGCCAGCCCAACGTCAGCAAGGGTCTGACCTCTAGGTAATGCAGGCCAGAGGTTGACGCCTCTCCTCCTGACCACTAGAGGGTGCCCTGATTTGACCCTGCAGATCCAGAAGGGACTGCACTTCAGGATGACTGGGGCCCAGGGCACAGACAGTGGGAGAAAGGGTGGGTGAAGCCGGGTCTGGACTTGGATCAGATAAAGGGGTGCCAGGTCAGCTTGAGTAAGACCCAGGCTAGGAATGGGGTACAGAAGGATGAATTCCAGAAGGAACAGAGCCAGCTTCGTGGACCCGTAGGACAAAGTAGTAGATTCAGACCCGGGTCTGAGCAGTGGTGGCGGAGCCTCCTTGTTCTTGTGTCCCTTTTCTCCTGTCTCAGAGCCGCACCACCGCACAGCTTGGCAGCTGGATCAGGAGGTCGAGTGGCCATGCAGAGGGGAGACTGGTGAATTCCAGGACCTGACAGCTGATGGAAAGACAGGGTGGACCGTGATTGATGGGCATGGATGACCAAATGGATGAAGATCCACCTGGAAGGAAAGAGAACAGGACGATGATGGAGGGGAGGGACAGCGGGTAAGAGAAAAGCTACACATTCCAAATCTTCCCTGGCCGATCGAATGCAGACCCTCCAGCCCATGAGGCAGTGAGAACAGTGTCTCACGTTGATTGTAAAGTACGAGGAATTGAATTCGGTTGATAATGCATTGCCTCTACTCACAGCAGACATTAGCAATTGGTCGGTGCATCTGAGGATCTTGCTCAACCGCAAACTGTACAAATGTAATGAGAACCCAGAAGCCACCTGCTGTTGAGGGGGGGTGTCTAGAGGATTTGGGTATCACAGTCCAAGGCTGGCATTCAGCCAGGACACACCAAATGGCTATATTGTTTATGGTCATCAGCCAAACAAATTGGTGGATGCCAGGCCTACAGCTGGTAAAACATGTTGACTATTACCCTCGACGATGCTCACGTGACTCGAGACAGCTGTTTTGTAATGTCTGCTGTACCTAGCAAAGGTGAGGTTAAAACAAAACAAAACAAAACAAGTTGTCTTTGTTCAATCCATCACCACTTTCAGAAAGGCAATCTAGATTTAGTTCCTATGAAAATGCTTTGGGGTTTCCAGAATACTTCAGTATTGTGTTCTTGATGACGTTTCATTGTCCTTAGAGAGTACCTGGTTCTAAGTGAGTAAGAATTTAACAATGTATCAAACATAGGACCTTTCTTACTTACAATAGTATCTTATCAGAATCAAGTAGGGTCACCAAATAAAAACCAGTTTTGAAATGTGCACTCTCTCTCTGGGGCACCTGGGCGGCTCAGTCGGTTAAGCATCGGCTTCAGCTCAGGTCATGATCTCATGGTTCGTGGGTTCGAGCCCCGCGTCGGGCTCTGTGCTGACAGCTAGCTCAGAGCCTGGAGCCTGCTTCACATTCTGTATCTCCCTCTCTCTCTGACCCTCCCCTATCCCCACTGTCTCTCTCTGTCTCTCAAAAATAAATAAAGAACATAAAAACAAATTTTTTAAAGAAATGTGCACTCTCTTTAGCAAATTATGATCAGTAAAATATCTGGACTATGATTTAAGAGTCCTTCTGTAGACTTTTATAAAGATTATATATGCCTTAAAGTGGCAAATATCACATAAGGGAAAAATAAATTTGCAAATTATGTGAGAACAACTCACTTTTCCTCCCCTACTTTCACACAGACCACTCTACTTCTGACGCTTCTGGTCCCCGAAGGTGTGGGTGTTTTTTTTCCCCCGGACAATGGGGAATTCTCTGTGACACGAGTTGGGTGTCCTGCAATTCGACTCCATTCTCACACTACCCGGACCCCACAGGTCGAAGGTTCAGTCCTACCAGCCTGCTGCCCTCTGTCCTACCAGCAATTCTGGGTGGTCACCTGCGCAGTTGACCACCGGCAGGCCATAAAGCAGAAGTTTATGGCTTATCACTTCCTCCTCAGTTTCAGTGACTTTGTTAGAGTGGCTCACGGAACTCAGGGAAAGAGTCTGCTAGCTGTCTATCAATTTATTATAAAAGGATGTGGCGAAAGATACCGATGACCATCCAGATAGAAGAGATGGGAAGTGCAAGGTCAGTGGGAAGGGGCTGGGAGTTTCCATGTCTTCTCTGGGTCCCCTCTCCCCACACTCATCAACATCCTCACTCCCTGGAGAAGGGGACATGAGGCTGAAAATTCCAAGCTTCTCCTCATGGCTGGGTCTTTCTGGTGACCAGCACTCAGCCAGGAGTCCACCAGGAGTCACCGCATTCGAACAAAAGCTATTCCTATCACCCAGGAAATCCTCAGGGGTTTAGGAACTCAGCCTCAGGAACTGGGGACAAAGGCCGAATATTAGAACAGAAGATGCTCGTGGTGCCTTTATCCCTTAGGAAATCGCAAAGGTTTCAGGAGCTCTGTGCCAGGAACCGGGGGCAGAGACCAAAAATACATTTTCTGTTATTTCACACCAGTCAATTTGGTTTAATTATCCATCAGGAAGCATGATACTGTGTTTGGTTAAATATGGCTCCTTGGCTCGTCACTGACAGCGTGTGAAAGCTGGCTGACTGGGGTGCTGCTTCGATGTTTTCAAACAACTCTACTGAGGTATGATATACGTACCATAACATCCACTTGTTTTTAATTTTTTTAAAATGTTTATTTATTTGTGACAGAGAGAGAGGCAGAGTGCGAGCGGGGGAGAGGCAGAGAGAGAGGAAGACACAGAATCCAAAGCAGGCTCCAGGCTCTGAGCTGTCAGCACAGAGCGCAACGCGAGGCTTGAACCCATGAGCTGTGAGATCATGATCTGAGCCTGAAGTCGGATGCTTAACGACTAAGCCACCCAGGTGCCCCTGAATCCGCTTGTTTTTCAGTGTGCAACTATCCCATAATTCGGTTTCAAGATGCAGTTTTAACATGTAAAACTCATGCCTGTTAAACAGAGAACTCGCCTTATTGGGCTGGATTAAGGTCGTTCGGGGTTGTAAGCACCCGGCTGTGCTTGCTTGTTCCTTGTCCTGATTCTCCTCTTTCTTTCTCTTCCCCTCCCCTTACTTCCCTCCTTCTCTTCTTTCCTCTTCATGTGTTAGGCGCTCAGGGTAGAAGGTGGAAGATAATCCCTGTCCTCAAAGATCAGGAAGACAGTCACAAAGTCCATGAAAGACATCATCACATTGTTTTGTGGAAGCATCATCCCCGACAGAAGGGGTGTCTTTGGGATTATGGGGTCACATTGATCTCAGCCCCACCCCTTAAATCTCAGAGATTTAAGGGCTCAGGCCAGTAAACACCAGCTGGGTACCTGTGGGCACAAAGATGAGTAAGAGTGCATCCTGGCACGATTTAAACAGCTTTAGTTCCCCTTTGGGTGACTAAGCATCAGTCAATGTTACCGGTCTGGCTGACCCTGTGACCCAGGCCTCGGCTCTCCACCTTTGCCCGTGGGAAGTCCAGACCCAACTCTGGTGCCCTGTCTGATAAGGGCTCACTTCCTGCAGCGAGCTCCCCGAAGGGCACCTTCTCGGTGGGGGCCCTCCCTGGTCACTGAACGAAAGTTTTAGACTTCTTCCCACACAGAGACTTCATCAGCCCTTCTCCCGCTGGCTTTGCCCCTCTTTGCCTTTTCACCCTCCAACGTGCCATTCATTTCACTTATTTGTAAGGCAGGGATTTCTCTGGGTCCTTCTCTCTTCTGATCCTAGGCCAACCTCAAGAAAGATTTGTCCAGGGAATTCATGAATAGCTTGTCTTTATGTTGTCGCCCAGGACCAGCACCCATCCTGACCAGCCTTCGTGTGGAGCGTGAGGCCAGAAGCCTTGACCACACTGCCCGCCAGCCTGCAGCTGCCAACACCACCCGCCCGGACTCCCTCACTCGAGGACTGGCCTCTATTCCGACGTGCCGTTGCCTGTTCCTCCCCCCACTGCGACGGTTGCCACCTGACCCGGGCGCTGCCCCCAGCCAGTCCTAGCGCTGGCCTATCCCAGTCTGTCCCAGTTAATTAACCTTCTCTACGTGACAGCTTTACAAGACCGGACAGCAGGCAGAACACCCATGATGTTGTGTGAATGAGGAGGCCAGCCGGCGGGAGCCGGGGGGGGGGGGGGGGGGGGGGGGGGGGGGGGGGAGGGTGGAAGCCGCCCCACACCACGCCCAGTGCTGACTCCCGCCCAAGGAGTTGTTTTGAAAGCAGCTGAAAAAAAGAGTTTAAGTATTTTGGAATAATTACGGGTCCCTGAAATTAGCTTATTAAACGTAGGCTTTAACGTCGCCCTTGTATAATCATAATCTTTATAGGCTCAACTTTCCTGGTAAAATTTTGGGGTGTGATAACTTACCAGCCTCTTCCATGCTCCTGGTCAACATTAGAGATTTCAATATTCTCATTAGCGTTGCGTTGACCAAAAAAAATGTTGTTTTTTTTTTTCTGCCCTGAAAGTGAGGCTGAACAAAAAGACTCCGAAAGTCTTCTACTTCAAGACTACCCGAGGCTTTGAAAGCTCACATCTAGTTTTCCCTCCGGCCAGATGCACAGTGAGGAACTTCGGGGAACAAAGGCAAAAGGGTGGCTGGGTGAACACTTCAATTAAGAGAGAAATGACAGCCATCAAGCTACAAAGCTGTCTCTTGGTGACCGATTTCTGGATGTGCTTAGCGACAACACGTTTGGGAAGACCGTTAAGAGGTTTTACTTGTGGAGCAAGACAAGGAGGGTCAATTGAGTCCATTTTGGATTTTAGTAGATCATACAGAGCCCCTCGCTGGTCCACAGCGTTTCCTTTCCTTCCTTGGAAGAAGCACTTCAATGAGCTATTGGGAAAGGTTAGAATGGGAGCTCTTGCCTTGTGGACAAGACAGTAGGACAGAAAGACAGCTCCATCCCACAGCGGGGGGATGCTCTGTTGATGGACTCAGTTAAGCCCGGGTGCTGGCTGGTCAAGGCTCATCCTTACCAGAGTCCTAGCATAGAGTTTTGGATCTTCATTCTGCATAGAAATCCTTTAAAAAGAGAGCATGGACACCATCCTCTACCAGCGACTCCCCGTCCTCCATTCCCCAATTTTGCAGTCACAACAAGAGGCAAGAGATCAGGTGTTTACATTTTCTTGGAGGAACTAGTCATTCTAAGCATGTCCTCAAGGTAGACGTTTCAAGGTGGAGAATAAGGTGGGCCCCGGTGGTTCGCACCTGCGGTATAACTCTTAGGACTTGCCACCCCCCACCCCTTCCCTACTTCCCGAACCCGCTCCCAGGAGGAGGCGGAGGGGTGTGTGTGTGGCTGGGGTGACAGAGGGGGGGTATCTATTCTGGCCTCTTCGGACGCGTCCTCCCCTCCACGAAAGCAGGCCCCCTCCCTGCTTGGATTACGGGAACTTTTAGGGGCAGCCAAAAAGTATCTACGGTGACGCGACTCCCAGGGCAGTTTCAGGAAACGTGACGATGCCAACTCCCAGGCGCGGTCCCCCGGCCGCCAGCCGCACACGGGTCCCCGCCAGCCTCCGCCCCCACCTCTGCTCTGCCCCCACCTCTGCTCTGCCCGGGAGCTGGTCGGCCGGACGCCGCCTCTTCGCACCTGATCGCCGCCCAGGTCCCACCGGTGCGCGGCAGAAGGGCCGCTCCGAGGTCCCGGGCGGGGTTGGGCATCCGGGCACGGCCGAGGGGGCGCGCGAGCCCGGGGGTGTCGGCGAGCGAGGCCGGACCGACAGGCGCACGTCCCGGACCCGCCGCCGCGGGTGGCGGGGGCGGGGGGGGGGAGGGAGGTGTCGGAGGAGGTGGAGCCGCCGGGGAGGGGCGGTGCCGCGGGGAGCGGAGCCCGGCCTCCCGCCCCCACCCCCTCCGGTGCCCGGGTCTGGGTGGTGACACAAAAAGCTCCCGCTCGGAGCACAGCGCCTGGCGGCGGTGTCCGACCGGGAGCGCCGAGGGCGGCGGGCAGGTGCGGCGCCCCCCCGCAGGGTCGAGCCGGGAGCCGGGGCTGCGGGCGCCGACGCCGCGCCCCCCGCGCCCGCCCCGCCGCCTGCCGCGCGCGTCCGGCGGAGCGGGTGGCGGGCGCGCCGGGACCACCCCGCCATGCCGCCGCCGCCGCCGGCGCTGTAGGGAGCGCCCGAGCCCGCTGCGCGGAGAGGTCGGTGACTTTCGGTTTGTTTCTCTGCTCCGGCCCGCCGGGGTCGGGGGGCGGCGGGAGGGGCGCGAAGGGATGGATGTCTTCGCCCCCCGCGGCGGCTGCGCCCGCAGCCGGGGAGCGTGGAAGGGGTGCCGCCGCCCCGAGGGTCGTGGGGGGCGCCCTTTGGACAGTGGGTGGGGGAGGCGGGCCGCAGGGGTCCCGGGGAGGGGAGCGCGGGCCGCGGCGGGGCGGACCCCGGGCGCCGGGGAGGGGTCCCCGGAGTTGCGTGTGTCCCCGGAGCGCCGGCGGAGTTGGGCTGGCGGCCGGGGCGGGGGAGCGGCGCTGTCGGCGCCTCGGCCGAGTCCTCGGATGCCCCCTGGAGCTCCGGTCCGAGGGAGCGCGTCTCGTGCCCGCGCCGCGCGCGCCCCGGAGGGTGCACGTGCGCGCGCGCCCCAACGGCGCCCCCACCCCGCATGCACCCCGGGACGGTCCCCTAGCGAGCCCCTGGTGGAGCGCCCTCCCCACCCCCCCAGAAGTTGCCCTAGCGCGCCACTCCGCGGCCCCGGGGCCCCTCTCGAGAGGAGAGGGAGCAGTGGCGGGCCAGATGTTGGGGGTCTTTTGTGCGGACCCACGTGCCTGGGGCTCTTGCTCCCGGAACGGCCGCGGCAGGACAAAGCAGGCTGGGCGCGTGGGACGCTGCACGCGAGGCGGCCGGCCCCGAGCCCGCCTAGGGTGGGGGTGGGGCGGGGGGGAGCGCCGCACGGTTTGGGAAAGATTAGAGAGATCCGCCAGAGTGACAGTGACTTGATGAGGTGGCGGACAGGGGCGAAGGAAAGGATGCTTGCGAAAGCAGCGCCGCCGTGTGTGTCCGGGCGGGTGACCCGGCGCCCCGCATTCCCACATAACCTGGTTTACTGGTGTCTTTGCTAGTGTATGTTTTTGCCTCCAAGATGTTATTCTACGCTTTCTCGTCTTCCCTTTGCGGGGTTACAGTTGCTGGTAGAAGCTCTACCACCCGGGAACTTGGGGGCGGCGGAGACTGCAGCGGGTGGGGGAAGGGGGTATTTATCCTATAGAGACAATTAGGGAGCGTTACGCCCCCTCCGCGGCTGGCGGGCGCTCCACACCTCCGCCGCCTTCCTCCACCTCCCGGTGCACCCACTCCAGCGCCGCTGGCCGGGGAGGGTGCTTGGATTTCTTTCTCTGCTGCGCGTATCTAACCCTTACTGCATGTATTTCACTGCAGGCTGAACAAAGCTCAGGCTCAATTGTGCTTCCTGCTTGTCAGCCTCTTGTCTCCCAAGCGCGTACCATTTCCACTTGATGTCATCACGCAGAAGGGGGTGAAAGGGACTCGGTGACAGATGCAGGTAACCCCCAGTAGTCTGGGTAGCCGGCTGGGTGTCTCTGGGTCATTTGGGCCAGCAGTGTTTGCACGGGGCTGTTTGGGAGGTTTCCGCATCCATTCCTTTGCTGTCTGTGTGGAGGAGCCTGGGGGGCTGCTGAAACTCAGGCTTCTGCGAAGGAAATAGCAAATGACTTTATAAACGTTCCTTTTGAAGAAGTCATTGAGGGCAGGGTGCCTTTCAGGGTGAATAAATTCCACCGGGTTTCTGTGATGGGAATTTTGATATAATCAATACATAAGCAATCGTATCTGAATGTGGGGTTTGGATATATGCCTGCTTTCTTATCTGTAGTGATACATTTTGGCTTCAGTCTGGTGGTGGATATCGCTTGTTGAAAAGGTATCGCTGTAAGGCTGATTAAAAATTTGACCAGGGCTCAATTAGGGCATTGGTCAAATGTAGTAACCTTCTTATGAAATAATGTCTCTCCTCCAAGCCGTCATTGTAATAGTGTTTGCAATATCAGGAGGGACGCGCCAGCAGTAAGTTACTGGGAGGCGGAAGGGAGGGCAGGTGGGGGAGCAGAAAGAGAGCAGAGAACCGGGAGCTTTAGTTAAGTTTCCATTTACATAGCCATGAACCATTAGGCTCTCAGTCTGCATTTTATCTTTAGGTTGTTGGTTCTTTTCCAAAAACTCTGGCCTGTACCTTTCTTTCCAAGGATAGTTCTGCTTTGATGTCAAGCTAACGAAAGCGGGGGTTATCTCGATAGAGCTCAATGAAAATGTAACCTTCAGACATACCAGGACACCTTGGCATTGGCATACTGCACAGGGAGCAGAGCAGGAGAACCGTGATGGGGGCGGACTCCAGGTTTGTCTCGCTGGGAGAAGGGATTGCGGAGGGCCCCGGGCTCCTGTGTCTGTCTTGCACTGCAGACACAGCAGTTCTGTGGCTGTGGCACACTCCCTCATCACCATTTCGGGCCCCCAAACCCGCTGAAAGAAAGCATGTAAAAACTGGAAAGATTTGTCATTCACCTCGGAGGTGGTTGTGTTTTGAAAGGTGACTTTAAAAACAGCACGGAAGTGACACTGGCATTTATCCTTAGACTCAGAACATCCAGGAATCACTGGGGAAGGTGAGGGAGTTATCTGGTCTCAGCTAGAACAAAGGCCACCGCTTTGGGAAGATCTGATTTGTAATGGTGTTAGGATAGGGGGACTTTGACAAGTAATTTTAATGTCAGCAACAACGCAGGGTGTGTGCTGCGTTCCTGCGCGAGGAACAGCCACGTGATGGGCTAGCAGGGAGTGTTAATAATGCAATAGAAACAAAAGGGTGTGGTTTTTTTTTAATAGAAAAAATAAATACCTCACACACACAATTCCACATGGGAAAACAGCTGCCTGCACATGTAAATGCATGTCCAAGAACAGAGAGCCATAGTGCGGCGTTAGGTTTCCTGTGGTTTTAAACTGTGTGCAGGAATAAATCATAATAAAGTGGTGTCTTGGTGCTTATTTTGTTTTGTTTTGTATGTAGGTGGAGGCTCCCCGCCCCCAGATGTCTGCAATAGTGTGTTTGGCTGTAGGGTGGGGGAGCCGGAGAAGGTTGGGGGAGCCGTAGAGGCTGTTAGACCCACCTTTGCATCCAGTGCCCGAGTCCTTTCCACAATGTTCATTTTAACTCGTTCAGCAGATGTTTATCAAGCACCTGATAGATCCCAGACTGTGAAAGATGCCAAGGGAGGGGGGGTGTCTGGAGACATAAAAATGAATCACCTTCAGGCAGCTTATTAGAGACCTGATTCTAATTAAATTCAAAGGAAGGTAGAGAGAGAGGAACAAAGGGTGGTATTGGACTGCTGAGGGAGGAGCATATGATCCTTGAATGCCTCTTTCATTGGGGAGATCACTACTTCATAAGTGACTGGACCTGTTGTCTGAAGGTGACCTTTTCTTCAGCTCTTCAGCTAAATTCCACATGAATGTTTAGATTGCACCATTGTTGAAAGGTCTTTCTGTTTCATTCTTTATTCCCTCAGAGTTGCTTGAAGCTGTCATTCCTGTCTGCACCCTCTACTTTTCAAAGAATTACTTGACTTTAGAAACAAATTCTGCTTATTTGTATTATCTGATTTAGGAAACAGTTGGGGGGGGGAAGACTTTTGCAGGTTCTGTCTTTTATAAACAGCGACGTTTCGGCAGTGTAGGTTAGGTTATATTCCGGTAAGAAATCCCCTCCAAACCTCAGTGGCTAAACACAGATTCTTTCTTTCCTGTACTGTGTGTCCTGCGTGGTCAGCAGGCAGGCCCTGCTCATTGCCGTCACTCGAGGACCCAAACTGACGGCGGTGTGATCTTGAGTGTGTGTGTAAGGTCACTGCAGTGTGGGAAAGGAAACTCTAGAGGACCTTGCTGTGTCCGTGACATGATCGGACCCACAAGTGACTCCCGTTGCTTTGGCCACAACTAGCCCTAGGACACATTCAAACTCCAATTCAATATTTCTTGTCCTGTAAAAGGGAGCGCTGGGTATAGGCGAGCATCGCTCCTGACTTCCGCAGGTGGTGTGGCCTGGACGAACTTACGAAGTGTGTTCCTTTGGGGCTGGCTCATGCTTTGTAGCCTTGGGTGTTCATGGGTACCAGTGCAATGAATGAATGATGAATATCTTAGGAGCCTGATTCTACCCCAACATGGTATCTACTGACACGTTGGTCTTATATTTACTAGTAAGATTGTCCACTGCTCATCAAATAAAAAATTACAATGTTCTCACTTGTTGCCTGTTTGGAGTAGTTGTTCCTTCTGAAGCTGTAGGCCAAGAGGTAGTTCCAGGGCTCGTTCTAGGAGGTTCTGTGCTTAGCATTATGTAACAGAGAGCTGTTACTTACAGACTTTCTCTCCCTCACCATCTGTCTCTTAGTCTAAGACTTCCTGAGTTTGTCTGGAACAGCCTGGGGTAGAGAAGGAGTGGCCGTGGGCCTAAAAAGGGCCACAGCTAAGATGTCAAGGGGGCAGGGATGTGTGTAGGGTGGCCTTGGATCACCCCCTTGGTACTCTGATGTTCAGAAAAAGCTCTTTGGACACGCGCCATTTTCTGGTCGTGGGACCAGCACAACACTGGGTGCGTTCTGGAACATTCGTGCTTCCATCAGCAACCATGTTCACAGCGTTGACAATGGAGGTGGTCAGTTTTAAAGCCTTCCTTGCCGCACTGTCCTTGAAAATAGTTGGGTGCTGGGGAGGAGGGGGTGGCAGGCATGGCAAGGGGCCGTGGATTAAGCAGTCGGTGGCCGATAGAGAGATTTTGCTTAGGAAGAGTCGGTTTCTTAAATACCTTTGTTCGTGTTTTGATAAACGCATGCATGGATTAGAATTTTTAGGATTGGATAAGCACCTCCGGCATCAGCGTGGAATTTAACCAAATAGTATTGCTTCTGGCTCGGTCATCACCTTGCTGAAGTCATTTCTATAAAGACAGCTCTCCCCAGACGGGCGATACGGTGAAATGCCTGCTGGCCCCTGAGTCACAGAGGCTAGAGGACATCAGCGTTAGCCTCAGAATGCAGAGGCTGCTCTCTGCTTCCCTGAAGTGACAAAATGTTGCACCCAAACGGAGGGAAGGTGGGGCACGAGTGCCTGAGAAACCAGCAGGGAGAAAGAACCAAATGTAGCTCACCCGGGACCTCCAGGAACCAATTCGGGGTGCGGCGGGGGGCTGGGCCCAGGGCGAGGCACAGGCCTAGCAGCAGGGAAAGAGAGGCCCTGAGGGGCCAGGCTCGAAATAGATTTGCGAAGCTCCAAAATACACTTCTGTATTTTGTTAGGCCTCCTGGGCGCCCACCGCTTTAATTGCACGACTTCAGTTGTCCGTCCGGGTGGCGGACACTTGCGGAGTGAATGTGGGGCCCGGCGCTGCCCGGCCCGCCGGACTGTGGTCGGGAAAGCGAGAAAGCGGAAGGGGGGAAGGCGGTGCTCTTCCTCCTCCTCGCCCGGCTCTGTGAGCCACGAGGTGTTCCCGGAGTCCGCCTCGGCCACGGAAGTCTCCATTCGGATAAAATAAGTGCTTGTCTTATGTTTAAGGATTTTTTTTCCTGGGTGACTTACTGTCATTTAAGACCTAAGGCCAGCAGTGTGTGCGACTCGTTTCTCCTTTGGGTGGTCGTCAAGTCCTGTGGTTTTTCTGGCCCAGACCCTGTATGGCCTATGGCCGCTGAGTGTGTTTTCTGTAGACTCATAGGGGCGGGGCAGCTCCTTGTGATCTCCTGGGGGCAGGGAGCATGCCTAGGACGGGATGCCTTCTTTACCATTGGGCTTATTCATTCCTGCGTGCGGAACACTCCCTGCAAACATCTCGCATGATAAAAGTTCTTCTGACATCACACAGGCTTCCTGGGCTATCAGACTGCTTGCAGGGAAGGTATTGATCAAAGGCAGACGAACTGCTGGTCCAGGCAGTCATGATGAGGGGGAATCTGGGAGTGCCGGGTTCTGTGCTGGTGTTTTCTTTCTGCTCCCCACTAGCTACCTACCAAGGAAATGTAACTTTCCTGACTCACTTTCTATGTGTAAATCCAGACAAGTGCACTTGACACACTCCTCTCTGAGGTTCTAGCAGCACTGATGAGCTTTTGGCAAAAGCTTGGACGGGTAAGTGGGAAAATAGGGAGCATTCTTATGAATACTGGAGTTCTGCTGATGACCAGATGAACCTAGATGTCTCCTTAGTGACCGTTCCCCTGTGTCCCTTAGTTTCTGTCCCCACTGCCAAATCCCAAATGGGGACCTTACTTCTCTGGACTGTAAGAGTGGGTGCCCTTACCTCCTGGCTTTTCCCACCAATCCATATTACAAAATACTGATACCCTCAGGACAGTAGGCCCTTTTAATTGCCATTCCCTTGCTTAACAGGGAACGGCTTTCAGTGATGTCTGTTGGTGGGAATGAAGTTCCTTCTTTTTTTAGTCTTCCCTTTACATTTTTCCCCACCTAGACCTAGACCCCAGACTCATGTCCATCCCTGACTTTTGCTCTGCGTGACTTTAAAATGCCACATTAGCTGGATGGTTAACACCCTATTCCCCCCAAATGCTTTGCATAGCCCGTTTTAAAACTCCGGAGTATTCTATGGCCTACAATGTCCTTTCCCTATACTCTGTCATGAAAGGTGTGACTTGGCTCTTAACTCTTCTAAAAAATTTAAGTCTGTCACCTTAGCCCATTGCCATTTTTCCCTCCTTCCAGGTTCTCTGATGAAATTGCCTCCATCTTCCATTTCATTCAACATTCCTTCATTTGTTCTACAAGGTCACTTATCCTAGATTGTCTTGTATTATCCGCTGAGACTGAGGTGTCTTTTCCTTTCTGTTTAATTGCAAGGAACAGAAACCCACTCAAGCTAGTGCCCATAAAGGGAGATCTGCTAAGAAGATGTCCGAGGACGGGAATGGGACTTTTCCAGTCTCTGCTCAGCTCGGAGGAAGGCTGAGGGATCCGGTTTCCTCGAAGGGGGCCTTCGAGCCGGTCGATGTAGGGACTGAAAGCAGCACATTCTCTTTCTCTTGCAGGCCCCTTAGGGATGAACCCTGGATGAGGTTTGAACCTATTTTGTATTCCCCACCATGTTTGGGCAATGTAAGGGCTCAATAAACACTCAGTCATTGATGATGAGTCTTTGGCGGCACAGAAACCATCTTGACCCACCGTGATAAGGAAATTATGGGTGCTTTTGGCCGTAGACCTACAGGAAGTTAAGAAGAAGGAAACTTATTTTTAAGAGCTCCCCCTACTTCCGTTAATAATGATTAAATATTGAATCAAATTAGAGTTCCCAGGCTTCATGGCACATTTCAGTGGTTGGGAAGTGAACATTCTCACTGATGGTCATCATTCTAACAAGATGAATTGTTATTGGTAGTCTGTTTTCCGATTTCAGTTTGTCTGCTTCTTCCAAAACAACAACAAAACAAACAAAAACGTCTTCTCCTTCCTGAGGTGTAGCAAGCCATGGTAGAACTTTGCACCCCATGATCTCAAGGCCACCCCACACTCCCGAGAAGCAGACTGTGCTGTTTGGGTTGGACCGTAGTGGGTGACAGTTGCCAGCAACTGGCTACCATATGTCCCTTCGTAATTAGCTTTTCGCCATGAATGCCTTGGTGATGGACCTCTGGTTTGCCTCGCCTCTTTTGATTTTGGAATCCTCATTCACACGATAGAAACTTTTGTTTCACACTTGGAATGCTTGATCATTATGGATAGCGTTATTATGAAAGAGGAAATGTGTTCAGCTGCTTGAAGAAAATGGCCAGGAATACATTAACATGGAAATACTGTTCTCCTTTTGAGGCGTAATGAACGGAGCGGGGATAAATGTCTCAAAAACAAAGTATTTGGTGAGATATTCTCTTCCAGTTGTATTGCTCTGGGGTGGGCTTGTAAATTGCTTCCTTGCAGGTTAGTAGGAGATTAAAAGTGGTGGGAGAATAGGTGGATAGAGAATTTGCCCCCTTGTTACGTGAGATGTAAGGATTACGGTCATTTTAAGTGAGTAATAGTTAATCCAACCATATAGCTAGAGAGCCATGCTAATCGCGGTAAGTACTTGTCCGTCGAGTTCTACTTCATCATGCTAGCATGTAAGTAACCTAGGGTAGATACCCCATCTACTCACCTCTGGGGATGGGTAAAATAGCATTTGAAACCCTGAGAAGCAGTGACTTAAACCTCGTATTAGATATAAAATTGTATACATTGATTTTATTCAAATACTCAAGGCCTACCATTTGCTAGGCACAGTTCTGTACAATTCTAAGTACAATTCTCCTTTCCTTCCTTAATGTACAAACTCATAATTAATTTGGTTTTCTGCCTTTTATGTTTTGCAATGGCAAAGCTAAAAGGGGACAGAATAAAAGAAACGCATCTCACACTCTACTTTCTCAATTGTTGATCCCTTACCATCCGTAGCCACCTCACTTGATCCTAATGTAGTTGAGCGATTAAACACCTGGAATTTTTGAAGCAAGATGGGTTTGGGTTCAAGTGTTGGCTGTGCCGAAATGACCTTGAGTAAATAGGGTCTGACTGGGCCTTGGTTTCTTCGTCTGGAAAATGGAGGGACAGACAATCTCATTGAGTTATTTGAGAGTAAGCCAGATCATTTACATAAGGTGCTTAGCATGCCGCCATGTGCATCGTAAACGTAATGGCGACTGTGATTAATGTCCATTTTATTTAGCATCGACCATCCACCGGTCTTGGTGTTGGATTCTGGAGATCTCGGGATGAATAGCTGTGGTCTAAACTGAAGAAGCTCTTTAAGCAGCCAAGAGGAAAACCACGTCTAAGTAACTCCAGCCTTTGGCATTTTGAGCATTTGCTTTGTATGTCATGTCTGTGGAGTCTTGTCATCGGAGAGGCTCCGTAAGGCTACGCTTAAATGATGTGGAGCTGTTGGTTTTTTTTTTTTTTTCTGAGAGACAGAGAGAGACAGCACGAGCAGGGGAGGGTCAGGGAGAGAGGGAGACACAGAATCCAAAGCAGGCTCCAGGCTCTGAGCTGTCAGCGCAGAGCCCGACGCGGGGCTGGAACCCATGAACCGTGAGATCATGACCTGAGCCAAAGCCGGAAGCCGGACGCTTAATTGACTGAGCCACCCAGGTGCCCCTGATGTGGAGTTTAAAATGGTAGGCCTTCTCAGGAGGAAGCAGAGATCCTCCAAGGAACTCTCAGGCCTCCTCACAGAGCACCAGACTCCTTTACCTGTGGCCTTGCTGCTCCCAGGGAGAGCAAGGGAATGGTTCCCTAGGGTCTTCTATTTGGGGTGTAGGATTTCCCACCGACTCAGCTTATCCAGGACCAAGAGGATGCCCAGGTTGAGGGACTTTCTGTTTTAAAACCAGAGGAACCTAGGATGGGTTAATCACCCACTTAGGGGTCCTGTCCTGGTTCTGTGACTGTTTTGAGCATCCTGAGGCAGGCGTTGGGGACATTTCACATGGTTGAAGATGCAGCTGTCCTCAGAAAAGAGGCAGGTGACCACTCTGGCTTTGTCAATCCTTTTATTTATGAATCTTTTTTGGGGAGGGGATCTTTATTATTATTATTGCTCTCTTTATTAAAGAAGAGATCTCGTTAGCACGGGCAAGAAAGAAAACCGGACTGTACAATATGAAGGTAAAGTTCGTGGGATCTTGAAGAAAATGCTCCACAAACCGTGGTGCTTGCTGTGCCTGGTAGGATTGTTGCACAGGGCTCAGGGCACAGTCGACATTCAATAAATGCTTATTGAGGGACTGGTGGGGTTTACTCTTTGAGAGCTGGGTTCCCTGAGTTGCTGATCTTTGTAGGATTTCAATCTGAGCCCTTTGATGGCTGATTTGGAAATGCGTGCTCCTGGCTCTGCTCTGGGTTCCGTTGTTGTGCAGCTATCACGGGTATTTTTATGTATGAGCTTATGCTCTTGCCTGGTTTTTTTCCTTCTTGGTGGAACCCTGCGACACCAGCTGATGAGTTGCCTTGTCTTTTGTCTGCAGCGAAGGATGCTTCTGGCACTCGCACATGTTGTGAACATAATGGTAGTGTGATAGGAGTGCTTGTGAGCCCAGTGCTCCCTCCCAGCTCGAAGGAGAGGTTTCTCAATGAGTCTGTTTGTTTTCCGGGTGGGTGCTGAGAAGGGAGCCAGGCCACTCTCCGGAGTGGAGATAGCCGGAGCCTGGGCTCCAGTTTGCTGACATTCCCTCTTTCTGAATCTCCATTACTAACACATGGGATTGATGGCAACCGATAAGGCCCTTGGATAAGCCACAGATTGTTCTGGTCTTTGGCTGATGCCTCCAGTGATAACCCTTTGTGTTCTGTTTCTTTTTGGGAAGTGGAACTGTTTATCTGGGGAGGTTAGGACCTGCAGCAAATTGCCAGAAATAGTAATTAGCTCGGTAGTTCTGCCAAAACCTCAATCACAGAGCACCTGAGGGCAATTGCTAGCTGTTCACGTCACTCTTTCAACTCCGATTCCCAAGAAATCACTACGCACACTGAGAAATCATACTCATTTATGTTCCCGATAAGCCAGATTTCTTCATGGGCTATTGCCTCACCTAAGAGAAAGGTAAATGGTTTGTCTGTGGAAGGGGAAACTCACAGGCAAGCACAAGTCATTTTCTAAATTGCCTTTATTTCTACACATGGATGCTAAATATTAGTTGAAAGAGTTAGTGTTTCTTTGCAGAATCACCCGCTTTTTTTTTCCCCAACAGTCGAGTCGGAGCTATCAAAAACAAATCGTTCACACACCTTGAGTTTATGTCAAAATAATAGCGCATCTTACCGCAGTCATTCTTTCCGACAAGGTCTTTGATTTGCAAGGAAAAAATGCCTTCACTAAGGTTAAAAAGAATATGTTAGATTTTACCCCAGATTTATTACACCTTATTTGTGAAACCCGTCTGTGGAGAGTGCCAAACCCTGTCTTTAAGTTGCTCCTTAAAATAACACCCTCAGGAATCAAGGCTAGTCTGGAATGGAAACTGAAAAAGAGATGGTGTCCAGGTAGTTTAGAATTCCTTGTAAATTAGGAGGGCAGTGGTCATCAGTTTTGAAGTGTAAATGTGCCTCGGCCTCGGTCCTCTGGTTGCCTTGGCTTTCATTGGGTCTTTGTCCTTGGCTCTTGTCAAAGGGCGTCGCTATTAGGTTCCGTTGCTACTCTTAGTAAAGATGAGTGGGCTTCACGTGGATCCACTTAGAACACCCGAGAAGCGGGTTGTTTTTGCTACAGAAGGAAGCGTTTCTGCACGGGCTGATGTTCCTCTGGGTTCTGGAGTCTACTTTGCTCGGTTTAATTTCTCCTTTGAGATACTGACTTGTAAAGAAACAAATTTCTTCCTTTTATGAGGCTTTTTAGTGCTAGGTGACTGGTGTCGTTCGATATAATCTATAGTACTTAACAGCTAAATACACTTTGTTTTCCCAGGGCTGATCGCAGCGAAAATGAGAAAAGGAGAGAGAGGGACAACAGTTTGAGGGGGGAAGAGTGAGTTAAAGCGACTAACGGGGTAAATAATTGTGTAGGAGTGTGGTATCTTTTTAAACTCAATTTTAGCTTCAAAATCAAGAACAACTGTTGTTTACATGGTGGTATTGGCTTCGTAATTAAAAGCATCTTGCCCAAAGCAAGTTGACGTTGTTATTAATAATGCATGTTCTACAGAATGCCATGGAAGTTTATCAGAGGCTTTCCTTCCCAGACTGTGTTGGATCCCGCAGTGTTTGGATTGACAATGGAAAGAGGGTTGGTGGGATGGGGGGGGTACCTATGGTACAGAGATAACAGATCACGTTTATCATAGGCTTCAGGCGCAGCCCTAACTGCTTTAAGCATGTTATCTGAGAGGTGGCAGATCCTGGAAAGTTAGGTGACTTGCCCAAGGTCACCTGCTGAGTTATGCCAGAGCCGAGACAGGAATTTGTGTATCTGTGCTCTGATCCACAGCCTGGGAGCCACATTCACAACTGAGATTTGGGATTGAAAAAAAATGCAGTAATGCTCTTTTAAAAAAATGGGTTCAGTGTAATATAATTTAAACAGTTCTGACTGCTGCACCGCTCTGTCTCTGTGAACCAAGATGGATGATTTGGGTCCGCAGCTGCCTCAATCAGTTTGATGTTGACTTTGAGGCCCTGTGGTTTGGAAGAGTCAGTGATGGGATCTGCTGGGGAATTTGCAGTGAGATTTCCGACCGTTATCTGAGCTTTGCCCTGTGCTCACAAGTTTCTGTGTAGGTCGGTGGTGTGAATTGCTTCTTGAAGGGCCACTTGACTGAGAGCCCGTGCATGTAGCTGGAAGCTTAAAAGACTTTCATGAATCCGCTGCTAAAAACATTGTTTGAACAAAAAAGCATTTCTCACAATCCCTTCTCCCCTGGTTAGTGTTCTGCCCACCACCGAAAGGGGAATAGATCATATCCTTTCATGTTGCCATTTCTCTGTTCGTGTAGTTTCCTTGTCCTGGAATGCCTTGTCTGCCTGTTCCCCCAGCGCCCCTTCTCACAGAAACACCATGTCTTGAGGGAAAGCTGTAAGTATGTGCTTGCTTCAAGACTTCCTTCTCATTCCTCCGCCTTATGGATTCTCCTCCAACTCTCTCAGGAAGAAGGAAGACTTAGTTTTCCTTCCATTTGTTCTTAATTTGTATTTTATTTTAGAGAGGGGGGGGAGAGAACCTGAAGCAGGCCCCGTGCCCAGCGCAGAGCCCCACACGGGGCTCGATCCCATGACCCTGGGATCATGACCTGACCTGAAAATCAAGAGTCGACGCTCAGCTGACTGAGCCACCCAGGTGCCACCCCTCCCTCCCACCCCTGATTTGTTCTTTTTAATCCCACTTACCTGTCTGTGTGATGGTTTTGTATGTGGCTGCCTCCCTGCTCCACTAAGAGTTCTCTGACTGCAGGGACCTTGTCTTGTTTGGGAGTTTGGATGAATGGATGAAGGAATGAACAAACTTGATATGTAGCTTTGTTGGGATTGATTAGCGTGTGTCTTCATGAAAAATGGTAGCAGACCTGAGCATTGACATGTCATTTGATTTGGGTGACCGGTTAGAGGCTTACCAGGATCTCACATTATTGATATTTGGGACTGGAAGAGTCTTTGTGGTGGGGAAACTGACCCGTGCACTGTGGGGTGTTTAGTAGCGTCCCTGGGCCCTACTCACTAGATGCTGGTTGCCTCGTTGTAACAATCAAAGATGTCTCCAGATGCTACCAGTTGTCTCCTGGGAGTCCCAGTTGCCACACTGTACTAGACTCCTGTCTGTATGTAGGTGGGGCCAGGGGACTGCTTCTCACCAGTGAGATAGGTGTGAAACTGAAAAGCCACTAAGAGGGGGGTGCCCTGTCCACATGTGCGGTCTTTCTGGTCTTCTGGCCAGCTGCAGGGGGAGTGCGGGAGAACCATGAGGCCCTAGGGTATGACGGAGCCACGAGATTGAAGAAGTCTGGGTCCTGAATGACTTGCGTGGAGCAGAACCTCCCTTCCCACTCTGCATTGGAATGCAGTGTGAAAAAGCGATTAAACCATTTATTGCATTAGGCCAGTGAGGTTTGGGGGTTCTTTATTCTGGCAGCCAGTCCACCCTGCCTAACCTTCCCTGACATTTGGATGAACAGACCTTGTTGGAGTGGCCATGCCTGTATTCCAGGTCTTACGTAAAAACCGACATTCCAGCCATGGAAAAAGGGACAGATATTTTTGTTTGTTCTTGTATAGGATCAGCCTCAGTGCTCTTAAGTCTTTTAATATCTGTGTTTTGTCAGAAATGAGATCATGATAAATGTGAATTTGTTATTTCCACCACGCTGGTCATCCGAACATATGAATGTTGAGCTATAAATAACTTTGCCAAAAAATAATAAAACATCAAACGTCCTAGTAAGTTTCATTTCGCTGTGTATAAATAAATATGTGTCTGTAATGCAAGTTCAAGTTGAGGTATTTGTGGCAATTTAGGTCTAATGCATTTTAACTTTCTTGGGGGAAAATGACAGAAGTTGATACCCTACAATCACAGCTGCTCCCCACACCATTCATTAATAAGTCTTTGTATAATGTGGTGGGGTTTGAAATGGAGTCATATATGCTTAGTCCAGCTGCATGCTGTGGATTAGTGCCCTTTAAAAATCTGACCCCAAAATCTTGCTTATCAGACTGAATTCAGTGCATAGTTCTTGATTTCTTTTGCAGCAATTAATTGTATCTGTGGTTGTGTCCACACAGAGCCACTGATCAAAATGCGTAAATCAAACGGTTTCATTTGGCATCCATCTGGAGGACAACAGTGAGGTTGTTTGTGGGAGACAATGGCTGTTTGTGGGTGAGCCCTGCGGTGGCTGAGGGCTTTTTGTTTGGCTCAGTGGTCGAGGTGCCTGCTCTGTTTGCACAGCATCCCTTCTGTGGGACAAAGAGCCAGCTCTGCTGAATTTCATCCTACCTGTCCGTCAGAGAATCCCTGTCGGGAAGTAGAGTAGATGTGAATCGACGATCCTAAAATGGTCAAGTCCCCCTTTCTAGTTAAAAATCCTCTTAGGCATCCTAACTACCAAATATCAGATTCTTGTGTCCCCTCCCATGCAGAACACTTTCACAATAATAAGACTAGCTAACATGAAAGACACTAATTGTCTGCCAGGCTCTGCATGTTTTGCATAAAGTGTGTGCATAATTTTCACTGCAGTCTGAAGGGGAAGGTACTATTAATATCTCCATTTTAATTTTGTCTATTTATAAGAAATTGAGGCTACATGACTTGCCCAAGGTCACAGAGTGAGTAAATGCCAGAGGGTGGATTAGAACTCAACCATGTTGGCTCCAGAGTTAATGCTATGAGCCACTGCAGTGTGCTGCCTCAGATTCTTCATTCTCTTCAGGGGACTCACTTGCTCTGAAATGCTCCATATTTTCATGAATTCAGCAAACATCTGCATATGATGCTTAAAAAGAGTTATTGATATTATTGCTTTATTTTTGCATTGTTTGAGCATAATTTCCCAATTTAGCTGTCAACTGATACTCTTGCATCTTCCATAACTCTTGGCACAATGCTTCCTTGTGAGAAGGTACTAACCTAGACGTTGGTTTGATTATTTTCATACAGAGATGCTCCTTTAGGAGGTCACCTCTGTCGGGGTAAGAATACATGTACACAAGAGACTCATATGCCAGGTGGTATTGGATGAAGTGGTACTGGGATTCGGAGGGGAGAGATTACTCTGGCTCAAGGATTTAACATGGGTTCATGCAAGATGATGCTCTTGACGTGCAGGTAGTAATTCAGACATGTGGGCCGTAGAATGACATTCCCATGACAGCAAGGTGGTAGGGGAGAATGGATGTTGTCTTTTGGACACCAAATAATGCTTTATGACTACAGTATGGAGGGTGTGAGCCAGATTGGTAGGAAAAGGATCAGAATAGCTGGTAGGAAGGTGGGGGGGGGGGCTTTGGGGTTCATTTGGCAGGAAGTCTTTGATGGTTTGGGGGTGGAGATCATGCAGATTTGAAGCTGTGCTTTTGGAAGCTTAATCTGGCAGCAGTCAATGTGGATTGGAAAAGACATATGTTTTCACTCATATGTGGATCTTGAGAAACTTAACAGAAGACCATGGGGGAGGCGAAGGGGGAAAAAAAAAGTGACAGAGAGGGAGGGAGACAAACCATAAGAGACTCTTACATACTGAGAACAAACCGAGGGTTGATGGGGGGTTGGAGGAGAGCGGAAAGTGGGTGATGGGCATTGAGGAGGGCACCTGTTGGGATGAACTCTGGTGTTGTATGGAAACCAATTTGGCAATAAATTATATTAAAAAATAAATCGTCAAAATTCAACTGCCCATTTACTAAAAAAAAAAAAAAAAAAAGGAAAAGACAAAGGTGGGGAGACCATCTAGGGTCCAGAAAAGATGTAGTGAAGACCTGCACCCCGGAAGAGAGGGCCATGGAAATAGAAAGGATGCATGAATGTGAGAGAGATTTCGGAGACAAAATTAGTACAATTTTGGGGACTGGTTCAATGAGAGGTAGGAGGTAAATAGGTTTTCAAGTCTGGGGTACTGGGTGAATAACAGTAACAAATGTAAAATTACATGGGAAAGACCAGATTTGGAGGAGATCAAGAGTTCTCCTTGGACATGGCACTTGGAAGAGAGGTCAGAGCGATACCTTTGAGAATAATCCACATCCAGATGGCCACGGTGAGCCTGAGGTTGATTCATGTTGCCAAGTGGGAGAGAGAGCCCCCGGGAGCTGGTTGTGAAAGAACATAGGTCGAAAGGGAAGTAGGAACAAGGAAAACACATTTGTTTTCTGGAGCAGAGGACACTTGAATGGACTGAGAACTAAAAGTGGCTTTATGTCATAGTGTAGCTTAGTTTATATGTATTGTTCCCAAATTGATTATGATTTCTCCTAGATTTAAGGTATTTGAGCTGTTTTACAGGCGGTGCGTGAAGAACGTTCCATGTGGGGAGTATTGGGAAGCTGCTTGGGCAATGCTCGGCTCATCTGAACCTGCTAACTCGCCAGCCCCTGGGCGAGCTCAGGCTACCTTCGTCTCTCTGCCTCCTTGAGGACGCCTGCCTTCTCTTTCTTCCTCCGTCCGTCTGTTCAAATCCTGACTCTTCCTTTGATACCCTGCTCAAATCCCCGATGACTGCTACCCGCAATGACCTTTGCTGTTCCCCACATCTTGCAGACCTAGCGTAGGTGCTGAGGGCAGCCAGCTGCGGACCGATGGTAGACAGGGGTCCCGGGAGGGCGGCGCCTGCTGTACACAGCTTTGCATCTCAGGGACCTGGCTTATTTTTCCCCACCAGCAAATGTTGTCATAAATCGTTATCCTGTATGTGTCACTGGCTCTTAATCTCCTTAAAGACTGCAGTGATCTAACGCTTCCTTACATCCCCCCACTACTTTGGATATTCTATCTTAATGCTGCTGGTTGCTTAAGGGCTGTATCCTGGGGAAGCTTTCTTTTCTCTTTGGGGTCCTGCATCTTGGTAGTTGAGTCTTGTATTGGCAATCGGAATTATGATATGTTGGTCACCACCCGTGGCTTAGTTTATATTCTACTCAAAAGACATATTGACTGTCTTGATCGATTCTTCTCTCTCTGGTCCGCTAATGCGCTGTGAAGCTAGCAGCAAGGCGTTAGTCCAGGGGGCCAATTGCCCTGTAGTGTGGCCTTCAGTTTCATGTAAGAAGTTGGGAGTAGATTTTCAGGAACCAAAATATACTTGGAGCCTAAATGGATAGGACAGTAGTAGAGGCCTGAAATTAGTTTTTCTATTTCTAAAATTAAATTAATCAGATGAAATTCATTTAGCATGGTGTGTGGAGTGCTCACAAATACAAGGAGTACAACTTCGTGTTTAGATAGATGAGGAAAACCTTTTGGGAACAGGAGATGCTTTTCTTTTTCTTTCTTTCTTTATTTTTTTTTAAGAGTCAGACACTTAACTGACTGAGCTACCCAGGCGCCCCTCTTATTTTTTTTTTTAATGTTTACTTATTTTTGAGAGAGAAACAGAGAGACAGAGTGTGAGCGGGGGAGGGGCAGAGAGAGAGGGAGACACAGAATCCGAAGCAGACTCCAGGCTCTGAGCTGTCAGCACAGAACCTGACTCAGGGCTTGAACCCACAAATCGTGAGGTCACGACCTGAGCCGAAATCAGATGCTTAACTGACTGAGCCACCCAAGCGCCCCTCGTTTTCCTTTTGTGGGATTTGTTTACTAGTATGATCTCTGCCCCATAAGCCTCAAAAACTCTGGTATACTCAGTGCCAGTTAGTTTGAATCTGCTGCCCTGCGCTCTGCTCTGTCTCGTTCCGTTGTCTCAGAAAATGAGTCTGCTTTCTTTGGGTTACGGAGAAGAAACTTTATTTCTTCAGAGAATGTGTCCAGTGGACTGATATTCATAAGTGACTGTTGGATAATCCGTTTAGTACATTGGCAGAAAAAGAAGCAAATGGTAATGGCATTTGGAGATGGCATATGGAAATGGCAACATTTTGATAAAATTTTATTTTGTTTTTTTTTTAATGTTTATTTATTTTTGAGAGAGAGAGAGCATGCGCCACGAGCCGGGGTGGTGGTGGGGCAGAGAGAAAGGGAGACAGAGGATCCAAAGTGGGCTCAGAGAAGAGAGCCCAACACAGGGCTCAAACTCAGGGACTGTGAGATCATGACCCCAGCTGGAGTCTGCCGCCTAACGGACTGAGCCACCCAAATGCCAAATGCCCCTGCTTCATTTTTATAAAGTAAGCTCTACGCCCAACATGGGGCTCGAACACTTGACCTCAAGTTCAAAGTCTCATGCCTCACCCACTGAGCCAGCCAGGTAGGTGCCCACTGAGTGACATTTTATAGCGAATATCTTTGAATTGACTTTATAAGTGAAAGAAGCAATCGCTAACTTTGCTTGGCAGTCACTATGTCCCCAGCATTTTGTGAAGCTCTGTGTAAGTTATCCAACCTAATTATCACAATAATTTAGGAGTAGGTTCTGTTTTTAGCCTCAGTTTTTGGACGAGCAAACTGAGATCCAGGGAGGTTCAGTAGCTTGGTCAAGAGTAACTGCCAAGTGGCAAAAGCAGGATGCAAGCCCTGGGTGTGACCGACGGTAGCAAAGATCATCACAGCCATACGGCGGTCTTTCCAAACTTTGCCATGGTAGTTACAGGAAAGTACCAAGAAAAAGAAGCAGCCGCTATGAAAAAGAAAATACATTAACAAGAGGCGTCTTTAAAGGAATGATTCGCTGGCTGCAAAGATGAACATGACATTAAAGATGAAATACGAAAACTTTCAGAGTTTTAATTTCGGTCACTCTGTGCTATAGTCATAATAGAGTTGTAATTAATTATCTTATTGTGGGTATTGTATTTCCACACTAGAAATTCATCTGGAAATTATAGTGCAACAAATAGCTGCTGAAATCATGATGGTGGTAATTATATCCATGACATACTTGTGAAAGTATAGAATAATGAGGTCATTTTGAGGGAAATCCGCGTCCATAGAACAGTGAATGCTTTTCTTTAAAAAAAATTGTTTTAAGTGTTTTTTATTTATTTTTTGAGGGATAGAGAGAGAGAGTGCGAGCAGAGGAGGGTCAGAGAGAGGGGGAGACACAGAATCTGAAGCAGGCTCCAGGCTCTGAGCTGTCAGCACAGAGCCCAATGTGGGGCTCGAACCCACGAACTGTGAGATCATGACCTGAGCCGAAACCAGATGCTTCACCGACTGAGCCACCCAGGCGCCCCGTGAATGCCTTTCAAATCTAGAGCAAGCCAGAAAGGAGAGGGCCCTAATTGTGGATTTGTAATAATATCATGGAAATAGGTGAGTTTTCAGGAATATTTGGGAGACTACAAATTGTACTGCCCAGAGTTAACGTGGAATTTTTAACCGGATATTATCACAGTCTTTAGTAATATTTTTGGCTCTGTCAGGGTTGTTGGTTTTTTTTTTCTTTTTTTTATTTATTTTTGAGAGACAGAGAGATACAGTGCGAGCAGGGTAGGGACTGATTGAGAGGGAGACACAGAATCAGAAGACAAGCTGCAGGCTCTGAACTGTCAGCACAGAGCCCAACGCGGGGCCTGAACCCACGAACCGCGAGATCATGACCTGAGCCGAAGCCGGACGCTTAACTGACTGAGCCGCCCAGGTGCCCCATGAAGCCTGTTTCTAATGTGGAAGTAACTTATCTCCCAGGTTTGCCATCTTCCCAGCTGCAGGAGGGGGGGGGGTTCCCCATAAGAGATTTTATCTTCTGCCGAGAACACCTCCAGAGGTCAGGCGCTTACAGCATCTGAGTAAATCATTTCATTTTATAGTCAGGAAAAGCTGAGCCTAAATGAGGTAAGTCAGTAGACCAAGGTCTGCGGTTCAGAGGTGGGTTAGCCCTGACGGCATATGCCATGCTGTTCATCCCGGGTCATGCTCCAGGAATCACCCAGGCTTTCCTTCTGATCGTGCACCGTCAGCAAACCACAGGCCCCCATCAGTGGGATCTTACCCCACGGTCCTGCAGAGTGTCTTTGGTTTTACCATTAGAGATTCATTCCTTGTGGGGTGGTGGAAACACCAGGGGGATTATGGCCTCTTGGTAGATGGAGGGCTGTATCCCCGCTCTGCTAACCCATCAGCCTTGTGATCCTGAGCAAGTCATTCTGTGCTCTCATCTCAGATGAGCCCGGTAGGACTTATTTCAGAAAGTCATGGCAAAGGTCATGGATAATGATGATGACTGAGGTGCATGGAGCCCTTGCAAGGTGCAGGTGCTGTTTTAAGTATCATGTATATGTTCGCTTACTGACTTCTCCGAACAACAGTCAGACGTGGGAACGAGAGACAAGTCCGGAGAACTGACATGACATGTCTGAGGGCTGAAGCGGGCGCAGAGGCAGTTCGTTACAGATTAGTTTCTTTCTCTTTGCCTTTTGGGTTTCATGTCCATGGATCCTTTGCTAAAATGTGAGCGCCCTTGTGAAGGATGTCGCAGTCCCCTAATCCCTTGGATCAGGTATTTGCCAGTCCTGCTGGGAAGCAGGTGCAGAGAGGGAGTGGGCGGGAACGATGGCGGGTAGGTGACTATGACCACTGGTTGTGCTGTTATCCAGACAGATGGGCGCCCCTGAGACTCGGGGGTGGGGTCGTGGGGGGAGGGGCCAGCCCAGCACCGGGGCGGGACACACGGACACAGGAAGACCTTGAGGCACTCCCTTGCAGCCGGACCGATTGGCCTCAAATGAGGCCGGCCCCTTGCTTTGGCTTCGCTTTTCTTTTTCCTGGATCCGAAGAAGTCAGGTCTGCAAACATGCTGGCAGGAAAGTAGGGCTTTGGTCCTTTTTCTTTCTTGGTTAACCTTAAAAGAACTCCTCTCCTTGCCACATCCTTCCAAAGCGGGGCGGGGAGCTGGGAGAACTGTGACGTCCTGGAGCAAAACCTAAAGGGAGCGGGGCTGGAGTTGTCACTGGCCGAGACGCTGACCCCGCCTGACTCTGGGGCAGTGCAGGTGAGGGGACCACGAGGTCTCTCCTGAAGCGGGGGAGCAAGCGGCTGTGAAGAGCCAAGGGGTGAGGGGAAAGACCCGGGAACATGGGAGGAACGCTCCACCCTGTCTTTGTTGGGGGAGAAGAAAACCAGAGCAGATGAAGCCACTTAGTCGCCAAGAGCTGTGTGAGAGACAAGGAGATGGAACGAATGACGTGAAGCATTTTTTAAAATGCCGGCCTGGAGTATCTTTGCAGTAATCGGTTCCCTCCTCGGACACTGATCCTCAAGCCGGTCTCTCTTTGGAATGTGTAGGCCAGGGTCATGGCTGCAATGACATTTGGCCACTGAAGGCTTCCTGCTGTGCTCAGAGCCCCACTCGCCCCACTCCAGCCTCTTTATAATCCTAAAGCAGGAGATTAGTGTCAAATGTGGGTCCAGTGAAACAATATTTCTGTATTTCCAAATTATTTCTCTCCAAGGGAGAGCAAGGTTTAGGAGCAATGGACGGAGACCATATGACAGGATATATGGTGATGCCCAACTTGGGCTGTTAGACTTGCCCATCTTTTTTTTCCCCCCCACGGATTAAATTCAGCTCAATGTATAAGCCTGTATCAGAAAATACAGATGCTCATAGTGGGTCCTGATTACACTGTTGCCGTTGTGGGGTCCTGTTCAAGGTGCATATGCTAAGAAACTTTCTCATTTCGCCGTTATATCATTGTTGCGTGCGCAGTTGGCAGTTAAAATTTGAGGCTAGAGATTTCCTATTTCTGTGGATTTCACCACGTAGAATTTTGTGGGTATTGAAATGGTGAAGACTGGGGTTTCCTTTAGTGCGTCATCCTTACAAAGAAATGGAGGGCTTAAGATATTCATGGAACAAATAAGCCTACCTGCGAGGTGTGAGAACGTTCTAAAAATCTTTTCTAAGAATTTCAAATCTTATGAAAGACCTATGTTTAAATTTTTAAGGAAATGTTTATTTTTGAGAGAGAGAAAGAGAGAGAGAGAGAAAGCGAACACAAGTGGGAGAAGGGCAGAGATGAGGGAGACACAGAATCTGAAGCAGGTTCCACGCTGTCAGCACAGAGCTCAAGGTGGGCCTTGAACTCCCAGACCGCAAGATCAAGACCTGAGCCACAGCCGGATGCTTAACCGACTGAGCCATCCAGGTGCCCCAAGACCAATATTTTAATGAACAGTAAATACTTTTAGTTCTATTTACTCACTAACGTGGGAACCCCAAGAACTTCAGGTAGAGGCAGCCCTTTACCCCCTTTAAGTCATGTGCAAGCCTCTCATCTGCCTTCTCACGCAGCTGCTTCTGTAATGCCTGCTCCTGACTTCCTACACACTTTCCTGCTCTGTCTCTTCCCTCCACATAAGCACAGGGCCCAAGACTGATTTGCGCTTTTCATTCATGTATCGGACAACTTTGAAGTTACTTCTTTTTTTTTTTATATGTTTTATTTATTTTTGAGAGACAGAGAAAGACAGTGTGAGCAGGGGAGGGTCAGAGAGAGAGGGAGACATGGAACCCGAAGCAGGCTCCAGGCTCTGAGCTGTCAGCACAGAGCCCAACGCGGGGCTTGAACCCACGAACCATGAGATCATGACCTGAGCCGAAGTCGGACTCTTAACCAACTGAGCCACCCAGGTGCCCCTGAAGTTACTTCTAAAGCCCGTGCTTGTCCTTGCGACCTGAAGTTGCCTCTCCGGGTGCTCAGGGCAGCAAGTGGCCCTCAGGGTCAGCCCGGAGGGGTCAGGCTGCAACTTAACCACCATCCTGCGCCCTCCGAGCCAACCCTGCGCAGCTGTGGCTGTTCTGGAGACCCTGAAGCCGCTGGAGGAAAAGGGAAATCATGACCAGTATTTATTAAGAGAAATATCCTATGATTTCACTCACACGTGGAATTTGAGAAACACAACAGATGAACATAGGGGAAGGGAAGGAGAAATAAGATAAAAACAGGGAGGCAAACCATCAGAGACTCTTAAATGCAGAGAACGAACTGAGGGTTGCTGGGGGCGGCGAGTGGGGGGATGGGCTAGATGGGTGATGGGCATTGAGGGCACTTGTTCAGATGGGCACTAGGTGTCATATGTAAGAGATGAATCACTGGGTCCTACTCCTGAAACCATTATGATGCTATGTGTTAACTAACTTGGATTTAAATTTAAAAAATTTAAATTTCCCTGGGAGAAACACCCTTGAACATAGTGTCACAAGCCTACAGCGACACTTAAGGCTGACCTCCCTAATCAGCGCCTTGCTCTCAGTGGCTGTGCTGGGTACAAGGAACATGGGGAGAGCTTGGAAAAACCCAGCTCCACGCACTGCCGTGAGTCTCCTTGGAAGGTTTGGAGAAAGAGGGTCGGACCTCCAAATCGCATCCCCGCCCCCCCCCACCCCGTGGGGTTCATTAAGTTCTAAGAAGGTGAGCAAAACTGATTTAATATAGAGTTTGTTTTAGCAAAGTAGTTTTAGGTTAATTTTACATAATAGTAGGCTGTGTTTTTATGTGCGTTTTATGTGTTTCCCCAGTCCTGCAGGGTTCCTAGGAGAATTTGCGTGCATTGGCCATTCGTAACCATTTTATGGGCTTTAGGAGCGTTATTTTATATTTTAAATTATTACCGTGAGTTATGGTTGTTACCTTTGCTTTTCACGCTGCATTGCTGATGGTATTGGGGTGGATTTGGTGCCAATTTCCTAGTCAGGAGTGGACTCCAGCCTGGTGAGCGTGGCACACCGTGGGCATATCGGCCTGGGTTACATCCCTTCGCGCTGTGGCAGCGGCCACAAAAGAGCTTGGGCAGTGGGTGCGCCCCCCTCCTTACAATGAAAAAGGAACTTTCTTCACATGTCTCTTCGCTCCCCCACCTGCTGCTAGGAAACAACAATAAAAAGCCCTTCGGAGTTGTGGATTGTCCTGTTCTTGCTCTTGTGATGCATGGGTGACCCTTGCGTTCCCATTCTGAAGATTTTTCTCTTGCTGATTTTAAATCCCAAACAGGCTTGTTGCATGAAGCCACTAGCTGGAGACAGATGTAGACGCGTTCTCCCCTTCACGCAGTGCAGTGTTTGAATGCTTCATGGAAAAAATAGTCCCTGACAGAGCTTTTCAAAAGTTCACGTACATCTGCCATCTTCACGTCTAAGCGACCCAACTGAGGCATTTGGGGACGTGCTTCTGAGGCCCTGTTGTTTGCTTTGGGTTTTGCTTCCCCCCCCCCCCCCGAGTGTCCCTGATGATTTGCTGTAACACATTTGTGAGTTCCAGAGGTTACAGACCGTCTCCCCATGGCCCCGCTAAGCTGTAGGAACACAGGGGCAGGTCATGGGAAAGCCCGAGCTGGGGTTGGAGAAGGTCACACGCTTGAGGAGGAGACAAACGGGCATCCATAGTGTCAGTAGTGTCCAGGAGTCATGAATGGTCAGCTAAAGGAAAGAGTACAGCAGGTGCATAATGGTGGGGAGAAGAGACACCCCCCCACCCCCCAGCTCCACCCGGGACTTGGAGGCTGAGGAGGAGAGGGAGAGCATGTGGTTGGAGGGAGGTGGATGGAGAAGAGAGTGTTTGTCAGATGAGGCTGGAAATGTGATCAAATCACCAAAGGACCCATAGAGCCTGGTGGCTGTGTGTGGGCCCTCTCCCTTGGTCCTCAGCAGTGAGCAGGGGATTCAAAGCAGTTGTCTGATCAGATGGTTCAAGGCATGAGAAATTAGGCAGAAAGTGTGGGTGGGAAGCTTGCCAGTTACTTGCACTGTCAACTCGGGCAGGCATTTTGAACATCTTTGCCACCGTTTCTCGCTCTGCAGTATGGGGACGATGAGGACACCTTCCCCAAGTCCTCTCAAGGGTAGAGGAGTCACCATATGGAATCCCCAGCATGGAGTGGCACCCCTGAGGGCTGGTGGGGATCTGACTTGCCACTCAGGAGCAGCACACGGGGTTGGTGGCGGGAGGTGGTGGGGGGGGACTTGGTTTGCAGGGATTTTTGTGGCCGTCTGGCATCGGTTCCCAGAGATGTGCCCCGCGGGACCTCTGAGTTCCTTTGGAGGCAGGCGTATGGGGTCAGGAAGGTCCTTGCCGGCTTCTCCTCTCTCGGCTGGGTTGTGAACCCAGGCACTGGCTGCAGGAACAGACCAGAGAGAAATTTCAGGAAGCACAGTAACCTGGGCTTGATGAAAGTTTAGAAGCATTATATTATCTTGTCTTCTGGACAACATGCTTACCCCGGTGCCCAGTTGTTCTAACGGGGAGATATGTAATTGGATCTCAGCTGGCGAGGCTTCCTTGCAAACTAAGAGAAAATTGCCATTTTTAGAGTTGTATGCAGGTTTCTTTGGGGAGATGTGGACAGATATCATGGGGATATTTGCCTTTAATTTAAAATGAGTTTCCTTGGAAATCCATTGGATTATATGTCTAAACTCTAATGTCGAGAAAACTCTTTTCCGAGGCACGAAAGTATTAGTCCATTATGAACCTCTCTGAGGCAATAGAGACTGTAAGTACTAAATTCCACAACGGAATGGAGGCTGCTAGCAGGCGATTATCCAGGACTTGGGTTTAGGCAGTTTGCAAAACAATTCAGCCAAGTATATAAAGGCAGTGGGGGGAAATAGTATTGCTTTTTTTGTGCTGCCAACCAGGTTTGTCACATGGATTAGTAATTTAGATAGGAAGAGCCATGAATCACTGCTTAGAGTTTCGCATTTAATTTTATCCTGGAAGCAATTTCCTTTCAAATTCTCGAGCTGTCGTTATCATTAATGAATTAAACATTATGAAACCCAGAGAGCCACTAATTCATTTTGAAATAAGTAGACATTTAAATCCAAAAGAGAAACCCTAAATTTTGTTCAGTGGTGTTTAATATTTTCAAGCTGACAGAATGTGGAACGGTATCTCGCGGACGTGTTTTTCCCAGAGCGGCTGGTCACAGGGGTACCTGTCTGTGCCTGACGTCTTGGGACAGTTTGGGGGCATGAAAGAAGAAATCAGGTTTTCTTGGTGGCCTGTGACTGGCTGTTTTCCAGAGGGGAGAGATTAAAATGTTTGGAAAAGGAAGCTGATTAGAGTCAGAGCTCCCCACCCAACCCAAGGTCCTTATCTCCAGTGCTTTCCAGCTTAACCCTTTCAGACCTGTCTTTTCGTGGGACACCTGCCATCCCTCTGTGTCCCTGCCACCTTCTGCCTTATCAAGTGCTGCTTTGGGATAGGGCTCACACAGCCATCTGTCAATGTTGTTGGACATCATCTGTGGGAGCTCCCGCCTCTCAGACTCTCAAGTCCAGCTTCAGGAAGGCAGGTGAAGGCTGGACAGGGGCCGTGTGGTTACACAGCAGAGCTTGAAGATTTTAGAGCACACGGTGAGATAGAACGCCAAAACCAGACTCCATACACTTCAAGCCTGGAAAACATGGTCCATTTTTTTCTTCTCAAAGACGCTTTAACGTAAAGAGCCAGAGAACTGGCAGATTGGGTCTATGGTAACATTATGTGAATGTTGCTATGTTCAAAAAAGGGCAAAGGGGCTACGTGTCAAGGCCAGCAAATCTGATCTGGACATGGAACGTGTCTAGAACTTTTGTTTAACCTGTCTTTTCCCCCTTCCCCCCACAAGACTCACCCCCATCTTACCTCTTTTGAAAGCCTTTTGCTTTACCAACTGAAGTTATTTTGGGAATGGTCCTCTGTGGCAGCCTCTGGTCTGGTCTGAGCCTCAGTTTCCCCGTGTGTAAAAGGGGATGCTAACCCCTGCCCTCCTCTCTGTTCCACAAATGGGCGTAATGACGAAGTGAGATCATAGATATGAAAACACTGCTCTAGGACCTTCTTAAGGACGTGACGCAGAGAGGTGCTAAGAGGGTCAGACTGGAGGAGGTAGGATTCCTCCTCCTCTCTCTCCCCTCCTTAGCGCCTGAACTGGTCTCCTGTCTTAGGGGAAGAAGGTTCCTCTGAAGGACTCAGGACCTTGTCTGTCTTCTTCTAGCTCAACCTGGTGGGCGGCCCTCCCGCAAAGGATGTCCCTGAGCAGAAACCTGTGTTTTCTCTCTCCCATCTGGTGCTGCTTCCAAATCCAGAGGTTTTTGTGGTTCCTCGGTTGTTCATTTCCACCTCAAGTTAATTTCCTAGGGCTGCCATCACAAAGTGCAAGGAATTGAGCAGCTTAAGACAACAGAGGTTTATGGTCCAACAGCTCTGGAGGCTGGGAGTCTGAGGTCACAGTGTCGGCAGGGCGCCGTTCCCCTGGACCCAGAGGGGAGGACTCCTCCTCGCTTCTTCCAGCTCCTCACGGTGCTGGCAGCCCTTGCGGGCAGCTCGTCTCGTGCCCGTGTCATCATAAGACCCTCTTCCCTCAGGTGTCTCTCTCCCTCTTGACAGGCACACAGGTGATGTTGGGTTAAGGCCCCCCCCATCAGCGTGACCTCATCTTACCGAATGACACATGCAGCAGCCCTGTTTCCCAGCAAGGCCACATTCAAGGGGCTACGGACATGAATGCACCTTTATTTCCCCAGATTCCCTTCAACGCCCCTACACACAAACACACACACACACACACACACACACACACACGTGGATTGCTACTCATTCACACCACAGCTTCAAGTCCCTTTTCAGAGGGTAGCATGTGCCACTCCGGACAGAAAGGCAGTCTCCCTCTTCCCCCCCCCCCCCCCCAGGTCTTTCCAGAACTGGTAGCTGTGACACTGTCTCTAGTGACTGCGTTGCGGGGCCCCTGAGAACGTGGTCTGCGAGGCTTCTGCACTTCGGAAGAAACTCAAGAGATTGAATTAGCACCAAACAGCCCTCTCATGCTCTGTTGCTGATTTCACTTAAGTCAACTAAGCCTGAAACCAGAAGGTTCTATGGCACCGGTGGGAAGTCCTTCCAATTTTATTGGAAACAATTGGTTTTATCAGAAGTACTGAGTTGGGAATTTGAGCCAATGCATGCTCTGTCCCCTTCTGCACGGTGGGACAAGTGTGTGGCATCCTCAGAGTCCCGCAGGCACGTGACGGGGTCACCAGGGAGCCCAAGCACATGCCCCACATGGGCCAGAAAGGACGTCCTCTGGCCTCCTGCGTGGGATAATTGACATAACTTGGTGTGTAAGAAACCTCTTTCCCCAAAGAGGGTTCATCCTGTAAGTACAAAGCCAGGAGGCTCTGGGTTAGTTTTCATTTTGCCCCCATCTTGCCAATTGCACGGTTCTTGTTAGAACAGGATCCTAGGTTTCTCATCTCTGTGTGAAAATAGTGAAATCTGCTGCATCATGATGTCTGCAGGGCAATTAATAGGTGGCTGTATGCAAGCTGCTGGCCGACCTCAAGTAAATAGTGAGGGGCTGGTAATGAGGACAGCCATTCACTAGCTCCGTCTCCACCAGTAAATGGAGTTTAGGCTAAGACGGAGGCATTTAAATAGGAACGTGGTCTGAAATGCAGAGGGTCAGTTGAAGAGCTGTCGGTCTTATCCTTGGGACCCAACCAGGCCCAGAAGGAGTGCCGTGGCTTTGCCCTGTGGGAGTCCTGGGAGGAGTCCACCTGTCAGATAAGATGGAGGAGCTGCAGGAAAGCTGGGGACTTGGGGGCATCCCCTCGGGATGTTGGGTTGTGATAGGAAGTTGAAGGAGGCAGAATTGGGGAATATTTCCAGAGGTGCCATATCTCAGAGACAGAGTCCCAGTCCTAGAGTACAGGGTTGAAGGGATGGTAGATCCAGGTGTGTGCGGGAGAGAGGGGCACCCGGGGGTCCAGCGAGCTTCAGATCGGAAGGCTAAGGAATCAAGAATGCAAGTGAGGTAGAGGAGCTCGGACAGGATGTCACAGCTGAGTTGGCCTTCCGGGAGGACTCAGGTGGGGTCCCAGAGGATTGCACCAGAACTGCCTAGACACCTCCACTAAGGTTAGGGTTGGTCCTAGAAACTGGAGTAGGTGGGAGGGATTCATTCGTGACACCAGAATGCTGGGCAGCCTGACTTCCAAGTTGAGACAGACCACGTCTGGGACAGAGCCATCGCCCTACCCTGCTTCAGTCATTTCAAGAGTCTTTGTAGACTTAGCAGAGATCCTAAAAATAAAGCTAAACTCACACCCACCACCTGAGCATAGATGAGGGTTATGTTTCCTGCTGCTGTTATTTTAGTTCTCTGATTACTTAAAGTCACGGGGCAAATGCATTGATTTGGAAAATGCTTTTAAAAATCTTTTTTTTAAGTTTTTCTTTTCTTTTCTTTTCTTTTTCAAGAGAGAGAGAAAAGAGAGCAAGAGCAGGAGAGGGGCAGAGAGGAGAGAGAGAATCCCAAGCAGGCTCCATGCTGTGAGAGAAGAGCCTAATGAGGGATTCAAACTCATGAACTGTGTCATGACCTGAGCCGAAGTCAGGAGTTGGACGCTTAACTGACTGAGCCACCAGGCGCCCTGGAAAACACTGTCGAATGTAGATGTTTATATACTTCCATGACAAATTTACCTTAAGTGACTATTGATTAACAGGGTTGGACTGAGAGGTGTTTTGTGATAGAGTGCTGTCCAAAAATAGAATGAAGAAAGGCAAACAGCCCTATCTTTGATGGCTGGCCAGGGCCTAGATGTAGAAGTAGCAAGGAATTATGTGCGACTTTTCTGCTTTGTTCAAGCAGAACATGGCCATGAACCATGAGGGTTGGCCATTTTAAAGAAATCTATGTACCCACAGTGGAATATTACTCAGTCATAAAAAAAGAATGAAATTTTGCCATTGGGGGAAGCATGGATGGATCTAGAAGGTATTAAGCTAAATGAAATAAGTCAGACAAAGACAAATGCCCTATTTCACATATATGTGGAATCGAAAACACAAAACAAGCAAAAACAGAAATAGACTCCTGAAAACAGAGAACAAACTGGTGGTTGCCAGAGGGGAGGGGGATGGGAGAAGGGACAAAATAGGTGAAGGGAATAAGAGATGCAAATTTCCAGTTATAAAACCAGTAAGTCACAGGATGGAAAGTCCAGCATGGAGAGTAATAAGGTTGTATGGTGAGTACTTACCGTGAAGAGCAATGAGTGATGCGTGGGGTTCTCGAATCACTGTTACAGACCTGAAACCAGTATAACATCGAATGTCAATTGCACTTCAATTATAAAAATGTAAAAAAAAGTAATAGTGGAGTAATATGAGGAGAATTGCAGTAATAACAACAGACCGTGAGGAGCGTTCTCTTGCCTGGTTTTGCTTGTAGAGAAAACCCTGTTTCTGCAGCTATTGAAATTTGCCTCACTGGGGCGCCTGGGTGGCTCAGTCAGTTAAGCGACCGGCTTCAGCTCAGGTCATGATCTCACGGTTTGTGGGTTCGAGCCCCACGTCGGGCTCTGTGCTGACAGCTAGCTCAGAGCCTGGAGCCTGCTTCACATTCTGTGTCTCCCTCTCTCTCTGACCCTCCCCTATTCCCACTGTCTCTCCCTGTCTCTCAAAAATAACATAAAAAAATTTTAAAAAAAAACAAAGAAAATTTGCCTCATTTTTCCAGGACTCAACTCAGAATATTCTGAGGCCCCTGAAGGTTCAAAAGCAAGGCCCAGATGGAAAATATGACAGCTTTTGATGCAAAAATTATTTTAGTGTCACCCTGAAAACAAAAATCCATGGACGGTGTTTCACGTCCTGAGGGGGGCATCGAAATAAGCAGGTGGGTGATCAGAGTTGGGTGCCTCGCCTTTGAATGGACCATTTAATTTCCTTAAAGTCTCAGTTTTCCCATCTGCAAACTACGAACAATTGTAGGCTTTCTCCCTTTCACCGTGTTGGGTAACAGACACAACACCAGAAACTGATGTGTTACACAACTGGTGAGTAGGGATTATCGGCACCAAAAAAGTCAGATTCATCCCCTTTTATGCCTGTTCCCTGCATCTTATTTTAATTATATTCACTCCAGAGTTTTGATTGAAAAACGCTTGTTTTCCCGTGTTTTACTACTTAATTAATCTAAAATGTTACCCTGAGTAATGGCACTCTAGCTAGACGAGGGCTGTTCGACGAGGAGAAATTGTGCAGAAGGGTGTTTGTAAATAATGCTTAGGTGACATGATTGTGATAATTATGGCTTTTTGAAGATGAGTTTTATAGCAAGTCTTCAATTTTCCTGTCACTGGTTTTCTGGGCTCTCTTACCTAAGCAAGCACATTTGTCTCATGGAACTAGGTCTTCGGGGACCTGGATGCTGGGAGAGCTCAGCAGCTCTGTGAATCCACTTTTCATTTTCTGTGGCTAATTTTGCAGACTTTCAAGAAGACGCAGTTGCTTTACGGTTCCTCTTCTCCACCACAGGTAAGGACAGGAGGAAGAAGGTGTAGCACATCCCTGGCCGCTCAGTCTCCAGCTCATGCTGCAGAATAGCCATCCCTGCATCAGACCGACCTTGAACGCTCTACTGGACCCCCGGTGGCCAGAAGGGGCCCTAGTGATGATGCTCTGATGATGCTTTGTGTGGAATCCCCAGCTCAAGGATGACCCCCTCCCCTCATTCCTGCACATCCCTTCTCTGCCTCTTGGGAGGCTCGGAGCCCTGGAGGTGGCATGAAAATGAAGGACCCTGCTGCCGTTTAGTATGAGCACCCGCAGGAGTCTTTGAAATAAACTTGCAG
This sequence comes from Helogale parvula, assembly GCA_004023845.1. Lineage (NCBI taxonomy): Eukaryota > Metazoa > Chordata > Mammalia > Carnivora > Herpestidae > Helogale > Helogale parvula. Next base: position 100,365 of record PJEM01002715.1, read on the forward strand.
GGCCCCCAGGCTTCATAGCTTTCCCAGGAGAGGGATCCAGTTTTCTATTTCACCATGTTCTCCGGCTTCTGGTTGTTCAGGGACTTGACCATCATTGTCATGTTATTCCAACTCAGTTGGCATCTACTTCCAGATAGGAGTCAGCCAGTAAACTTTGCTAATGGCTCTTTAGAGTCAGAATTGGAGGAGCCCTTGGAGGTCATCTTGTCCGGCCTTCTCACTTACCAGTGAGAACCCCAAGGCCCAGAGGAGCCGAGTGGCTGGTCCTGGTGAATTAATGGCGGAGCCCGAACAAGAACCCAGGGCTCCTTAACCACCTGGATGTAGGGAAACGTGGAGGAAGGAGTACTTAGCAGGTGCACTTTCTTTTACTTTAGCCGGGTTGTACCCGAATCACATTGATTATCACATCCTCATTTTAGAACAAGTGTGTGGTTGACTCCCGGTAAACCAGAACTCCTGTGTAAAGTTACCTTGTTGAAAAACTTTAAAAATGCATTGGTTTATTTTTCTGAATTAGTGGCCCCAAGTGACTCTTAGTTGTCAGAGTATCTTGCTGCCCCTAAGAATCTTTCCAAAATATTGGTTATAATTGTATAAAATGATAGCTTAAGAGCATGGATTTGGCATGAATAAAAGCCACAAAATACATTCTAACATTCTTCCTCTCTCCCACCACATTAGGTCATTTAAAATATATTATTCTGATTGTTTGCATTATTCCACATGACCTTTAGAATGCTGTTTGTTGTTATTTTATAGTTTAGGGCACAGAGTCGATGAGTTATCTTAGTCTAGGTAAATCATGTAACTTCTCATACTATGCCAGTTGCATTCTGAGGCAGCATTGATTTTTTTTTTCCTGACCTACCATTTTCACATCAGATTGAACACAGACCCAGGCAAGGTATAAGCTTGGCAGTGAGGTTTGCTTGGTTTGTTTACTTTCTCCCCTCGTTAAAGTGGCTGTGATTCAGCACCAGGTTCTTCTGTCCCTGAGGTGCTCAGGAGGAGGGGTATGTGAAATCCCAAGGCATCAGTGAAAGAGTGACCATCATATGAGGACGTCCTTTGGGTAGAGAGCCTTACCCACGACTTCCTGATGACCCTAGCTAACATAATACCACCTTCCAGAAGACCACTCTCTGAGATTCTAAATACGTACGACCTCTTCGGTTCAGAAGACAAAGTAATTCTGAATAGCATGCATGATATGGGGACATCACGCTTGCTTCAGACATGCAGGGTATGGACACCACTTACAAATTTTTCACGATGGTTATTGTGTATCTATAAGTCTTAGCAAGTTCAGATTTTGGTTTGCTTTCTTAAAACTGAGAGCTTGCTTTTCCTCTGCATGTGCTTTCTTGCACTGCTAACTCTGAGATAGTTATGACATCATAGTCTGTAGAATGAATCACTGCCTCAGTGGGCTTGCTGGTTCTTCCGGCCGTGGGGAAGGGGTCTGGCTTGAAGTGTGTTTACCAGTGGTAGAGCCTGGAAGGTTCCACCTGGCATGTGCGGGCTGAGGAGCAGAGATAATGGTTGAGGCTGAGTGAAAACACTTCTGGTTAGCAGTGTGGGGAAAGCTTGGAAAGGAAAGTAATATTGCAAACGTCACCTTATTGTGGGGAAGCAACACTTGCAGCAGAGAGAACGTGGGACTTAGAAATATGAGATCAAATTTAAATTCAGCCTGGTCCCAGACATGAGACCTGGTTAAGTCATGCAGCCCTGAGTCTCTGTTTTAATTGAAAAATAAGGATGGTGGGTGGGAGGGCGGGGTGTGGGGATGGGCATGATGGTAATAGTGGTGGCATTTGCCTTATTCTGTGGCAGGCTGAATAATGGCCCCTCAACATATCCTTGTCCTAATCCCTCGAACCTGTGAATGTTGCCTTACATGGCAAAAGGGACTTTGTAAAAGTGATGAGGCATCTGGAAATGGAGAGATTATCCCGGATTATCTGTGTGAGTCTAAAGTAATCAGAAGGATCCTTCCTGAGAAGAGGGAGGCAGTGAAGGAGTATATGGAAGGGGTCATGCAGGGTCAAAGAACTCACGTGGCCTGTAGAGGCTGAAAAAGCGAGGAACAGATTCTCCACTCAGGGCCTCTAGAAGGAACCGGCCATGCCCACACCTTGAATTTGGCTTAGGGAGACTCATTTGAGACCTCTGGCCTCCAGAACCCTAAGAATAAATTCTTGTCTTAAGCCACTAAGGTTGGGATTATTTGTTATAGTGGCAAGAGAAAACAAATACCTGCCAGCTCTCCTAAGATTAAATGTGACTTCGTATTTCTATATTTGTAAATCTCGGAGTGGTACATAGATGTGAGTACTTTTAAAACGCATTTTTTATATTCATCTGAATTTCCCAATTAAAGCAGTATCGATATGTCAGGAAGACCAGGAGAATAATTCCAATTATGCAGTGAGCAGATTGTGTCTGAAAATTTTAAACCCATGTTATCAACTAATTATTAATTGTGAAATTGTTCATGGTCATTAGCATCCGTGAGTCACTTTTTAGTTGAGCAGACAGGTGTGTCCCTTGCTTCCTGTACCTCCGGGTCTCAACCTTGGCTGTCCAGTAGAGTCACTGGGAAGGGCTTTTAAAGGTCCCAGTGTCCAGACCTCACCCCAGGACGATTAAATCAGCATCTCCACAGGTGGAATTTGAACACTGGTGTTTTTTAAGTCTCTCCAAGCGATCGTAGTGTTTAGCCAAAAATGAGACCCACTGCAGAGGTATTGTGTCTGCTAAGTAAGATTTTAAATCAGTTTTCTGAAGTCTGAGGATCTAGATGTGCTTTTGAGTTGTGGGGAAAATGATTTGCGGAGGACTCTGTTATATCTTCAATGATATTAACATAATCTGTTTATGAGCGGTGGTGTCATTCTGGCAAGAAATACAAAAGGCTAGTTAGCCAACAACTCCTGAGATGTTCAGCCGAAACACAATTTCAATAAGCAAACACTTTTCTCCTTGTATTGCCCAAAGGCTTTTAAAAGCAAAAGTGAGGGGCCCCTGGGTGGCTCAGTCAGTTAGGCCTCCAACTTCGGCTCAGGTCATGATCTCACATTTGGGGGTTCAAGCCCCGTGTCGGGCTCTGTGCTGACAGGTCAGAGCCTGGAGCCTGCTTCAGATTCTGTGTCTCCTTCTCTCTCTGCCCCTCCGCCTCTCATGCTTTGTCTCTTTCTGTATCAAAAATAAATAAAACATTAAAAAAATTTAAAAGCAGAAGTCAGGGAGAGAGAAGGATGTTGAGACCTTCTCCTTAAATGGTTGATCTCCTTGAGAATTGATAAAAGTTGTATTTATTTGCATTATAGGTCCTTTAGGTTTCCAGTCTGGGGGAGAAAACATTCATTTTTGAAATCTCTTCCTTTGCAACCTCTGTTGGCAGAAGCAGTGTCTTTGAAAGCTGCTTCCCTGTGTTCCTGGGGGCTTTGAGCTGGGACGTATCGCCGAGGGCCTCTGGACTGCCTGTCGCCAAGGTTGCCCTTGTCTTTGACAGCAGGTGATGTTACCTGCATCTCGTATGTCATAGGGCAGATAAAGTTGTTTTTCTAAATCACAAGGTGCTATGCAAATGTTGCTATTATGTTCTTGGTGGGAATTCTGGGTTGAAGTTAGATGATAGCTTGTCACCTAAACTTATATTCATGCGTAAGAAAGATACGGGTCCTTATTTTCTAGTGGTCGAAGGTAGTGACCAAGTAGATGCGCTGGACCCAGTACCTGTAGATGGCATGTGACTTTTTAAACTTTTTTTTTGAGAGAGAGGGAGAGAGAGAGCATGAGTAGGGTAAAAGGGCGGGGGAGGAGAGAGAGAGAGGGAGGGAGGGAGAGAGAAAGGGAATCTTAAGCAGACTCCATGCTCAGTGTGGAACCCAGCCCAGGACTTGATCCCACAACCCTGGGATCATAACCTGAGCTGAAATCAGGAGTCGGACGCTAAACCAACCAGGCCGCCCAGGTGCCCCAGCATGTGAGGTTTTTAGTGGTCACTTAAGTCGTTGGGTTTAATTTTCTTATCTATAAATGAAAACAGTAATGATCGGCTTTCTTCAGGTTGCCTTCAGTGGATTTGGGCGTCCAGACAGCAGGGCGGTACTAGAGCGCGGCTCTGGTTCTGTTTAAATCTTGACTCTGAAACTTACTGGCTGGGGGATGCTCAGGACACTCTTTAATGTCTCCGTACCTCAGTTTCTGCATCCTTCAAATGGGTGAATGAGATACGTTCTCATAGGACTGTAGTAAGGATTAAGCGAGGCCTCTAGAAACCTTGGTACCATTTCTGGGTGTGTCTGTTCTTCCTCTTTGTCACTTAGATGTGGGACAGCTCAGAGCCTGGGTAAGTGTTTTTTTCCACCTTTCTTTCTTCCTCCTTCCCTCCCTTCAATAAATGTGTATTGGATACCTGCTACTCATAGGAACTACACTGTGGCTACAGTGTTAATGCAAAAGAGACACAGTGTTCCAGATCTTTAATGGTTTAAAAGTTTGATTTAAAATATTGATACAAAGTGGGCATGGGGAGGGACGGGGTGAGCAAAGCGTGTCTGTTTCTGTTAGATCAGACACGTAGGACTTCAGTGGTTTATCAGTACCAACCTGAGTAAGATTGTAAGGTGTTTTTTATAATCGTGGCGATCCGTGATCAGCCTCGGAGGCCAGATAGAGGAAGGTTGAGGGCATGTTGCTGGTGCACTGAGTGGATGCCTGGGAAGTGGCCATCGCTCTCTGGGCTGATGTGCCATATAATCAGTCATTTTATCAAAGCAAACACTGTGACGAGGCATTTTGTGTGCTTGGCACTGTGCCAGCCATCCAGGGACGGGGTGGGGGGGGTGCGGAGGGGGAAGGCGTGGCTGGGCGCTGCTAGGTGGAGCTTCCTGAGTATCAGAAGACTTTACACTTGAGGGCTGTGGTGCTTCCATAATGTGAGTGCTGTGTAGAAGCTTCAGGAAGCTTTCACCAGATCCCTGAGCTCAAAGAAGTGTGTGGGGCGTTTTATAGTTCATGAAATTGTTGATTTTGTAGCCTTTATTTTGGGTACCATTCATTCACAAACAGATTTACTTTGCTGTCATGAGTTGTATCTTTTTCATAGAAAATAGTCCAAAATGAGATTTCTTTTCCCAAGATTTCCCTTGGCGTACCTTTCTTGTACCCTAATCAGGTCTGTGTCCCTTGACCCTGATTTTCAGTAACGGGTTTTATTATCTAGGGGCGCTATTAATCAACTTTGGTGGAGATCATAATATCCATTGTGTTATTTTCAATTCTGCTTGTCAAGACTAAAAAAGACAATTATTTTAAGTTTGTAGAATAATTCTGGAGAATGCTCCAAGAAATTTTGCACTTTTACCAATTGTACTGAGAACCACAGACAAAAAATGATAATGAAGATTATAATGATGATAATGATTACATTCTGCTTTCAAGTGGTTCTGCTATTCCAGATAATATCCTGAGGGCTCTGCACACAGATTCTCATTTTATCACCCAGCAACTGTGAGCTCGTGCTTTCTCAGTGTTCACATTTTACAGATGAAAAGCACAAGGGCACAACAAGGTTGGATAAATTGTCCAAGTTCAAATGGTTCACCAATGAAGGCCTCCCATTCGATTCCTTCTGGGTCTGACAGATGTGTTTCCCACACTACCGTGTTCTTGCTTTGGGCAAAATGTACATGAGGAGGTTGGGGAAGAAGAGCCTCTAGAAAGGACAGGAAGGATATATTACGTAATTTGCTTCTGTATATCCTGACAGGTTTGGATGAAGGGACATTATATTTAAAGAGATACAGACACTGAGCTGCTTAGAAATGGAGTATGGCCTCCGGTCACCAAGTAAATCATTGATAGAACTCAATCCAGAAGCCAGGTGCTCTCCAGACTCATTCAGTGAACACTCAGTGGACACAGCGGCACAATCTACACCAATTCGAATGAGTTGATGAAGGAGGATCCATTTTGTTTTGGGTAACCCGAAATCAGAGGTTTAAGAATTTGGATTAAATTCTAAATATTATTTTATTTTTGTAAATGTTTTTAATTTAGTTTTGAGAGAGAGAGAGGGGGAGAGAGAGAGAGAGAGAGAGAGAGAACGAACTAGCAGGGGAGGGACAGAGACAGGGAGAGCCAGAATCTGAAGAAGGCTCCAGGGTCTGAGCTGTCAGCTCAGACCCTAACGAGGGGCTCGAACTCGCAAACCACGAGATCGTGACCGGAGCCGAAGTCAGCGCTCAACCCACTGAGCCACCCAGGTGCCCCAGTTTAGATTAAATTCTAAAACTGCGTGGGCTTTGGCATCTGATTGGACAGTTTGGAGAGACTGGGCAATGTCAGTCTGGGCAGATTACCTGAACTCAGCAGTGAGTACTCCCTTCATGTGGCTGCTCGGAGGAACAGCGGCTAAGAGCAGCTAGAACTTTGTCTGTATTCTCTGTCATTGCTCAGTGATTGGTCACTTATTATGCATCTGAAGTACCTTCAGGATAGAGTTGGATTCTCAAAACTGTAATCATGGGCCTAGGGTAGTTCCTCAGGGTCAACTTCAAGGTAGCAGAAATGGAGGTTTTCTAAAAAGAAATTCTCTGGCCATACCACATAGCAATTGCATCTTGGGTTTTTGTGTGTTGGGTGGTGAAGACCACTTGCTTTGGAAACGGGACTTGGCGCTTTGGATGTGAGCTGTGAACCCACCCCTCCTCCCACCTCCCACCCAGTGCAGCGTTTCAGGGACACAGACTTGGCGCCCAACGGCTAGCAGTGAGGAGAACTAAGGAAAGCTCCCGGCCCTTATCCAGGTCCCTTTCCATGCCCTTCCTGGATTGGTCAAGACTCCAGGACCTCGTCTGGCCAACAGGGGTGACGGGGGTGTGCCAGACATTCTCCATCCATCCCCCCCAGATGAGTCTCCCATGTTCCCAGACCTTCTTGGGCTGCGTCAAGGGAAGCCAGCCTTCCTTGCCCTCTGGCTTCATGTTGGGTTGGACTGCTGGCAGGAGACATAGGACAGAGAAGAGAGAAGTCAGAGCCTCCTTGGCTTTCCCACGCCCTGTTCCCTCTCTTCCCGAGCCCCTTTGTCCCTCCCCCTCTATTAGCTTCTGCTGGAAAGACCCCCTTTTCAGGTTCCAGAACACCAAGCTCTTACTGATTGTGGTGACAGCTCCCCTCTCTTGCCCTTCAGCTCTGGGGTTAGTGGGGACCTGCTAGTGTTGCTAATCCCTGGGGGCCTTGAGAGGACCCTCACCCCTGCCCAGACCTGCATGTAGTCCCTTCCTTAGCTCTCTTCAAATACTTCCCAGGAAGATGTAGCTGTGCTCAGCTTTGGTCATGCGCAGACCAGATCCCTATGTCTTACCAGCACTTGAGGCGCCTGGGTGGCTCAGTCAGTTGAGCATCTGATTGGGGGCTCGGGTCATGATCTCACAGTTCATGAGTTCGATCCCCACACCAAGCTCACTGTTGTCAGCCTGTCAGCACAGAGCCTGCTTCGGATTCTCTGCCACTCCCCCACTTCTGCTCTCCCCAAAATAAATAAATGTTTTTTTAAATGGCAAGCATATGAGTGTTGCTTGTCGTTTTCGTACTGATTTTCAGTCTGATTAGAGGAAAGTGATAGTAGAGGAGGGGTATCCATTTATTTTTGTTTTTCAATTTTTACTGTATCTGATATCTGCCCTTCTCTCTTAGGATATGGAATCATTCACACCTGCGGTATAATCTTAATGGTCAGGAAAATTATAGACGCCTGACATCTCTTGCAAAAATCTTGAGAAACCTAGAAAACTGGTCTTGGTGGGACAGAGAGAGAGAGGACAGAGTCAGTAAGAGCCCATCCCTCCTGGCCCCCCTGGCGCTTCAGTTGGCTGATGTGGCAGCAGCCTCATGAGCATTTTTTAGTGGAGCATCTCTCTGGTATGTGCCGGACGCAGTTCTAGATGCTGCTGATGTGGCACCAAGTAAGACACGTGTGGAGCCCGAGTTCCGGAGACTTAGGGGGTAACGCCAAATAAAACAGCTGAGTTATTCACGGTGCCTGAAGATGACGCGGCTAGAGAAAGATAACCAAAGAAAGAGGAGAGGGGATGTTGGGAAGCATTGCAGTTTGTACAAAGGCAGTCAAGGAAGGCCTTCTTAAGGAAGTGACGTCTGAGCACAGACTTGAAGGAGGTGAGGAGGAAAGACACATCAGTATCTGAGGGCAGAGACTGTAGGCAGCGCAGAGAGCAGGGCCTGGAGCCAAGGGAGCAAGGGCTCAGCCACCGGAGGCCCTGAGGTGTGATGGCGATGGCCCGGGGCCCTGGGGGTCACTGGAAGAACTTTGGTTTTACTTCTCCCTGGCACGTGTGGCTCTCCTAGGGTTTGAGGGAGGGGTCCCTTGCTCTGACTTTTGTCTTACCATCACTCTGGATGCAGTACCCAGAGTAGACTGTAGGGGGCGGAGGAGGGGACACAGGGAGCCAGACCACCATATTGCCAGTGCTCCTGGCGAGTGTGCCCGTGGCCTGGACCAGGCTGGAGCAGGCGAGTAGGGAAAAGCGGTCTCATTCCAGACATTGGTAGAGAGTGAAGCTGATGGGGTAAGTGGAATACGAGGCGTGTGAGAGAGAGGAGACCCGACGGTGCTGAGAGTTTTGGCCTGTGCTGTTGGAAGGGTAGAGTTGCCAGGAAGTGAGCCGGGGAGGACTGGGAAGAGCAGGTTTGGGGCTGTGTTGGAGGGAGATCAAGAATTCCATTCTGGACATTCTCACTTTGAGAAGGAACCCCAGCAGTGATCTCAGATGTGTGACTGTTGTCAATGTTTGAATGGTAATTTTAATTTTCAAATTATATTACCCTTGGCGGCTGGCTTTCTCTGAGGTGTGTTTTAAGAAAAAGAAATATTTAGGGGTGTCTGGGTGGCTCAGAAGCATCTGACTTCGGCTCAGATCATAATCTCATGGCTGGTGAGTTCGAGCCCCATGTTGGGCTCTTTGATGACAGCTCTGAGTCTGGAGCCTGCTTCAAATTCTGTGTCTCTGTCTCTCTCTACCCCTCCCCTGCTCGCTCACTCTCTCTCTCAAAAATAAACATTATTTTTTAAAAGAAATGTTTATACCACAGCTGTAGTGATTTTAAGAGTAAGCCTCAAGGCAGACTATGCAATGCCTATATTTCCCATTGATGGAAAGCCATCTTTGCATAGTTAACAGATCCAAGGACACTTGTGGGAATTTATTCTGAGCCAAGAGACTTTGGCACTGTTTTACCAGCTCCTACTATAACTACACCAAACCTTTTTTAGAGCAGAGCTGCCTGCTACGGCGTTATGCAATGAGGGTTTCGAGTCAGCCACAAAAGCAGACCTCATGCAAATGGAAAGAGCACATTTAGCAAAGTTCCTGTTTGCCTGTGTGTTAAAACTCTCCCGCCCTTTTAGATCCATTTTTCCTTTAACGATTATTCTGCCACCTCTTTCTTGTGCTTTTCTCTCGACTCCTTCCTCTTTATGTATTTCCAAAATTTCTATTTTCTTGTTGGCCATGTCACATTTGCTCCCAAAGTGCAGTTAGGCAACAAGGAGGGGAGAGGAGAGCGGTGTTTACCGAGCAGCTGGGTGCTGGGCTGGATCCCTTAGCGATTACCCGCGTCCTCCTCCAAACAAGATTTGGAGCGAGCTGTGATTGATCTTGCTTAACAGGTGAGGAAACGGAAACTCCGTGAGGTTAGATGATTTGTCTGAGGCCACGTATCGAATTAGTGACGAGTTGAGGTTCCCATTAGTGAATCTCCGAGGTCCAGGGACTCTGCTCTGCTCAAGCAAAGTTCTGTCTCCGGGCAGTTCGGCGCTTCTAGATGTTAGCTTTGCCTTCTCTGGCCTTCCCGAGGAAGAAGAGGGGAGCAGGTCCACTGTTGTGTGCCTGGTGCCTCTTGCGTGAATGGGTCAGTGGGGGTAGGCGGCTTCTCAGGGCTTACATCTGAGCAAACAGTAAGTAAGGAAACACGCGGGTGAAAAGCATGAAGAGAAAGGAGCAGGTGCATCACGAGTGTGCCTGGCTCTGTTTGGGACCAGTTTTACCCCCTCCCCCCCTTAGCCTCTCCACTGAGGAATGTCCAGCCGGGGAGGTGAGGAGGAAGGTTCTTGGCAGCGGGCACGGCAGGGACAAAGAGAGGCAGGGCTGAGCCTGGGTAGATGAGACAGAGGCACAGGTGCAGTGGGGCGGCAAGAGAAGTGGTCTGGGCAGACAGAAGTGGTCTGCTCTGTAGTACCGAGCAGCTGCTGTACCTTTGACTTTTCATTTCATGATCCCGTAGCTTTTCTTCAAGAAAGCTTGTGGGGAGGATTTTTTTTAAGGTTAGGAAAAAGACCAGACGAAGCGTGAGCACGGTTGGGTGCGTGTGCACGGCTGCTTTTGAGCGGAATTCTGCCTCGACTCGTCACGTGCACGTGTGATCGCTGGGAGGAATGTGAGCTGGGCTGCCTCTGCTCTGGGCAGCTCGTGTCTCAGAGTGAGGAGTGTGAGTGTTTGGGGGGTACACACTTAAACCCGGCGGCGTCTTAAAGGACGCGTGTGCCTACCCATGTAAGATGAAATGGATTAAAAGGAAAAAAACCCTCCATTGTAAAGGAAGAAATCTTTTGGTCTATCCAGCTCATACTTCAGCACTTACATAGAAGAAAGGTTGATGTTTTCTAGTACAAAGCATCTTCCAGATGGCTTGGTCGGCCTGCGCCATATGCCCAGCTGGCACGGGCCGGCGTGTGGACTTGGTGAGAGGTCTGGCATGCCAGGCCATCTTCGGTGTTTAACTAGATTTTATCTGAGACCCCCAGTATTTCTCTTCTTAGCACAATCAAAACTGTCACCTCTACAAGTAGATAAGAAAGTCATCTTAACCCGGCCTCCCTACTATTATAAAAATCTTACAGTATCACCCATATTTTTCTGCCCTCAGATCCACTTACGGCCCTCAGGAGAAGCAGGGAGAATAAAGTGAATGAAATAGCTTCTTTGTTACTTGCCCTCCATAAATTGTTCATCACCGAGGTGAGCAGGTGAATGAATGTCTTTTTGCGAGGCCACTGTGCAGAGCTAAGGGGCATCGGAGCTTTTAAAAACCAAGGTAAAATGTACTTTGCTCATTCCCTTAAGATATCAAGTCTCCCTCCATCTTATTGCTCTCATTGAAGATACAAGTTTAAAGTACGTGTGACCTATAGACTCGTGTTATTATTACTTTTATTCTCTCATAACCTCTAAAGTTACTCTCTAGGCACAAGATGAATCACTTGCGATTGGACGATCTCTGCTAGTGATTTAGGAAAAAAGAAAATCTGACCTCCAGGTAAAAGTGCTGCTGGGAATGCCCTACAGTCTCAAACATGTTCCTCAAACACAAAAACAATAACAAACACACGAGAAACACGAGAGCCACTGTGTTGGCTTATTCCACCAGATGGAGATGACGAACGTTTTTTGCTGTCGTAAGAGGTGGACAAGGTGGGCAGCAAGGTATTTTTTTTTAATGATTTCCAGTGTTCTGTTACTTACAACGCTTTTCAGATTAGTTGTGTGAGATTTTATAAATGGCGTTTGCTCATGAAATTGACTTGGACTTTCATACAAAATGCTAAGCATCATTGGTGCTTTGTAGAGTTTTGCACTTTGTGCCATTTAGACACCTAGATGCTGTAGATTTTTACACAATAGCTGGCAATCCTAAAGAAGTTAATGTCTAATTTGGTGAGGCTCACCTTGGGAAACAGGCGAAAATGGCTAGAAATGCACCATGGACCTCCATCACTTCTAGCTAGAGCTGACCTTTCTATTAGGGTGTGCACGAGCTGAAAAGTTTTCTCAAGCATTCAGAAATGGCTGTTGAGGGGGTGCCTGGGAGCTCAGTCAATTGAATGTCTGACTCTTGATTTGGGCTCAGGTCATGATCTCATGGTTTGTGGGATAGAGCCCCACATTGGGCTCTGTGCTGGCAGTGTGGAGCCTGCCTGGGATTCTCTCTCTCCTTCCCCCTCTGCCCCTCCCCCACTCACACTTTCACTCTCTGTCTCAAAAAAACAACAAAAAAGGTGGTTGTTGAGGTATCACAGTGGTCATTCTGAGATCCCTCTGGGAGGGCAGGTCGGCAGCCTCCTGGCCAGGCGTAAATTTCACCATGCAGTGCACTTGGGAGGAAAACCCATAGAAACCACTTCCATTTCATGGAGTCAGGTGGTCGCGGTCGGAGGGGCTTGCCTGAAACAGGTCGCAGGAAGCGACGCGGGCAGCTCGCCCAGGAGGGGGCTCAGTAGTCAAGCACTTGCCCTTTTGCCATGAAGGAAGGGCTAGGCCAGAGAAGAGCCTTGCATGGGTCTTAATTTTTGCAAAAACAAGTCTCTGTGGAAACAAAGCCCTGTGACTGTTGGCCTGAGTCTGACAGCTGCCAGCCTTGTTAAAATGACAGCAGGATTCAGAAGAGAAACGGACAGCTTGGAACACGGGAGAATGTTCTGCTTTTATGGCTGGCGTGTGGTCAGCTGTCAATTAATAGAACTGCGCTCTGAGTTAGAAAAGCAGTCACGAGGGGTCTTTTAGGAAATGTTTATAATGTGGAGTTATTCTGACCCTCGCTGTGTTGGCTGCAAAATGGAACAGCGGCTTCTTCATAATAAGTTGTTTAGTAGGAAGAAGTGTAGTAATGGGAATTGATGGTTATGTTCATAACAAAGTGAATATGATAAATTCACGGTAAAAATAAATGTGAGCCCTTAACAAAATGGGAGCTGAGTTTAGTTTTGTAATTTGCTGTTATAGTCCTTGTGTTGGGTTCAAAGTAATACCTTCTAGCATGTTCCTCGGGTCAAATCCTGCCTGCCCCCTGTTTCTGTAAATCAAAGTTGTGTTAGGGGCGCCTCGGTGGCTCAGTCAGTTAAGCGTCTGACTTCGGCTCAGGTCATGATCTCATGGTTCGTGGGTTCGAGCTCCGCGTCAGGCTCTGTGCTGACCACTAGCTCAGAGCCCGGAGACTGCTTCAGATTCTGTGTCTCCTTCTCTCTCTTACCCTCCCCTGCTCACACTGTGTCTCTCTCTCTCAAAAATAAATAAAAACATTTTTAAAAATCTACAAAAATATCAAAGTTGTGTTAGAACACAGGCACATCCATTTGTTTGGGTATAATGGTAGCTTTCTCCTACAGTGGTAGAGTTGAGTGGTGGTACCTGTGGCCCACGAAGCCTAAACTGTTTACCATCTGTCCCTGCAGAGGAAGATTGTGTTGACCTCTGTTCTAGAAGCTTGCCACTCAGAGAAGCACTGGTGATTCATTGGCACATTAACATTTGGGAGGCCCTGGCGGGGGGCAGACCTTCCTTACCTGGAGCCTCAGGAGTCGAGCTCTGTGAAATCACGGGCACACTTCTGCTTGTGCACATGCGTACTTTTCTGCACCTCGATGCTCTCAGACGCAGAGGAGGCCATACCCATTATTACTTTCTCGGAATGGTTTGTAGCCCCTAAAACTGAAGAATCATTAGTCTTGAAGAGGGAGACCTTGACTCAGAACTCATGGATTCATGTTTGAAAGGATGGTTACAAAGATCTCGCTACTTTACACCAAGAGAAGTCAGACCAACTCATACTTATTTATTTATGTATTCTTAAATAAAGAATATGAGATTTGCAGCCCAGCGCACGGCTGTGAGATATGACATTTCGTAACTCTTATTAATAGATAATAGACTGTTTCATGGATATTGGTTCCTTGAGCCTTAATAGCTAGTGTCATCACGTTGTGGTTCTGGAGATATTTATTACGTGCCTCTCCCATTTGGAAAAATGAAAGCTCTGAGGTCCAAAATTATAGGCCTTTGTGGTGACTTTTTACGGATACCCACTAGAAATGACTGCTAGTTAGCTTGACAACGTTATTAAACATCCATCATGTGTGGAACCCCGTAGGAATTTCCAAGAAGCAGAAGATGGACTGCATAATGGGCTTGGGCTGACGTTTGATCACCTTCCCCATGAGCGGCTGTTTCATGTACTCTGAGGCTTTCTCACCCCAGATTAGGCACCTAGAGTAGGTAGAAGGAAGCAGAAGGACTATATGTCATCTCTAGATAACCTATATGGACATGTTTCTGGGGGTAGAAGCTGAGCAGATCAGCTGAGTAGAGGAAGGAATAACAAGGGTGCTTTTAGAAAAAAACTGTGGCGCAGGGTACCTGGGTGACTCAGTCGGTTAAGCGTCTGACTCTTGGTTTCAGCTCAGGTCGTGATCTCCGGGTTCTTGGGTTCAAGCCCCATGTTGGGCTCCACGATGATGGTGCAAAGGCTGCTTGGGATTCTGTCTCCTCTCTCTGTGCCCCTTCCCTGCTCTCTCTCTCTCAAAATAAATAAATAAATGTTAAAAAAAAAAACTGTGGTGTCAGAGGTGGAGACAATGAAGAAGCTCAGAAATGCAAGCCTCGCTGAGGAGCTCTGACTTTGGAACCAAAATATCACCCCCACATACCTAAAAAGGTACATATCACTTCGCTACATCACCATAAACTTTTTTTTGTATCCATTAGAAATTAATAGAGAGAAAGATGGACTGTTACCATGAGGAACGTAAATTTTTTTTTGGTGCTATTTTTCAGTGAGAGAATTCTTCTCTGGGACAAATAGGTCAGTGGGTTCTGGGAGGTGGGATGGATCGTTCACAGGTCAGAACTGGCCTTTGGGCTGCCTAGAACCCACGGACCCTGAAAGTCCACCTGGGAAGCCAAGAAGTCAGAAGCAAACACGCAGATTAGAGTGACAAGGAGAAGACCAAGTTTGACACAATCAGACAGAACTAGAAGCTCCCAGACCAGAACATGAGGCTTTGAAAGAGGAGAGGGAGCCGTGGAAGATGGTACAGGACCTCTGCTTTGCAGGCATAGCTCCTTGGATTGTGGGCTATGAAGAAAAGCCACACCAGTCCCAAGTTGCAGGATCCTAGGCAGTTTAACTGATGTTGAGGCTTGTCCGCTACATAGAAGCAAGACTTTGGACATTTCCAGGGGAGCTCAGCTTCTAGCTGTGTCCACTGACAGGACCCGGGAGCAGTGAGAGTGGATGGCTCTGAGCACCCCTACGGTTTCTAAGATCTTGGTTTCTTTCTTTTAAGGATTAAAAACAAAGTTTAAGTATTCTCTGCACCCAACATGGGGTTGAAACTCACAACTCCGAGATCAAGAGTTACATGCTCTATCGGCTGAGCCAGCCAGGTGCACCACTTAGATCTTGGTTTCTAAATGCCATTCTGCAACGGAGAGGAATGGGCTCCTGGGAGAAGTGGCTGATTCCAGGCCGGGGGCGAGAGAAGTATAAGATGAGCCTAAAAGATCTTTTTATGTCACAAAGTAAGGAAGTGCTCAAAGCATGATGGGGACATAGGAACCAGCCTGAAGGAGCCCCCAGTAGCCAAATAAATTTACAGCACTAAGATAAATATGGCAATAATGAGTCATAACTCATTGAATAATATAAAATCAATGAGCCCACACTAGTATGAATAAAATAGATATGGAAAAGAGGACATTTGAACAGAATGTCAACTAATAAGTGTAGAAGAAATGGTAGAATTAAAATCACCATCTGGCAACCATCATGTTATAGTTAATTGAGGCAGGAAAGTTTAAAGCCTCCTAAGGTGCGTGGATGAAAGGTTGGTAAGGAATAAGCTTTATATATCCTCAACATCTCTCTCCACAAACCACCTGTTAAACACAAAAGGGGAGGGTTAAAGACTAACTTTGCAGTGGAGAAACGTGGGAGCTGCAAGTGATCGAGTTAATATAACCCAACCACCTACTAGCGTTACTTCTGTAAACTCTCTCCTCTCCCCACCAAATGAAATGTATAAATTGAATCTACTCATGAGAAAACATCAGATGAACTCAAACGGAGGGACATTCTACCAAGTAAGTCTTGGTAATCTTCAAACTGTGAAGCTGATAGAAAGTCAAGAGAAGACCGAGGAACTGTTTCAGATTGAAGAAGGATGAAGAATCATGACATGTAAATACAACCAGTGACCCTGGATTCTCTCCTTTTGCATTATTAGGACATTTGGTGAAATTTTCTGATTCTAATCGTTGTACTGCCGTTCTGTAGGAAATACTTTGAGCATCCAAGAGTAAGGGACCTCACATCTTCAACTTACTATCAGATGTTACGGAGAAGGGGGAAGTTATTTGTTCTGTTTTGTTTTTGTTTTTTGCAATGAGGTGGGGGTCCTTTGAGTCATCATTGCATTTATTGAAGTTTTAGAAGCTGATGGCGCTGATCAGCTCAGATCCTTGATGGGTGAGGAAGGTTGAGAATAAATCGGCAGCCCGTGTTGTCACTAGCAGAGAATCAGGGACCAGAGGGACAAAGGAACAGATGGGAAGTAGTCAGTTTAGGATATAGGAGCATCAGCATACAAAAGGGTGAAAGTCTCCCAGGAGGGAACAAGTGGGAGGCAGGAAGGTGAGTCCTGAGCAAAGGATGGGCAAGAAGACTTGGGCAGATCTGGATGGGGAGGGGAAAGCAAGGACCTTGAATGGGGCTTTGAACAGTAGACATGCATCAACGTATGTGCTAGTCATTTGCTGGGGCCTCCAGGGCCGGCCTAGTCCATGTCGGCTCTTTCCTGTCTTTCCCGCCATTGTTAGTGCTGTCTGAGCATTCTCTGTGACTATTTGTATAGATGCTTTGGGGCCAAACTGGGTGGGAGGGGTGGCAAGAGCACAGGCTTGCCAGGGAGTGAAGAAGGATTACAACAGTTAATTCTAGAAAGAGAGGTTGGTTTCAGTTCACACTGAGGTACATTTCATTTGATCTTGGTTCTCTGAGATTCATTTCTGCTAATACTATTGAAAATCAGGCTGGCTTCAAGTACAGGCTGAAATGTGAGTATCAAGTATGACTCCTCCACCTTTGGTGATCGGGCTGAACTTTGGAGTCCTTCTTGTAACAAGTCTTCTCATCCTTTGAGTATGAAGAGTTAGAAGGATGCCTGGGTGGCTCAGTTGGTTAAGCCTCTGACTCTTGATCTCAGCTCGGGTCTCTCACAGTTCATGAGTTGGAGCCCCGTGTCGGGCTCTGGGCTAAGAGCATGGAGCCTATTTGGGATTTTCTGTCTCCTTCTCTCTCTCAAAATAAATAAACAAACATAAAAAAAGAAGAGCCCAAAATCGAGTGAATAGGATTGTTCGTATGTATTTCATATTAATTTAATTCACCAAAGATGAATGCCTAGTATATGCTTAAAAGCTGTGGTTTATAAAGACAAAGAACATGCATTTCCTCCTTTAGAGGAACCAGATGGGGGAGGGGAGAATTGTGAATGAACACGTAGTTGTAATGCAGCATGGGAAGGGGATTAGGAGGGGCTGATACAGGGCTGAGGAACTGGGGAGGAGAGAGCCTCAACTTTTTTTTGAATGTTTGTTTAGTTTTGAGAGAGAGACAGAGCATGAGTGGGAGAAGGGCAGAGAGAGAGAGAGAGGGAAGACAGAGAATCCAAAGTAGGTTCCAGGCTCTGAGCTGTCAGCACAGAGCCCAATGCAGGGCTCGAACCCACAACAGCAAGATCATGATCTGAGCCCAAGTTGGACGCTTAACTGACAGGGCCACTCAGGCGCCCTGCCTCCAACGTTATAAGGGTTGTGGAGGGAAGCCTTCAGGTCAGGAGGAGCAGTGTGTGTGTTTCTTCAAATAAAGACACAGAGGCAAAGAACCAGGAGTTGGAGGGTGTCCTGGAGCCGAGGAGAACGTGAAGGGGTGGGAGATGGAGCCTGTGTGGTTAACGGGGACCCTGAGTGTCCCTCTAGTGAAGTCTAAAGGAAGGAATGCATTTGGGTGACGGGAGCCAGGAGCTCTGCTAGACGCTTCGCCTGGTAAAATAGAAAATTAATCAAGAAAAGCATGAGGGGTACCTGGCTGGCTCCATTAGTGGAGCATGTGACTCTTGGGTTGTAGACTTGAGTCCCATGTTGGGTCTAGAGATTACTTAAAATCTTAGAAAGAAAGAAAAGAAAAGCAGAAAGCCAGTTATTTGTTTCCCCGGGCTGCCGCAACAATGTAGCATGCGCTCAGTGGCTTCGACAACAGCAATGTATTTTCTCACTGTTCTGGAGACTAGAAGTTTCCGATCTAGGTAGCATCAAGGTTGATTTCTTTTGAGGCCTGTGTCCTTGGCTTGTACATGGCCACCTCCTCCATGAGTCTTCGAAATACCTGTCTGGGCCCTAATTTCCCCTCATAATAAAGATGTAGTCATATTGAATTGGGGCCACCCTCGTGACCTTATGGTATTTAACTTAATCCCCTCTTTAAAGGCCCTATCTCTAAACATGGTCACATTCTGAGGTGAGAACTGGGGTTAGGACTTCAATGTATGAATAGTGGGGGGACACGATTCAGCCCACAATCAGAAGTATTATTTTTGTAGATCCTCATGAGTTTATGAAGGATGATTGGCATCTTTTCGAGAAGCGTAAGAGGCTTGCGTTAGCTGTATTTAGCTTTCTCTCACCTATAATCTTAGAAATAGGACTAACTGAACAGGTGGAATGGAGATGAATTTTACACATTTGCAGGCATCATGACACTTCCCTCCCAGAATACTTTCAGCATGTATCTCCTGAGAACAAGGACATTCTCCTACAAAATCACGTCATCACACCCAAGAAATTCACCGTCGATTCAATAATATCATCTAATGTATAGTCCACATTAAAAAATGTCCTTTATCACTGTAGGGTCCCCGCCCCCCTGTCGTGGGTCCCCACATGGTGCATGCATCTTCTTAGTCTCTTATAATCTAGAACAGTCTCCTTGCTTTTGTTTTCCTTTTTACAATGTCGCCAGTTTTGAGGAGCTCATAAAATTCCTACGCGTCTCATTCCTTGTGATTTAAATTTCAACCCAGTGATTTTTAGCATTTATGGATGATCATTGCATAAATCGGTCACTACATTGGACGTGACAAAATGGTTGTAAATAATAATCTGTCATCTTTTGTATATAATTCATAATTAAGAGAGAGCTTCCTGCCCCTTCCTCGCTCTCTTCTTTTCTTTCCACATTTCCCCCCTTTGATTGTGGTGGTTACGTTGTCTCTCTAAGTTCAGCCCAGTTGTTTCTGTTTATATATTTAATCTTAGGGCTTGACTTTGTTCATCCTTTTTTGATGTAAGTAATATTTTTTGAATATGTAAAATGTCTGCATGACTCAAGTTACGGCTCTACTAAAGAGAGTAGAGCTGCTGAGAGGCCTCACCCCCAAGCCCTTCCTCTACGTTCCCATCCACCCCGTTATCTGTGGCCATTTGCAGTCATTGGTTTGTTCTCTGTTTATTTCCTTAAAAATAAGCAAATATATCTTCTTATTCCCCTTCTTTCTTCCACCCTGCTTTCTTTTTTAACCCTTCCACCTAGTATAACCAGGTTGTCATTCCAAAGCTGTTCATAGCATCTTCCGCGTTCTTCTGTGGGACACATACCATGCTACTCCAACTGAGTGGATAGAAACCAATTCGCTTCTGTGGGTGGGAATTTAAATGTCTCCCCCACCTCCCAACCCAGCATATGGCTGTTACACACGATGGTGAAACAAATTACCTTGTGGATGTTTTATTTTGTAGCAATGGAGGTATATTTTCAGAGCGAGCACTTGGCAGTGGAATTATGAGATCTCAGGCAAATCACACAGAGCTTTCTCAGCTAACGACACGGCCTTGTCCTGCTGTGCTTTCTCCCAAGAGCAATATATGAATGCCTGGTGTGGGATGGATTGTTAGAGCCCTTTTTAGTTAGAGTGAGGACCGGCCAGTGGCTCTCAGATCTCAGTTGACATCACAATCAGTCGGGGAGGTTTTTGGATTGGTGCCCCGCCCCCAAGCACTGATTTACTCTGTGGTCAGTGGACATTATGAGGCGTGGATTCAAATTATTTTGTAGAAGTACTAGTTTAACATCTAAATTTATTGGACACTATAAAGCCTTCCTTTAACTTCCCATTCTAGGAAAAGTAAGTGAAAGCATACTGTTAGTGCACAAATCTTAACCATCCTCATGATTTCTGAATTCCCTACAAATACTGGTGACCGTATGCCCTCAGTTTTTCACAAGTGGCCTGATTTCAGTTCGTTTTCATTTAGTCTATACACATTTACTGAGCTCTGGCTGGATGGCCGTCATTGCCTTTGTACCAAGGAAAAGACACGAGACAGGTCAGGTCTTTGTCCTCAGGTCTCCATTCTGCTTGGGGCTGGTGCAGGTAAACAGGAGTCCATTGAACCCCCTCAGTTGGGCCAAACAGAGGGTGTATGTAGGTTCCTGATCTGAAGGAACACTTTCCAACAGGGAGACATAAATAGTAAATAGAATATGAGAACATAGGCGTGGTGCCTAACCCAGCTAGACGAGCAAGAGATGATTTCTTGGAATGAGTGGGGGACATCTGAGCTGATTTTTCCAGGCCAAAGAAGGGGTGGCATTCTAAGCTGAGAGAATGATGTGTGCACAGGGGCCGGAGACAAGAGCGGCATGTTGCTTTTACAGGCATGCAAGGGGCTCAGAGTGGCTGGAGGGTGGATTTCAAGCCAGAGTGTGACAGTACCTGGTTAAGCAACCAAGGGCCACATCGTTTGCTCCAGTGCCTGGTGATAATAGGTGCTCAGTAATTCACTGGTTGGCTGATTGCATGAATGATCACTTGCTGATTTGTGGAATAAAGCAGTTTTGCATTAGCATTTTGCTAACCACACCCATAATAAAAGGAGTTGGTATTCCCAGTATATTTGATATTTTATCTTGTGGATGAATTTTTTTTTTATGCCAATGGCCATCAGGTTATATGGGGAAGGGTTGCCTGGGTGATGTATTGCCCCATTCTGGATTGATGGGCAGGAGGAAAAATCTCTTCAAATTGTTGTCATGACGTTTCTGTCTCTTTATCTGCTTATTATAATCCAGCCTCAGGAATAGATGGCATTTAAAAAATGCATAGTCCCTTTGGCCTTGAGAGCCCTAGAATGTTTCCCCTCAGCTAAAGGAAAACAAACAGCTGAACCTAACAGCCGGCCTCATGTTCAGTGATGTTAGCTCTAGAATCACTTCCGCAGGAAATCGTATTTGTGTGTGAGTCTGTGGTTCTGTGGTTTCACTGATATTCCATTGACGAGAACACAGGGATTGCGACAGTTGAAGTGAAGGACCGAGTTCCTGTGGGTGCTGGGACCGGATTGTAGCTGCCAGGGTGGGGGAGGGGGCCATGGGGGAGGGGGCGCTGGGAATCGCCTTAGATTAGAATTTCTTTGACCCTATGCTACCTCTTCCCTCCTTTCAATGTAGGTTAAATGCGACCTTGTTTTATTTTAAGTTACTCAGTAATTTGAGAGCATTAGAGAATTATTTTCTGAAATAGACTGGCTGTCTCAATAAACCAATATAATCTGATTCCCATGACCTACATCAGCTAATGGTTTGTGAGACATCTATTTTCATGGAAATCTGTATTTGTTGTTTTTACTCCTCTTACTGCTGTTTCTCTGTGTTTTACATTCAAAAGTCAAATTTGGCAAATATAAAAAAATATTAACATTGCTTTCAGATCTATTTTGTGACTATTCTGAGAAAGTCTCATTTCTCTGAGAAAGAATTTGTTTCCACAAAGGACAGGAAAGCTGAAACTCAGTAAGTTAATTGGTAGATTAAACAGGCTTAATTTAATATGGTAGTACATGGCTACTCAGGAAATATTTTTGTCTTAGTGAACTACGATAGCACTTTTCCCTAAATAAGACATTGATTACTTTATTTAACTGAACCACTAGCTCAGGACAAGTATTGTGTGGTGTAAGGATCGATTAATTGACATTTTTATGTTTTAAGGAGTTTTAGTTAGGTAATATGTATATACATGTAAAACAAAAATGAAATGTCCATGTTGTGAGTAACAGTGCAGACTTTACTACAGAATGATTTTATCCCTGACCAAAAAGTATCCTTTGCATTAGTTAAAAATTATCAGTAAGGACTAATCACTACTGATTAATTCAGATGTTTAAGTGACTGTCAATAGTTTAAAAATGTGACAAATATTTTACTTCCCCTAAAATTGAATGTATTTGATTTTATGAAGAATAATTACAATAACTCTGTAATTAAACTAATTTGAGACTTAGGAATTGCCTCTTTTAGTTTCAAAAAATGAATCAGATTTGCATGCGGCCTGTCTATAAATATCCTTATAGATTATGACGCTTACATATCTTCACATGTACAGACTCTATTTAGAATGTGCATTTACATTCTGCAAAGGTTGCATAATTAAAAGAAATGTTTTGGGACTAAATTGTTTCTTATCTGATCGTTAAGCTTTAACACTTAACAAGAAAACTTTTCTTTATAGAAATCATTTACATGTAAAGTTTTTTGATAAAATGATTCACTGCCTTCTAACAAACTTAGAAATTGTATTTTTACAAGGTCTTTTTGCTTCAAGGGTACTTGGTGTGAGTAGGGTGAGCAGGACTGCTTCACTTGTTCTTTCCCTTGAAGTTTAAATACTTTGTGTGTGGTCTTGGGTATAAAACTTTGGATAATCCATAACCTCACATTTTAGTTTGGGACTGCTTAATTTATTTTTTTTTAAGTTTATTTATGTTGAGAGAAAGAGAAAGAGAGTACAAGCAGGGGAGGGACAGAAAGAGGGGGAGACAGAGTCCCAAGCAGGTTCCGCATTGTCAACGCAGAGCCCAATGCGGGGCTCAGGCCCAAGAAACATTTGATCATGACCTGAGCCGAAATCAAGAGTTGGGTGCTTAACCAACTGAACCACCTAGTGCCCTGGGGAAGGTGGCTATTCTTATTGAGATAATAAGAGTGCTCTTTTATCTGGGTGTTATTTCATCAACAAGTGCCCACTGTATGCCATCTTCTGGGCTTGGCAAGCCTTATTAGTCTGTAAAGATGTGTCTGATTGAAGAGGAGGGGGAACTCAAGCTGAATACGCAATAGAGAGATGGTGAATCTGAGTATTTCCTTGCATTGAGTTGGTAATCAAGCCAGAGTTTAGAGAGAAAGGAATTTACAAGGCAAAAACGGGGCTTGGAGCCTGTTGACAGTTGTAATTTGACCATGTGGTGACCTAATAAACAGCTCTAGCCTGGCACCGTGGAACCTCATATGGGTATTTTACTGTGCCTTTTCAGAGAGAAGAATTTGACTACTGCTAACGTTTAATCTGTGAATGTAAACATTTGTGGTTCATCGTCTCTTCTCCTCCCCTGCTTTTTCTAGAAGACCCAGTACCAAAAATACCCATTTCTTCATTGTCTCAAAATTGACGTGGTGAAATATAACTTCCTATAAATAAAATTATGCAGTGATGCTGGTTTCACAGTGGCTATCTGTACTTCACATAGAAAGCATGGTTTGAACAGTTAGAGAATTTCAAAATCCAGAACATGTTGGCCATTTCTGTGACCTTCAGACCCCATGCCGCATTTCAAGAAGCAACCCTTCTCGAAAGTCTGACCTTCATCCAGTTGTCTGAACCAGAAGCCTGGGGTCCTTTCCCACCCCCACTTTGTGTTACCAGACCCTTCCCTCCGCCATTTTGTGTTACCAGATGGTCTCATCACACTCCCTAACTCGGGAAATGTGTGAGTGAGCCTGGGCCCTGCTGTGGCCAACCGCCCATCCTGGGGACCCCAAGGGGGTCAGACAAATCAAAAGCCAGACAAGTCCTGACTAGCTTGGCCAACACTGTTGCCAAACAAATTTGGATCAACTTGTTGCAAGGGAAACCAATAATGCAAGAGATGAGGGTTTGGAAAAGAGGAAGGGAGAAATTTATTTCGGGCGCTAGCAGCCAGGGGAGGTAGCTGCTCAAGCCTTAACGGCTGACCTCTATGCCGGCAAGATGGACACCGGGGCTTTATAGAAGGATTTGTGCAAGAGAGCAGGCAGGGAGCTCAGGATCACAGGCGAAGGTTGGTATGTATTTAGCACATGATCACAGGCAGGGAAGGAGGCTTGTGGGGCGTGGTCTTCTAGGCATTACCTTGCTATCTGGGCTTTTGTGGCCTGGCAGTTAGAATGTTCCAGTCGTTGTGAGACAGCTTGGTCAGTGCCTCAAGAACATGTGATAAGGAATGAAGAGAGTGGATTTCGGTTAGAGCATGAGTTCAGCTGTCTTGTCTATTTTAACTGTTGGGGTCTACAATTGAGCCGGAGGGCTCCTGGACACCCCCTCTCCTGTCTAATCCTAACCAGCCTGAGGTCCTCTTTGATCGCTCTTCCCCCTCCCCTCCATCCCCCTGCCTGAATTTTAGCCTTGACCCCCCCTTCACTTGAACCCCTCCCAACTCATTCCTCAAACTGCTGCCCAAGAAGCTTTAATTAACAAGTAACACACAGGGGCGCCTGGGTGGCTCAGTCGGTTAAGCATCCGACTTCGGCTCAGGTCATGATCTCACATTCGTGGGTTTGAGCCCCGTGTCAGGCTCTGTGCTGACAGCTAGCTCAGAGCCTGGGAGCCTGCTTCAGATTCTGTGTCTCCCTCTCTCTGCCCCTCCCTACTCATGCTCTGTCTCTCTCTGTCTCAAAAATAAATAAAACATTTAAAAACAAAAAACAAAGAAACAAGTAACACACAATGGAGTATCACTCAGCTGTAAAAAGGAATGAAATTCTGAGAACATGCCACAACATGGATGAACCTTGAAAACCTGCTTAGTGAAATAGGCCAGACACAAAAGGACAAATAATATGATTCCACCTATATGAGGCACCTAGAATAGGCAAATTCACTGAGAAACAAAAAGCAAAATAGAGGTTACCAGGGGCTGTGGGGAAGGGGAAGTGGGGGAGTTACTGTTCTAGAGTGCAGAGTGTCAGGGAGGAAGAAATTCCTCCGCTCTTCAAGGTCCTTCCAGCTGGCCCGAGAATCAAATTGAGAAGAGACAGTTGAACAGGAGAAAATCGCATGTAGTTTTATGCAGGAGGGAATCCACACAGATTGCAGAATCCCACAGAGCCAAGGAGAGGAGTAGAATTTGAGGATACAAAGGGGAGAAAGACCATGAGTAGGGAGATAAGAGGAGATGTTTGCAAAACAAAGATTGCTCTCATAAGTTTCTTAGGTAAAGAGAGATCTGTTCACAGCTCTCTTTTTGTTATAAACAGGCAATTGAGGGAGGGGTTAAGGAGCATTTCCTGAATCTGTTGGGTTTGGATTATTTTGTTTTTAAGTTTATTTATTTATTTTGAGAAAAAGTGATCAGGGGAGAGGCAGAGAGAGAGAAGGAGAGAGAGAATCCCAAGCAGACTTCGCTCTGTCAGCACGGAGCCCAACACAGACCTCGATCCCACAAACCAGTGAGATTGAGACCAGAGCTGAAATCAAGAATCAGGCTACTCTTGAGTCAACTAACTGAGCCACTCAGGAGCCCCGGGATTGCTTTTAACTCAAAATAATCTTCTTCGTGTCAAAGTGGCCCATCTTGTGGTGGCCTGCCTTTGGCCCCTATAAGAGTTTCTGTTTGGGATGATGGGAAAGTTCTGGAAACAGTGATGATGGTTACCCAACATTATGACTGCACTGAATGCCACTGAGTTATATACTTTAAAATGGTTAAGATGAGGGTGCCTAGGTGGCTCATTTGGTTAAGTGGCTGACTTCAGCTCAGGTCATGATCTCGCGGTTCATGGGTTCAAGCCCCGCATTGGGCTCTGTGCTGATAGCTCAGAGCCTGGAGCCTGCTTCAGATTCTGTGTCTCTCTCTTTCTCTGCTCCTCCCCCACTCCTACTCTGTCACTCTCTAAAAATTAAATATTTTTAAAAAAATAAAAAAAAATTAGGGGCGCCTGGGTGGCTCAGTCAGTTGAATGTCCAACTTTGGCTCAGGTCATGATCTCTCAGTTCATAAGATCGAGCCCCGCACCAGGCTCTATGCAGACAGCCTGGAGCCTACCTCAGATTCTGGGTCTCCCTCTCTCTCTCTGCCTTCCCCTGCTCATGCTCCCTTCTCTCTCTCAAATATAAATAAACATTAAAAATTTTTTTTAAATAAAAAATAAAATGGTTGAGATGGTTAAAAATCAGCGCCAAAAAGAAAAAAACCAGTGATGCAGTTATGAGTATGATACTTTTCCCCAGTGTAGTCTTCACAGGATAAAACGCAGACTCTGAGTAACAGGAAGGGGGACAGCCGCCCTGCCATTCCTTAGAATGGAATAGAATTCCATAGACTAAGTCTACGGGCTCCTCCTGCCTGCTGCTGGACCTTTCTGGGCACCCCTGGCTGAGGATTTGGAAGGAGGGAAGGCCCCCTGTGGTTTGCTGTCTTTCCTTCCCCATCCCCTTCCTCTTGCCCTCCGTGGGGGTATGTTTTGCTCTCTGTTCCTACTGCCACCTCGTGACCTGGCCGTGCCCAGCCTGCAGGGACAGACAGCTGCTGTGCTCTGGGGCCAGAATGCGAAGAAACAGGAAGCGCCATTTTGGCTTTGGGGCCCTGCCTTAGAACGGTGTAGCCAAGGCTGTGTTGTAAGTCCCCCCTGTTTCTTTGTCAGCCTTTCTGTTTGGGCTCAGAGCATGGAGGGAAGGGCTGCGCTTACTTGATTGGTTAATACACTGCCCAGACCCCCACCGCCTCTCCGTCTTTCAGGCCCCATGTAGGCCTTCTCTTGTCCTCACCAGAGCGTGATCATTCCAGGAGGAGCCAGCGGGGCATCAGGCGCCATTCTAAGTGTTTTACATGCGTTACTCTGAGCAACCTATGAGGTAGGCGCTGTTATTATGACCGTTTACAGACGTATCTAAGCACTGCTGGAGACTACCAGTCCTGATCCCTGCTCCGAATGCTGGCACTGCCCCATATAGGCCTCTGTGCTGTCACATAAGCTGTGTCCTCATCCTTGAAGTTAAAATGCCACCTTTTCCTGAAAAGGCTTTCCAGGCATCCCCAGAACAGACCCAGGTGCTGCTGCTTCCGTTGCTTCAGATCCCCTGCCCTAAGCCCAGGCCACACGCCCTGCAGCAATTCCCATCATTATCTTTTCAGGGAGGGACCCAGCGTTTTCTCTTTGGGTCCCCCAAACCCCAGGATAGCGCCTTGTACTCAGTACGTGCATTCAGAGTACCGCGTGTCACTCTACTGTTTTCTCTGGGAAGTATGATGTGGAGCTGATTCAACCCCTTCTTCCCCAAAGCACGGTCCTAGCCCATCTGAAAGTACACTCGGAATATCACCACTTCCCCTAAACCCACGCCTACAGATAAGTTTTTAAATTCAGAAACAAAGTCAGAGATGGAGCAGGGATGGGCACAGGGAGGATGGACCAGCTGAGGCACAACGGGCCCTTTGGGGGTGACGGAAAGAGCGTGACTGGCACAGAGCGGTCACACAGCTGTGCACCGTTGTCAGACCTCATTGAGCTGCACGCTTAAAATATGTGCCTTTTACTGTTCTCGAATATTACTCCAGTGTTGACATAAAAATAAATCTAAGAAAGCAAAGGAGAAATCTTTTGGATTTCTTTCTTTGGTTAGGAAGGATGGATTAATGATTGGTGGTATTTGGTTGTACCACTGTTCAAGACCCAGTTTGGGGGGACTGTACTTTTTTCTTCTTACCTTGCTTAAGTGGAAAATCAAGTCTCATCGAGTTGCGGCAGCTGAATGTCAGAAAAAGCAGAAGTGTGACATGCAGGCTGACAGCTGACTCCCCCGTGCCCCGCAACCCCCCCCATGCTGCGCCCTGGGTTTCATTTAGCGTCGATGCCTTTAGGAATCCTTAGCAACTTCAGTTTGAGACTTAACTTATGCCATGAATCATCGAAATTGACAGTAGGGAAGGGAGACTGCAGCCATAAACACTCTCTGCTCAAAGAAAATAATCTTATGAATGGCTTCTGAATGGATTTCTTTAAAGAGATAGCCATAAACCCCACCAGGTTTTTTATGTGCTGTTCTTTCCAAATGTTTAATATAGAATGCTTTCTGGGTAATCTGAAGAAATCTTAAGAAATATTGATTTTTTAAATATGTAAAAGGAGATGAGTCTTAATATTTAGATTTGTTTTTTTTTTTGCTTGAGCCAAGACTTTCCGGTCCTGCACCCACGCTGGCCTTAGGGTGCCTCAGATTAATGGAGCTTTTGTCATCATACCTGTTCTGTGGTACCTTGAAGGAATTCTCTGTGTGTCTGGGAAGTTTGCCCAATGTTCCTTCTTGATAAAGGTGAATGACCATAAGAGGCTACAGCATAAAACTGGCCAGCTGATCCACCTAGTCAGATCCAGATTTGTTCAGGGACGCCTGGGTGGCTCAGTCAGTTGAGCATCCAACTTTGGGTCAGGTCATGATCTCGCAGTTGGTGGGTTCAAGCCCTGCATCAGGCTCTGTGCTGACAGCTCCGGAGCCTGGAGCCTGTTTCAGATTCTGTGTCTCCCTCTGTCTCTGCCCCTCCCCCGCTCATCTGTCTCTGTCTCTCTCTCAAAAGTAAATAAACATAAAAAGTTTTATAAGAAATAAATTTGTTCAGCTACTTCTTGGCCTGCCGTAACTGTGGACGTGAGCAGAGGATTGTATCCGCAGTTCAGACCATCAGGTGGCATCACCATCGTGTCTCTGTGGGGTTCCATCCAGTTAGGGGTTGTCTTTAATCTGGAGCCATCACAATGAATTCTAGAGTTCCTGCCCATTTTGTTGAAGTACCAGATCTGTACTGCTGAGTGTGAAGGAAGCCTGGAACTCTACCTTTATGGTCTTGGTACTTGCTCCTGGGACAGCAAATGATGGTCGCTGTCTGTCTCTTTCTTCCTTTTTTCTCCAACAGTCATTTGAAAAGGCATTGCATCTATAAAGCTGATATTTTCCTATTGTCTCTCCTAAATAACTATGAAAATATTTTGCATTCTGTAGCTTTACAGCAACCAGATGAGATAACTAATGTTAGAGCAGGAAGCTGACTGAGGATGGGGGTGGGGGGGTCTCTGGAGTAATAAACTGAATTTAGGGGTCAAGGGCAGGACTGAGGAGAAATGACGGAGACATGGGGCCAGCAAATGATGGCCTGTTGGCCAAATCCAGCTCCAGCCTGTTCTTGGAAAGGCACTGGCCCCTGTCTCTTGTCTGTGACCATTTCCACAACTTTGATTGCGGAGCTGAGTATTTGTGAATGAGCCTGTGTGACCCACAGAGCCTAAGACATCTGCCCTTTACAGAAGAAGGTTGTGGGTCCCTGATACAGATAAAATATATTGGGAAAACATTAAAAAACAAAGTACCTGAACGTTTCAGTTTGTGCTGGCATTGGTGGTTGGGTAAGGAAAAAAATAAAGCAGGGAATGCACATGTGTGATTGATTCATATTATGGAGAGGCAAATATATACAGAGGCAGTCTATCTGGGGCCTTCAGGGGTCCCCTGTACCCTGCATGTGAAGAGCAGGGGCCGTGGGGACCCACAGCGAGAGGGGCTCTCCAAGGAGTTTGCTTACTTAGAGCCTTAATGCACAACCCTGAGTGCTCAGACCCTCCTCGCCAGTGAGGACCCTAATCTGCTGTCTTTAAACTGCCTTGAGGTGCCACCTCAAACCCCTGCTTCTCTTGAGGCATGTAGGCGCGGAGCACACCTCGCTGTCTGGGGTGATGTGTACGTGGGTCAGATGTGATGCTCAATCCTAAAAGGCAACGTTGGTGCCCTTCCCTCTGACTTCCTGTTCTCCAGTGTCGCTGGGGTCAGCAGCGGGCCAGCGGGTAGCATCCTTCAGTTCCAGCCTCCTCTCTGGCTCTAACAGGTAGTGATAGTTCTTTGCTTGGTGCTTCTGCCTAAGCCCTGTGTATGATCCGTGGAGCACGTACAATCACTTGATGAGCAGCTCCTGTCAGGCTCTGCCTGCCCTCCCCCCTCTCCTGTGGCTCTCTCTCCATAGCTCTTCCCTCGGGTGCACATCCGGGCTCCTCCAGGGCAAAGGCTCTAGTTGGCCGTAGCATCCCAGTATCTTGGGTAATGCTTGGTACACGCTGGGTTCCCAGTAAATATTTGCTCATCTACCAAATGTTTTGCCTCACTAGATGACCAGCCACTGAGAAGGCTTAAGATTTTTGTCTGCTTTTCATTTCTTTGGCTTTACTTGTATGCCTGACTTGTCAGTTCCTTCAGCTGTATTCAGAATTCTACGAGTTGGGGTAATTGATCATTTTCCCTTTGTTCTGCCTGCCTGTCTGTCTGATGGCATCTTTTATTATCCCTTCTCTCCAGGGAGCCCGGGGAGCCTCTGAGGAGCCCCAGACCGGCCTTTATAGCTCTTCCCTGTGTTCATGAGCACCTTGCAACCTTTTCTTGACCATTACTGGGTGATCAGAACACACAAAGGTGAAGTAGTGTGTCTGAGTTATGCCAGCGTTTGCCTCTGTGTGAGGTGGGCAGCTGTGCAGAATTCCTTTCAGGGGAAAGCCGGGACCACCTCCACTCGGTAGCAAGTTTGGGTAATAGCGATATCTTACTTGATCTAAGAAGGTTATTGATTAGATGTAAGAGTGTTATTCTCTGGACCGTTGCTACAAATTGAAGCTGTGTCTTTTTCTGTTCGCGCGTTAGCTCTAGTTAGACTCCTTCGTTAAAGCAGAGGCCCAAAAGAAGAAATTTCTTTGTTGCCTCCCATTCATAGATATGCCCATTCTCACTTAGATGTGCATTCTTGTGAGATCATTAACATGACATTTACAGGTTATCTGTCGGGTATTAGAAGCACAGGACTCTGTCGGAAACTCAGCAGTGTGTTCCGATGGTAGAACTGGGTTTGCCAGAAGGTACTTCAGGTGATCATCTAGTCTAGTGCTCTCAGAGGTGCAAACACCGTGGCTCGTGCAGAGGCGACTTGCTTCAGGTAACCCATCTGATTAGGCAGAAGTAGAGATAAAATCCTCACCTCCTGAGCCCTAAGAGCAATCAATGATTGTTTGATAGTCCTTAGAAGAAACAAACGCTCAAAATGGTTATTGTCATGCGTGGCCATTCTGAAATTTGGCTTTAATTCCTAAAATGTTTTGATTCCGATATACTTTGATTTTTAACTATGCACTGCCAGGTCACGGAGGCGTCAGACTCGCTCGTCTTTCTCCTAACTTCTGAGTAAATGACACGTGCCAGAGAGGACAGCCTCTCTGCAGACGGTGGTTCCGTTTCAGCTGCTTGGTGATGTGCGTTTTCGGAGGACAGAATTGGCACCTGTCCCGCGGCCTGGTCCGTAGGGGCTGCCGCTGTCCCGGGGGCTGACCATGGCGTTCTGGCTGATCTCCTGCCCTCTGCCATCCAGACCACTCCCTGCTGCGTCCCTGTGGTCACCCAAGATGCGTACATGACACTGTTCACTTTCTAGATTCCTTACATCGTTAAATACAGCAAATCAACGATGCTCATGGAAGGCAATGCAGATATTTGAGTTTGGCTGATGGAATTCTCATCTAAAATTTGTCAGAGTCCTGGAATCCACTGCCTTCTCCATTAAATCAGAGATAGTCACACCAGTTGGAGCTGCATGTATTAGATAATTGTGCCCTGAAAGGATTGCTTTCGGCGACCAGAGGACGAAAAGTCAGGACACATCTGTCACCGCCAGGCCATTCCCATTCTTGCCACTAATCAGAGTCTGTGCTAAGATCCAATGTAACTAAGTGGTCTTCCCAGCTGAAATAGCAAATTAAATGGAATTGTATTTATTTTATTTAACCCCATTTCAAATATTTACATTTTTTTGAAGAATTAAGTGAATGACCTGCATCAAAAAGATGTGCTCTTTCAAAAGAGTAAGCTGAGCAGTACAGTGTCTAGTTTAATCTTTGACTTTGACATTTTTTTCAACATACCCATTGAATTTAAGGTCCTCATGGAGTTTATCAGATGGGACAGTTCAAGGTCAGCCGGATGTAATCACTATCAGTTCATGCGACAGTTCTGAGGGAGGCTTCCTAATTAATGTCACACCACAAATCTAATTTTTTTAATGTTTATTTACTTTCTTGAGAGAGAATGAGAGAATACGAGTGGGAGAGGGGCAGAGAGAGAGGGAGACACAGAATCCAATACAGGCTCCAGACTCTGAGCTGTCAGCACAAAGCCAGACGCCGGGCTCGAACTCATGAACAGTGAGATTAAGACCTGAGCCGAAGTCAGACGCTTAATTGACTGAACCATCCAGGCGCCCCATGTTGCAAACACAAATCTAAATCAGAATGTATGAAGGGTCTTAAGAGTGTAAGCAGAGTAAAACTATCTGGGTTATTTGTTTCATTGGCTTGTTTATCCTTCTGTAGTTGAACTTCTAACAGCAACTGGGACTGTAAAAAATCTGTTTTGGAGATTTTTGCTGTTTTACCACCCACTAAAGTCATGGTGGCACTTTATCATGCCCACACCCTTTATAATGTGCTTCAAATTATACATTTTTTTAAAACATGAGGAAATTTTATTCTGTGAAAATGGATGGATCACTGTTTTAAAGCGTCAACTATCCACTGCCCCCCAAAAATAGCAACATACACAACCCTTTAGTTTTTGGCATCCCCCGCCCCCATTGACTCCAAATCACACCTCCCTCTATTTATACAAATCTCAATCCATTTTTAAAAGTATTTTAAACCAGGGCAGGTATTAGTATTGCATTCAATGATTGTTCAAGGCCTTTGATCTGTATATGGTACTGCTGACATCATTTATGAAACTAAGTACAGTTTTATGAAAATATGTCTGAAAATACATTCTGTCTTATAAGCCATTATCTTGAGAATGTTCACCTTTGGTTGCTTTTGCTCTTTTTGTGATCTGTTTTTTGATCTTTATATTCTTTCAAAATAATTGGTAGTGATGTTTAAAAATGGTTTGAGCATATTGCCACATGCATCTGTTTGTATACATTCTACTCAACTGCACTTTCCTTTTAAATGTAATGAGTGTTTTATTTGAGTGTGTATCTTGCTCCTGTAAGGAAATAACATTGAACTCTGGTCCCTAAAGCTGCCGCCAGCGTGTGCTTTGTGTAAGATGCATTTGGCCAGAAACTCTGAGTTTATTTTCCAGCTGATTTGGGCCTGTTTCCATTCCCTTTCTTCCATGGTTGACTCACGTCTTCCCAGTTTCTGAAGAAAGGGAAATGGGATGATTCATCATTAGCTTCAGCCCATAGCCTCATAAATTTTCTTCTCTTTACCTAACCAATCATCATTATTACTAATTATGCTGCATAAAACACACTGGAATGCAGTACAGGCCGGCTTTCTGTAGAGCAAGTCGATGTGTAAATCATAGACACGGCTCTCAAAATGGCTGGAGTGGCCGGGCATGTAAATTGGAGCTGTTTCCCCGTTCTCTTCCTGTGTTCAGCCTATATTGTAGGACCTAACCTTCCTTGGATAGAGTTGGGAATCGAGTGGTATAATCTAATTTTAAGGGAGCTCAACACCAATTAGGTGAACATTACTTGGAACATAAATTCATGAGTAAAAATTACGTGTGGGTTTTGTTGAAAAATGATGGTGTGGCAGGTGTTGGGGCCCAGCCAAGGCGAACACTTGAATGCCTGCTCCCAAACCATTAAAAATGGCGGCTCTCTGAGAGGCAGGAAGCGCTCCCTGGGCAGATGGCGCAGGGCACTGGATGGCGTCCGGGGTCAGGGGCAGAGAGAGGGCAGCGGCAGCCCTTCACTGCAGCACAGTGTTCCAGCTCTTTGAACCCACTGATCTTCAGCCCCATCTCAACTCATTAGCCAGTGAGGAAGCAGGCTCCCAGGGGCTAAAGGACCTGCTGCGCTGTCACGGCTGGTAGTGACAGGGCAGGGATTTGACCCGGGATTCCTTGAGGCCACAGCCTCTGTTCTTCCTCCTCTGCTAAGCTGCTTCCCACGTTCTTATATGGAAGTAAGGGAAATATTTCGGAAGGAAGGAGGGTTAATAAAATAATCGCTATTGTGATGTTGGTGTCAGGAAAACCTTTTTGTTCCAGCTCCGTGTATGTTGAAGGTGATTGTCCTGAATGCCATTGTTACGTGAAGCTGTCTCCAAGTTCATAAAATTGCAGGAATCTGTGCTTTCCTCGTACCCCTCCCCAATGATGTCATTTCTGCCACCAGAGCTCAAAGCCGTCGATCTTTCCCACACACACATTCACATCTCCCTGTGGTCGTAATACTATGGCCTTAGCTCTGTCCAGGGGCTTTAATAGTAAGAAGAGATAAGGGCATTTGCCAAGATTCACCAGCAAACCCTGTGTTTTGTTTTTGTTCTTTAAGAAAAAAGAAATTCATGGGGCGCCTGGGTGGCTCTGTCTGTTAAGCATCTGACTCTTGGTTTCGGCTCAGGTCGGGATCTCATGGTTCAGGGGTTCGAGCCCCTCGTCCCGCTCTGCACTGACAGCATGGAGCCTGCTTGGGGTTCCCTCCCCACCCGCCTGCTGCCCCTCCCCTGCTCACGTGTGCACACGGAGAGAAACCAAACTCAGTACTTTGTGTATGAAATTAGCAGATTCTATCCTAACTGCTAACCCAGTGGGGAGTTGCAGCCTGCTGCCCCCGCTCCGGCAGCCCATCGACTCGCCCCTTTGTGGGCTCCACACACTACCTTTGCCGGCACCTGTGGCTGGTGGTCACCATGCAGGACAGCACAGCACAGGCCGCCTGGCTTGAAGCCCGCCTGCTGACTGTGCTTCTCTTTGCTCAAATTCCTCTGTTCTTGAACCAAAGTGTTTCTTGATTCTTCTCCCTCTAAGCTACTGGCTTACCCCTTCACTTCACACCGCCTCCTCCGGTACTCCGGGACTCAGATGCTAGCATCCCTGCAGACTCCAGCATGTCCCTGATAGTCCCCTGGAAATACTCTCAAAAGTACTAAGACTTTGTGGTCGCCAAAGCCTAAGGTTCCGTCTCCATAACCCTGTGCCACTCAGACCTTTTTTTGCCGGCGACGCGTGCTGGGATATGTTGATGGGTTTCCTTCTACTTCTGTCCCAATTCTTCCTTTTGATCAGACTTAGCTATGTGTTCCCCAAGGGTGTCTCTCTGTTCTGTTCCGTAGTCTCTGGCTGATAGCTCTTCTCTGTGGCCATCAGCTGGATCTCGAAGGTCTAAGCCTGACTCTTCTCTGCATATCAACCCAACGTGTTCAGCCTTTAAAAAAATTATTATTATTATTATTATTTTATTTTAGAGAGCACAAGTCAGGGAGAAAGGCAGAGAGAGACGTAGAATCTTCAGTAGGTTCCATGTTCCACGCGGAGCCCACCACAGGGCTCGATCCCACAACCCTGGGACCAAGCTGAAGTCAAGAGTTGGGTGCTCAGTGGACTGAGCCACCCACTCAGGCACCCCTCAGCTTTTATTTTTTTTTACTCTTTCATAGCTTCCTGAATAACTTGTTTCTTACATCCTCCCAACACCTCAAGTGGATTAGGGCCCAAACAGAACTCATGGCCGTTCTCTCGGGATCCCTGCTTCTCTTAAGGGTGCCGCCCTCCTCTGCAGACCTGGGACTTCTCCCGCCACAGCACTGCATTGCACTGCGCTGCCAGCTCCCAGTGGCCTTTCTAGAACCATTTGGCCCTTCTTGTCTCTTCATCCTAATCACCACTGTTTCTTTCAGCTACTCACTACCTCTTGTCTAATATTATCAACACTTCCCAGCCCGTCTTTCCAATCTATCCTGAATACGACTACCTAATGAATCACTCTCAGACTCCTAACCTCTCTGGTGTTTTCCCAGTGCTGGCCACAAAGTCCCACATCCTTAGCCCCGTGCTCCAGGCTGTCCACGCTCTGTGGTCTGTGTTTTGCATGTGGCTGCACCCACGCTCCCCTCTCCTCTCCCTGCAGGACTGTGCTCCCTGGCTGTGGTGGTGGGAGGGTGCTTGCAGGGTCTGTACACAGTTTGTCTCTTTACAAGTCATCTGTATTCGAGACCTAAACATAATACCTAAAACTACAAAAGTCTTAGGGTGGGCATTTTTTAAAAAATGTATTTATTTTGAGAGAGAGAGAGAAAGTGTGAGTGGAGGAAGGGCAGAGAGGAAGGGAGAGAGAATCCCAAGCAGGCTCCACACTGTCAGTGCAGACCCTGACGTGGGGCTCATACCCACCATGTGAGATCATGACCTGAGCCGAAGTCGGACATTTAACCAACTGAGCAACCCAGGTGCCCCAGAGTGGGCATTTTTAATGTTTATTTATTATTGAGAGACAGAGCATGAGCATGGGAGGGGCAGGGAAGGGGAGACAGAATTCGAAGCAGGCTCCAGGCTCTGAGATGTCAGCACAGAGCCGGACATAGGGCTTGAACTCACAAACCTGTAAGATCATGACCTGAGTCAAAGTCGAATGCTCAACCAACTGAGCCATCCAGGTGCCCCTAATTAATTAATTTTTAAGTTTACGTCCAAGTTACTTAGCATATAGTGCATCAATGATTTCAGGAGTGGATTCCAGTGATTCTGTCCTGTCATCATATCCCCTGTGTATGTGCTCATCCCAACGAGTGTCGTCCTTAATGTCCCTGTCCATTTAGCCCATGCTCCCTCCCACAAACCCTCCAGTAACCCTCTGTTTGTTCTCTATGGTGATGGGCGTGGAGGAGGGCACTTGTAGGGAAGAGCACTGGGTCTTATATGGAAACCAACTTGACAATTAACTATATGAAAAAAAAAAGAGCCTCATGTTTTGTCCCTCTCCCTGTTTTTAGATTATTTTTGCTTCTCTCCCCTTATGTTCATCTGTTTTGTATCTTAAGTTCCTCGTGTGAGTGAAGTCATATGCTATTTGTCTTTCTCTGACTAATTTCACTTAGCATAATACCCTCTAGTTTCATCCATGTGGTTGCAAATGACAAGATTTCATTCTTTTCGATTACTGAGTAATCAGAGTGGGCATTTTTAAGTTAATCTTGTATTAGGAAAAAAGTCCTCTAGCCAGTACCGCAGGTCGAGTCTAGAAATAACTCTGTAACTGCACACCCTCTTTCCTTTGTTCACACTGATTTCTGAACCTGAAAATAAACTGTCCCGATCTTCCATGTCTAAATATCCTCTCCATAATCCAGATTTTCACTGAGCCATCCCTGATTCCTCCCGCTCCCCTAGGGCGTCACTTTGTATTTATATTTCGACCGTTTACATACATAACTGGTTACTTCTAGGCCCGGAGGCTCCTGTGGGCAGTGATAAGGTCTTAGTTACAAGGGACAAAGCGTGCTAGATGCTCAAGAATAATTTGAATGAATAAATGAATGGGAGAGGAAATCTATTCATGTTTTCATTCTCACATAACCTTAAATTGCTTAATTGCAGTAGGCTTTGGATCTGATTCACCTTTATATCCTTTGGTAGCTACTAGTATTTGTAAGAGTTGCCATGGGAAAGCAACTGAGTGGCCGCTTTGATGTGGAAAGCTGTGAACACTGACAACTCCCACTTGCAAACCTGGGATGACCCAAGCCATATGACAAGCACCAGTGGCCATTTTATTGCAGGCCAGATAACAGATCCAGGCGCCACCAGGACTGACGACCCCCACTCTCAATCTGGACTGTCTCAAACTGTAACGCCTCACCATGGAATTCCAGCATCCCCCTCCCCACCGAAGCGAACAGCCAATTGAATCCTGCCACCGTCCAGAGAAGACCCTACATGGCTATCGGCCCACCTGGGCTCAAACCCGGAACTTTTGCACCCATAAAAGACCTTGCTCTCCCATATCAGGCGCGACTTCCCTGACTCCCCGCTCCAGAGTCACGGAACCTCGCCCGGGAATTGCAGATCCCAATAAAGGCCTTCTTGGCTCCA
Organism: Helogale parvula; assembly: GCA_004023845.1. Lineage (NCBI taxonomy): Eukaryota > Metazoa > Chordata > Mammalia > Carnivora > Herpestidae > Helogale > Helogale parvula. The sequence continues at coordinate 138,211 of PJEM01002715.1, forward strand.
TAACGTGGTCTCTTTGTCCTCGCATCTCTGCCTCCATCTATTAAACCTTACAGTATTGTGCTTCGTGCATGATAGATGTCCCTAGATACTTATTTCTTTACTTTTTACTTTTTTCGGCTTTATCGAGGTATACTTGACAAATCTGTGAGCTACTTAAGGTGTGCTCGGTGGGATTTGCTACACACATAAGCTGTGAAAAGACCCCCATCTAACTGACTAACCTGTTCATCACCTCATATATATATATATATTTTTTTTTTTCAATGAGAACATTTAAGGCCTGCCCTTAGCAAATTTCCATTATTCCATAAACATTTCTTGAATTACTGGATAAAGACGCAGCTGATCATGATATGAACTTTCTGAATGCTGTATCAGGATACCTGACTTTCTGTCACTGAATTCAAGCACTCTCGCTACAGCTGAGATATTTCACACTATGTTGCTCTTTTTGACGGTCACTGTTAATTTTTGCCAGTGATGATCTTTTTACTTTCACCTTTTCCTGCGTTTTTCATTTGGATTGTTAACAAATCATATTGTTGGCAGGGAGTACCCTCTTCATTTCACAAAGGGAGTTAGAAAAAAGGTTGCTTTTTAAGAAACACGCGCAGGAGCTTTTCCGGGTCGTTAGATCCTGGCTCTGGGTGCGGGCGGGGTTCGTGGACTAGCGGTTATTTCTGCAGGAGTGGTTGGATCGTTCTTTCCAGAGTCATCGTGGCTCCATCCAGAGACACGTGATTTGGATGCTTTCCACAGGAAACGGGGTGGGCAGCCTTCGTTGAAACTCTGGAGCACTGGCGGGTTCTTCAAACCCCAGTTAAGTTGCTCTGCCTCCTCTTGATCCCCGGAGGCTGACACTACTTTCACTGTCGCTGTTTTCTGGTGGGGGCTGCCGGCCAGTCTTCTCTGACAGCCCTTCTCTACTTAATACTTGGTTATGATCGGCAAGGTAATAGTGTGTGCTTGCGGTCCCATTGCCCCGTGCAAGCCTAAACAGTAGTGAAATTAGAACCGACGGAAAGATCGAACGTCCTTATGACCCTCTGTGATTCCTGCTGCCGGAAGGTGTGGTGCTGCTGCTGGGTTTTGTTGCTCTTGTTTGGGGGTTTTCTGTTTTTGTCTCTTTTAAAACTAGATGACAAGAGTTACTTTGTGGGGCACCTGAGGTGGCTCAGTTGGTTGGGCATCTGGCTTCTGCTCAGGTCATGATCTCACAGGTCATGGGTTCAAGCCCTGCGTCAGGCTCTGTGCTGACAGCTAGCTCAGAGCCTGGAGCCTGCTTCGGATTCTGTGTCTCCCACTCTCTCTGACCTTCCTCTGCTCGTGCTGTCTCTCTGTCTCTCCAAAAAAGAAAACAAAACAAAACATAAAAAAAAAAAGAATTACTTTGTTTCAGTGATTTGGTGGGGGGGGCGAGATAACATATGCCTGTGGTGAGGGGGGAGGGCTTTGGTAGCATCGTTTTAATTTCCTACGAGAGAGAAATAGTCCTAACCCGCATAAAATGAGCAAGCTAGTTACATGGCGTCCTGAGGTTTGGGAAGTTGCCTATATCCAGTAATGAATACTTACCGGAGGGTAAGGAGTGTCAGGAAAAGAAGACCAGAGGGTCTAAGGAAAGACGTTTACTTTTAGGAAATGCTACAGACTTATTGAAAGCAAGAGAACTTCTCCAGTGTATTTTAGAAGAATGAGCCAGGGTCCACCGAAATACACAAAACAGGATCAAGACTCCCTCTTTCTCAAACATATGGGCAGCATGCACCACCATGAAGGGATTCCCTTTAGACATGAGCGAAGGATTTACTGTAAGAAGCCGCCCGAGACAGATCATTTACCTTCTGTGGGGCGTTATAAGTCGGAATCCCTTAGCCTCACCAGTGGGAAATTTTTACCTTTTGACTCAGTGTCAGGTCGTTTGAACAGACTTGAACAGTGCACAAGTCCATCAGATGTGCTGACATCTCGGCTTGTTTGAAATCATTAACTTCTGCGCATTTTTTTGTTTGTTTGTTTCCTTCAGAAATGAACACACCTGAGTATGCTCTGTGCCTGTGAGCTACCGGATCACCAAACGACTTTGGAAAGACGCCAAGGACCGCGCGGCAGGGATTCCGGACTCTGAGAACAGGCTCCTTCTCCTTGGCCTTGGCCTTCCTGCGCCCAGCCCACGATGGAGACGCTCTCCCAAGATTCCTTGCTGGAATGTCAGATCTGTTTCAATTACTACAGCCCCCGGCGAAGGCCCAAGTTGCTGGATTGCAAGCACACCTGCTGCTCGGTGTGCCTCCGGCAGATGAAGACGAGCCAGAAGGACGTGAGGTGCCCCTGGTGCCGGGGCATCACCAGGCTGCCCCCGGGCTTCTCCGTGTCGCAGCTCCCCGATGACCCCGAGGTCCTGGCGGTCATCGCTATCCCGCACGCGTCCGAGCACACCCCGGTCTTCATCAAACTTCCCAGCAATGGGTGCTACATGCTGCCCCTGCCCATCGCCAAGGAGCGAGCGCTGCTGCCCGGAGACATGGGCTGCCGCTTGCTGCCCGGGAGCCAGCAGAAGTCCGTCACCGTGGTGACCATCCCCGCAGAACAGCAGCCCCTGCAAGGCGGGCCTCCCCAGGAGGCGGCGGAGGAGGAGCCAGACAGGCGGGGCGTGGTCAAAAGCTCCACCTGGTCCGGGGTGTGCACTGTGATCCTGGTGGCCTGCGTCCTCGTCTTCCTCCTGGGCATCGTGCTGCACAACATGTCGTGCATCTCCAAGCGCTTCACTGTGATATCCTGTGGCTGAGCGGGGCTGCAGGAAGTCTCTCTTGGGTGCCAACTAGGGGTTGAGCAGGTGTTGGTGATGGGGTCGCAGTGAGCAGATGGGGGGGGCGACGCTGATCATTTGGTGCCGAGCGCTGGCCTTTGGGCTACCACTTGATGAACCGCAGACAGACATGAAGGGCAGATCCGAGGTCTCAGCGAGATTCCAGGCAAATCCTTCTGAGTATTGGCAGCGACAGCTTCGAAGACGATTGCATGCATCCTCATAATCATTTATTAAATGGACTGTAATTTATGATTTTTCAAATCATCTATTACGAGATAGACAGATATTCTACTTAGACGTTAAACCGTGTAAGTGCATACAATGTGATCTTCTCTAAATGTGGTAGATTAAAACAAAGATGCTCTGTATACAGTAGAATTAACCCTGAGAATCCATATAAAATTCAGCGGCGACATGCAGTGCTGGTTTCTTTCCCCTTTTTAATGGGAACCTGGTCTTCATTCAGTTGCTGAGGCTTTTTATACTTTTTGAATGGCACCCAAATTAAAATAAGCGAAGTGGACAGTCGTTTTTTGAAGAAAATGTTTGAACAAGTGTTTCCAATGTGTTGTGTTTTGTTACGTACCTTCATTTTTCCTCCCTTGTAATTAGAGCTCGCTACGTGTTTATTAAACGGAAAGCCCGACAGGGGAGCAATAAACTGAGTAATAATGAGAAATGCCTAATCCCACAGGAACCCGATATGCCAATTTTTCTCAAGCCATCTCACGAAATAAGAATTTTAAATGTAAATATTGTGTATCTGAGTGTGTGCGCGCGCGCGTGTGTGTATATCATTTGATTTACCTCAGGTTTTGAATCTTTCCAGAAGAATCCCAGGAGTAAGACTTTGTGGGCCTGAGGCCAGGGTCTGAAATGGTGGCCCCTCCTTGAACACTGGGACCCACACAGTGAAGTGTCACACACTTGTCACTTCCAACGTTTGCTCCTCTTCTGTGTATTCAAGTCCTGTATTCTGTGAGGCACAAATGGCGAGTAACAGAAGAGATTCTGTCTTCCCTCCCGGTTCAGAGGTATCGTAACAGACATGAGTGTTGTCCATCGATGACAAAGCTAGACTGGCATTTTAATAGATAGTCTGTAACGACTCTGAAAGATACTGTTCTGTGAGAGCTAAATCATTTAGCATTCGGTCTCCTCTTGTTGGTGTAAGTGAGAAAATCTCTTTTATTTCAAAATAAGTTTTTATTGAGAAAAGTGACAAAGGTAAACTAACAACTCACATTCCCAATCTCAGTGGACCAGCTCATCAGAAATTCTCAAATATTCTTAAATGCGTAGTGGTCTGTAGATCGTGAAGAAAGATCTACTGGCGTTAAATGGTAAATTCCCGTTCTGGGATGTGTGTGCATTTGGAAAGAGCTATGAGTTTTATAGTTCTCTTCTAATTTCTTTTATGGAATTCATGAAGCAAGTGTATTTGAAAGCTCAAAGTAGAAATTAGGTTAAAATGCCATTTTATTGTGTAAGCTATTGGGCATTATACAACAAATAATCTAGGATTTATTTGGTATTAATAATTTAGGTATCATATTAGCTGAATACTATCCTCTATTACGTAACATAATATACTGTTGGGTTAGTGTCAATTTCTCAAACTCTGCCAGGCTGCCGTAATGCATGTCTGACCTAATTTCCATTCCTCTTGGAGGGGGAAAATAAAACCCCACAAAAATGTTGCATTAAGAATGCCAAATTGCAAATGGACTTTTACCCTTGCAATTTTTAGCCAGACCATATTTAAGTTAATTTTGTGAATGATATCTACATCTGTTTATGTCCAGTAGGAAATGACTGGCCCTATAGTGTAGTGTGTCCTAGAGTTCTACTTGTTAAGTAGGTTATATATAGACACTAACGTGTGTGACGATACAGCGCCCTGTGTTTATTAGTGCAAAGCCATAGACTAAAAATGTTCACGTAACTTAAAAACAATCCCATGCTAGAGCCGCAGTTAACCAGTGCAACGTTAATCGGCTCTGTGATAGATTCCTGACTTTACAGTGTAAGGCAATGAGAACACCCAATCCAGAATTCTTTGTGTGAGTCTTACTGACATAAGAAATACTGTTTAAATGGATTCTGCCTGTAGTATTCATGCACTGCTTGTTAAGGTGTGCATTTGTGCACATGTGTGTGTGTGTGTGTGCACGTGTGCGTGTGTGTCCCATCTCAGCCTGCAGATAGAGTTTTCCTAGACTTGTTGGTTTCATGATAGGTGGCATCCCACTGCCCTGGCCTCTTCTGGCATTTACCCATAACACTAACAACTCAGCTGCCCCCGTGACAAAAGTCCAGAGGCACAATCAGCCAGACGTCACAGTTGCGCATCAATGAAAAAGTCACAACTGAAAGCACAGAAAGTTGGAGTTGAACGCGGCGCCTGCTGGCCTCATTTTGTACGTGAGTCCGTTGAGGCCCATGGAGCGGGGTGGCGGCTTGTGATTCTGCAGCAAAGGAGAGGCAAGAACTTTTCACTGTAGTTTTCTCTTGCTCCTTCCTAGGCCTGTTGACATCTCTATTGGGTTATGATCTTTTTGAGGGTGGATGAATACCCTTTCTTAACTCAGCTATTGCTTTAGGGTTTTTTTTTAAATATATATGTATTCATTTTAGTTAGCATCTACCTCTGGGAAATGATAGTAGGGTTGATTTAAGGAAAAGTATAGACATTTAATAAAAACAATGCGATATGAAGTTTTGAAATTGCAAACCATTGGTAACCCCCCTTTTTATGTAAAAGACAATGAGTGTTGTGTAAATAGTAAACCTTAAGAAGCATGAATTTTCATCTTTATTAACGATCTTGACATAAGCAAGAGAATGCTTAATATGTTAAGTAGAGCCAAGTATGCTATCAAAACAGCATTGTCTTTGGAAAATTTTTGTGTAATGACCTAGAGCATAAGTTGTGATGAAAAGGCAAATTGGCTTTCAGTTCTGGTCATAGTTTATGATTAGAAGGCTAAAAGGTATTTTCTTTAAGAATATAATTAAGTTTAATCTTGCACATGACTTAAGAGTAGGTCCCTTGAAGGTTAAACCGTGTGTTGGTGCAGCCTCTGAGATCTAGTCTATTCAACGGAACTTTGTCTGATGATGGAAATGCTTTATAACCTCTTCTGTCCAACATAGTAGCCACTAGCCACATTGGCTAGTGGGCAGTTGGAATGGAGGGAGTATGATTGAGGAGCTGGATATTGTATTTTATTTAATTTTAAATTATTTAAACACAGTCCCTCGTATATGGCTAGTGGCTACCATAGAGGACAGTGTCGTTCTGGAGGGGTGTGCAATGGGATTTAGCATCAGAGTGTTCATAGAGTAACAGAGTGTGTCTAAGAAGACAGTGTGTGGTTTAATAACATGCAGTTGGTTAAAAAATTTTTTTCTGGGCTTGAAAAGTATATGATCTCAAGTATGACAATAAAAATTCACTGATTGCCCGTAGGGGTTGCTACTTACATACTTTGGGCCAAAGAATGATCAGTGATGCTTAAAGAGTGCTTTATGAAGCCCCTTTTCTGGGATCCTTAGCCGCATGTGAATCTATCGTCCAAAAATAGTAGTTAGACAGTAGCTGTAAAATGTTTGACTTGCAAGCTCTGCATGACCTGTACTGTGAAACTGTGTTTAGGGTCTTATGTCCAAAAAGTAAATGTTACAGGAAAAAAAAAGTCAAGTGAAATTCCTCTTCACTTCCATCATCTTACCCAAACTTACCACTGCATTAGTGAGGTGTGAAATGTAAGAGCAAGCACGTTTTGCAGTGTCATAGAGGGTTTTTGTTTGCCCTTGAAGTCTGCCAGCTTGTCGTTGTATTTGGTGTGGGTGTATGTGGGCATCCTTTTTCAGATGCCAGACTAAAATGATTTTAGAGTGAGATTTGACATTTTTAGTCTTTTTGGTTTTTCCTTTTGGTTATCACTGAACGAATTAAAAATTTGCAGCCTTGCTCAAAGACGCTTTTTTACATTAAAAAACATTGCCCATGAAACTTTAAAGACTTGAGAGTTATTGACATGACTAAAATAGCAGAAAATTCAGTTTGAGATCTATTTTCATAGAAAGATAAGACTCTTCCTGATAGTATGGAATTTATTCCAGTCTAGATTTCATAAACATTGCGTTTGTTTCAAATGAGCAGAATTGGTGAGGTTTTTTTCCCTAGAACTCATCCATGGACATGACTGTTCTTTTTAGCTTGGTTTTTTGCCAAAACATAGTTTTTCTTTAGACTTAAAAGGAACTTAGAGGTCCAAAGGCTATTGGTATGAGGAGCGATATCGGAAAGGTTTGAATTTCTATCTTCTCTTAGAAGAATGCTGCTGCTAGCCAGTCAGTGTTTTGTTCCCACACAAGAAGTCACCAGTCAGTTGTCCTTGACCTGAAAGGAAAGACCGCTCCTTGCCATTTCCATCGTTACCATTGAAACATCACTTACAAGGTAACCCTTACCCAAACAGAAGCTTCGAAGAATTAAGTGATGAAGATCATTCATAACTGCATTGAAAATAGCAGTCTCTTTGAAAAGCAAGGAAGATCAGTTTAATTTTATTAAGCATGAAATATTTCTAAAAAACATAAGCGGAAATTCAAGTCATTGATTTTTTTTTCTGACATGATTCGCCGTATAGAGATATAGATCTATATCTGCACATGTAGGTATAGACATATATGTAGATACACACACACAATTTAGCTGTAATAGGAGTTAAAAATCAAGTAAAAAATGTTATGAGTCATGTCTTCCCATTTGTGGATTACATGATGTTAAGTTTAGATGTTAATTTCTTCACACAATGCTATGGGCTGCATACATTGTATCAAACCGACCATCTTTGGGAATATCTAGAAATAAACCCTTGAGACTTTTCAAATATATGAAGAGGTGGGTTCTACTGTATACATTTTATTGGAAAGCCATTGATGATTGAACAACATAAGCAGATGGGTCATTTAATTTTTGTCTTCCAAATGGCTTGTTTTTTGGCTCTGCTCAAACATCATGGTGGGGGAGGGGGGGCGTGGGTACCATTATTCCTGAACTCTTGCAACATGGCTCCGATTTCTCTGCACAAGTTTCCTTGCCCAGTTAGGCCCATGGGTTTTTTTTGTTTTTTTTGTTTTTGTTTTTTTCAGGGTTCACTGCCTGGGGAATCCCACTATGTATCTCTCACTTACGATGTAGTGGTGCTTGAAAACACTCATCTCGTTAGCTGGACTTTATTATTCTAGTCTACGATTTTTGATACTATTCATATTATGATCTTTTTAGGGACAATCAGTAATATTTGGGGCAGAGTACAGAAAAGTCTCTCAAAGTCTGTGACAGCATGTATTTTCTTTGTTTTTCTGGGGGTGCTCTCCTCGCTGTCCCTGTTCTTCTAGAACACTTCTCTGAATTCATTGCCACGGGCTGTAGGGCTAGCAGCTCATGTGAACGTTTTCTGTATTCTTCCTGTGAGTTACTGGGTTATTCTAACAAGAGTTTTCCAAAGGGATGTTCAATTTTTAATTTGACGTTTGCTTTTTGAGAATCCAGAAGTAAGACAGTGGAATGTGATGGCGGTAAAGGAGCATGGGCTGGAAGGAGGACATAGATGAGGCAGATGCCCCCAGGAGGGAAACAAGATCGATGACCTCAATCTGTGTCATCTCTATTGAAACAGTGGGAGCACGGGGAGAACAGAGCAGCTGCTGTCTCCCACTGTGCTTCAGGAAAGTCCTGGTCTGATATTTCTGGCTGAGAGACAACCCAACCAGATCCTGTGTGCGTGCAGTGGAGACGTGGTCTTGGATCTATAGCGATAGATAGGCAGAGATGCCCAAGACAGTGAGAAAATACTTGCGTAAAAGGAGAGAAAATGATACTGGGATTATGGGTCCAAAACCAAATATAAAGGGGCTGAAGGTCCGTCAAGGCAGAAACTAGCTGAAGACAGAAACGCAAGGACAACTAGGAATAACTTAGCCAAGCACAATTTGTCATTCTAGAATGGCCTACCAAGTCCAATTCAGGATGTGTAAGTTGAAGGCATCAGGGAACGGGCTCAGCGGATGAGAGCGGCCAAGGAGGACCCCTGGGTTGTCCACACGCCAGACAATTTTCAGAGCTCGCGCTTAGAGGTGGTCGCTCAGTCATTGCAGACAGACTCTGCCAACAGCCTCTTTGCCGTGGAATGCCGTGCCCGTGCCTGTGGATGTATCCTAACTTGAGTAGGTTGATACTATTGGGAAGACTCGTTCAAGAATATTTCAGTTTTTGTCCTGATGGTTGTCATTTATTATATGTATTTTTTATACCACCACGTTTTCCTGTTTGCCTCACTTGACAGTTGCAGGTGGGGGAGGCTGGCTTCAGGTTGGGGCAGATGCTCACCCCCCAACGTAAGCCATGCCGGGGTCCCCTGGTCCCCCGGATAACTAATACTCCAGTCAAATGGCTAGATTAATGCTGCTCAGAGGCTAACTCCAGTCCTTGATATGTTTCATTTACAATTATGTGGATTATTTATTTTAGGAGCTTTTCTTTTAAAGGGCCAAATAGCCCTACAGATAAATGAGCTGCTGGGCTGTGTAGAAAATATTGTTCAAATGTTGCCAAATAATTGACTTTGTAAGGGGGATACCAAGCTGCTGTTTATAAATCTGAATGTCTTAAAAAAGCATTCTTGCTTGCTCTCTCTGTTGTAGATGGTGTCTTAGCAAGTCCTGAGTTTTTCCAATGAACCCAATTTTAATATATGGTATTTTTGTATGCCAAACTGGTGTCTTGTCCTTTGTATATGTGGTAATGTTGATTTTATGACTACTGTTAAAACACATTTGCTATGATTAAAATTCATAAAACGATTTCAAGTAGACTCCCGTGTTTGTTTGTTTTTTTCTTCCCACTCCATGGAGAAAAAAAAATTGGCTAGAATTTTCATCATCAGCTACTCTAAGAATTTTAATAGACTTGGGTAATAAAGCAACAAGGAGCTCCCGAGCCAAGAATTTTAAGTGGAGGTGACCTTCAAGTAGCTCCTCTGAAAAGCCAGAGAAGGCATTTGTAATGAGTAAGCCCAAACGTGGTTTTGCAGCTCAGGTTGTCGTGGCTTCTGGTGGCCCTGCCTCTCTCTTCTACTGTTTAGAAATAGCATTTCATGTGTCAGACCCCAGGTGAGCCATCTTATTTTGCTATGTGTAGAACAACTTCACACAGGCTCCTGTGTAGTCAGAGGCACCGTGATCTGCCTCTTGGCTCTGTCTGGAAAGATATCTTTCACTATATGTTTTCATCAGTGGGACAGAGTGTTTTGGAGAGCCTTTAAAAATATATTTATTTATTTTGAGGGAGGAAGGGCAGAGAGAGAGAGAGAACCTGAAGCAGGCCTGCAGTGTCAGCACAGAACCCTACATGGGGCTCAATTTCATGAACCTCGAATCATGACCTGAGCCTAAATCAAGAGTTGAATGCTAACCGACTGAGCTACCCAGGTGCCCCTGGAGAGCCTTTTTTGATAAAAGCATCCTGTCTTTCAGTAAGTCTGGATCACATGAATGAATTTCAGTTTAGTTTAGCAAGTGGCCTAGTCCTACTTGAGGGGTTGTCAATGCGTTGATATGCATGCTTGCTAGAATAAGCATGACCGGGCTCTCTCCGGACAATTAAAACATAATCCCATCGTTTTAAATGTGTGAGGTTACTGTGATTCAATACCCATTTCTTGTACCAAAAAGGAAGCTTTGTATTATTAGGGAGTCCAGATTTTTGAAAATGAGAAATTTATTTGGTATATTTTAAAATTCCTGGTGTGGCTTTCCCTGGTCTCAGAGCAAGTGTGTGTGCGTGTGTGTTGGGGAGGGGAAGGATTCCCTTATTGTTAAGGCTGCTTCTTCATGCTTGATTTTTTCTTTCACCTGGAGAAGTTGTTGACTGGGAGGGGGTGGAAAGTCACGTATGCATTTATCAAATAACTTAGCTTCTCCAGGTCTTACCTCCTCCATTCCAGAACTGGATTGTGCCTAGAGCCTTATCTGGAGACTTCTCTCTAGACTTGGGGGGAACTGGGTGAATGAGAAGGGATCACAGGCCAGCCCTCCATGCACATCTTGCCTGGGGATGCCCACATTGGCAACCTCTTCAGATGAGATTCTGGATACCACAGGTTTTCTGCCTCTGGGTGAAGGGTTGGAAGAAGATTGTGGGGAACGGGGGGGTAGCCTGTATCCAAGCCTGTAACTCCAAGGTCTTTGCCATTCTGGCCCCTCCCAACAAAGGGGTACTGCACATGAGCAGCGGAAGGTGCCGGAGGGAGTTGTGAAGGATGCCAGGAAGTGATTGGAGCCTGGCCTGGCATCCTCTACATTACTCCATCACCCTCAGTTCTTACATACAAGTCCCCTCCAAATATCCGGCCAGATTTCCTGAAATGAAAGCCTATCAGCCAATGCCTTGTTTTTCTCAATGCTTTTGTTTCCGATGATGATTCTTGAAGAAAACCCCACGTCCCATGTACATAGCACAGCACCAGCCTGGGCAACTGGCAGCTGGGGGCAAAGGAACTGATCCTGGAAGCAGACTGAGCCTCTGCTTTTCTTTTTATAGGTTTGACAACTTTTGCACAATTCTTGACCCAGAAAATGCTATAGCTGTAATCGGATTCAGTCTCTTTCATTCTTCTTCCTGTCTCCTGCGTTCCCCACCTCTTCACACAATTTTTGCTCGATAAATGAGTGTTTTTATTATTATTTGCAAGAGAAGGTGAATGTAGACACGTGCATGTGTGTGCACGTGTGCCTGTGAACACTTGATGTTCGTACGAATGTGCATATGAGCATTTCATAGACTCTTGGCACAGATTTTTTTAAAGATTGAGAAAGTGAAGATCTTTAGAGATAGATCAGAGTAGGGAAGTGTACATCCACTGAGCTACAAAGAAAGGATAATTTATATAGAATCACTTGGGGAAATAGGGAGAGGGAAGCTCCCCTTGGGTCGTTCATTTCTCCACATGCCATTTCCGCTGCTTGCCAGGCACTAAGGCTGCCAAGATGAACAAGATGGAAATAGACCTCACAGTCCTGTAGGGAAGACAGGCATTAATCAATAAAGACTGTTAGGGTACCTGGGTGGCTCAGTTGGTGAACCGTCCAACTTTGGCTCAGGTCATGATCTTGTGGTTTGTGGGTTCGAGGCCCATTGTCAGGCTCTGTGCTGACAGCTCAGAGCCTGGAGCATGCTTCAAGTTCTGTGTCTCCTTCTCTCTCTGCCCCTCCCCTGCTACTCTGTCACTCGCTCTCTCTTGCTCTCTCTCTCTCTCTCAAAAACAAATAACCATTAAAAATCTTAAAAAAATAAATCAATACCGTTGATGGCCAGTGCGGAGGTATGTGGTGTTCAAATGCACGTAATAGAGAAGAGGGCAAGCTGATCTGGTGGGTTCAGTGTAAGGCATTAGTCAGAAAAGGCTTTCTGGAGGAAACGGCTCTAGAATAAGATCTGAAGGATAAATTGGGGTCAGAGAGAAGCATTTGTGAAAACACATTCGACAAGGGACAATAAGAGACAGACGAGGCATGATGCCTTTTTTGGAGGCCGGGTTGGCTTTTCTGGTCCGGCTCCCTGCCGTCCGTGCATCGCCTTATGCTGTGTTACACGGCAACTGATGATATTTCAGTGTTACTCTCCAGTGCCCAGAAATATCCACAAAAGAACGTTCTACAAAAGCACATCTATGGGGTCTGTTTTGCCGGTAGTTATTTTCAACCGACAGCACTGTATGTGAAAACCAGCTCCACAACGAACGTTTCACCTCGGGCACTCACAGCCCCTGTGCTTGTTTTCATCCACCTGCACCGTGTGCGCAAGGACACATCGAGTCTTTGGTTCCAATAGTTATGCTCTTAGTTCCTGAGTCAGATAGGTGTAGAGTCTGACCTTGCGGACATCGGCTACGGGTCAACCGCTATCGAAGATCATGTCTTGAGAAAAGCGTTTCCCAAGCTATATTTTGAGATAGTTGTAGATATTATATGAAAAATGTTTTGTGGTTAAATAAGCCGGGATAATACTGAATTAAACAGGTTATTTTTTAAGTTGCAGAACTTTTCAGAGGCTTTAACATGTCTAGCATGTTCTCTAGAGAAATGGAACCAATAGAGTGTGCATGTGTGTGTGTGTGTGTGTGTGTGTGTGTGTAGGAGTATATATGCATATGTGTGTATATTTATATACATATATCTATATAAATCTTTCATATTGTATATGTATCTATCTCTAAGAGTTATTTTAAGGAATTGGCTCATGGAATCAGAGAAGCTGATATCTTCAGACCAGACCAGTGGGCTACAGACCCAGCGAAGGGTTAATGTTGGAGCTGGAGTCCAAAGAAGTCTGCTGGCCGAATTCCCTCTTCCCCAGAGGTCAGTATTTTTTCTCTTAAGATGTTCAACTGATTGATTGGACCCACCCACACTATGGAGAACAGTGGGTTTTCCTCAGAGTCCCCGATTTCACTGTTAATATCATCTAAAAAACACCTTCACAGTAACATCCAGACGGTGTTTGGCCAACTCTCGGGCATCATGGCCTGTCCCAGTTGACACATACAATTAACCCTCACAATACGCTGAAGGGCCTTGCAAATCTGGAAAAAGGAAACATAATACATATCACTTTCTCCGAGCTGATGTGAGTCAAGAATCCATTATTTGCAGAACGCCTATTAACATCTGGCAAAACACAGTTTGAAGGCTACTGACCTTGAATCATGATTCACAAATTTAAATTATTCTAGATCATTAAAATATGGCTACACACACACACACACACACACACACACACACAGTGCTTATTTTTTATGTAGGAAGATTAAACCATTAGCTCATATGTTTGCTGTTTAAAACAGTAACATGTAAATGTAAAATAACACAATACTTCTATTAGATTTACTTTCATGTTATATTGTAATTTGCATGCTAAACCTCCATGTACTGCACACGTGACTGATGAAATGTTCCCATATTCGTAAAGTATGGGGGGAAATATGTATACATCTGCTTTAGTAATAATGGAATTGATGATTCGTACTTGAGCACAGTGCATAGATACCAGAGTAATTTTGGAAAATTATAGCCTAAAAATTCATAAATATTCATTACTACATACTATGGGGTTAAAAACAACCCACAACAAACTAAATTGATAATGAGGAACAAAACTAACAATAATTTGCTGTGAAGAAGCTAGAAGGGTGGCAATTAAGCACATGATTATTCAAGGCAGTCCTGATAATTAATATGTATCCTTCCCCCAAATTGTAGGAATCCGACTATTTGCATATGCACACATGTAATTGGAGCCTTGCAATGTAAGTAAAATACTGAATTAGAGCCAGGCCTAAATTCTCTAAAGTCGAAAAAGCACTAATTTTAGTTTAAAAATACCAAATGTGGCAGAACGTATGTAGGCAGTTATTAATGAGTTATCTCCTCAGTCACTTAAGAAGAAGTTTTGAGACTGGCAAGGGCAATGCATTAGGAAGGTCTGTTGGCCCTGCAGTGGGCAGCGGTGGGCAGAGGGCCCCACTCTGAGAACCGCTGCATAGAGGACGAGGCAGACAAAGGGGTTTACAAAGATATGCAAGACACATAAATTAAAAATAATTGTTTTCTCATTTCATAGAAAATAAATTTTTTTAATTTTTTAATGTCTTTATTTTATTTTTAGAGAGAGAGAGAGACACAGACAGAGAGTGAGCAGGGGAGGGGCAGAGAGAGAGGGAGGCACAGAATCTAAAGACAGGCTCCAGGCTCTGAGCTGTTAGCATGGAGCCTGACGTGGGGCTCGAACCCATGAACCGTGAGATTACAACCTGAGCCGAAGCCACACGCTTAACTGACTGAGCCACCCAGGCGCCCCTCATAGAAAATAATTTTAATAGAAAGAATAAATTTTATGGAATGAAATCAATAGCTTTAATAGTTATTTTCAATGTACTCAATGTATAGACAATATAAGGACTATCTATGCTTCCATAAATTTCTATCAGTTTATATATACTTTACTTTTTTCAGTTTGCTTATTTTAAGAGAGGGAATGGGGAGGGGCAGAGAGAGAGAGAATTGAGCAGGCCCCCCAGTGCCAGCGTGGAGCCCGATGCAGGGCTCGAACCCACCAACTGGGAGATGATGACCTGAGCCAAAACCAAGAGTCAGACGCTTAACCAACTGAGCCACCAGGCGCCCCAGTTTATATATACTTTAAACACAATTGACCCCACCGGACAGTGAAGTTCCCTGTTAAATTACAGCCCCCAAACCCACCATTTAGGACAAATCACATCTCCAAGACATGGTCCCTATTTTGCCCACTCTAGTCTGCCCATTCTCCAGCCATCGTAAAGGTAACATTCATTCCAAGGTAGAAGATTTGCACCCCCTCAAATTTCAGCCGAGCTCCTCCAGCCTTTTCCAAAGAGATTTGGTGACTTACTTTTACAGAAACCAGTATTAATTTCAGAGTGACTTCAGTTTATACAATTCTGAAAACCGGAGTTTTGCTTAAAAAAAAAAAGAAACACGGGGCGCCTGGGTGACTCAGTCGGTTAAGCCTCCGACTTCGGTTCAGGTCAAATCTCACGTTCGTGGGTTTGAGCCCCGCGTCAGGCTCTGTGCTGACAGCTAGCTCAGAGCCTGGAGCCTGCTTCCAGTTCTGTGTCTCCTTCTCTCTCTCCCCCTCCCCCTCTCATGCTCTGTCTCTCTCTGTATCAAAAATAAATAAAACATTAAAAAAGAAAGAAAGAAACAGAGGATGGGGCACCTGAGTGTCTCAGTCAGTTGAGCATCTGGCTCTTGATTTTGGCTCAGGACAAGATCCCAGGGGCGTGGGATTGAGCCCCACGTTGGGCTCTGTGCTGTGTGTGGAGCCTGCTTGAGATTCTCTCTCTGCCTCTCCCTCTGCATCTCTCCCTTGCTTGGGTGCGTGGGCGAGCGCGCTCTCTCTCTCTCTCTCAAAAAAATAAAATAAAAAGAGGAGAGACGGAATATGTAAATTTTGGAGAAGCAGAATTAGTGGATGTGGGGAAAGACTTTCTGTAAGAGAATCTGAACACGGACCACTGACAGAGGGGTTCATGTTAATCCTGCCCTGGATTTGCCCCTGATGGACCGGGACGGATCTGTGCTTCGCATGCACCCCTGCCTCGCCAGCACCCAGAGGAGTGCTGGAGGCTCCAGGGGTATCTGCTGAATGAATGAGGGGATGAGGCAGCCCGGCTGCTGGGATAACGCGGCGCCAGCAGGCTTCGGATGCGCCGGTGGATTTGGAATCCCCGGGGGGCTGGGATTCTCTTTGCTGAGCTCATCACTTTCCACACTTAGATTTTTGCCACTGCGGAGGGGAAACGTTTGCTTTCTCCTTCCTGCCCATCAAGCCCGTTTTAATGAGCTGTTCCTGTTCAGCTGTCTTCCTGCAGTAAAGTCGTTTCTGCTTCCTTAGAATGTTCATGCCCAGGGCTGTCTGCCTTGGTGGCTTCTCGCGTTCATCGGAACGAACTGATGTCAGGTCTGTCCCAGCCCTCTCGCTCGCTGTCTACCGATGTTGTGTTTCCCTGTAGCCTATTGGAATACATGGCCACGCTCTGCTTTGTTGTACCGAATTCTGGTGTGTGGTGTGTGATTTATGAGGAGAGGGCAGGTCTGGATTAGAGAGAGACAGGCAAGGGAGGCCGCTGGTGTGGAGCGCAGAGGCCCCCTCCCCTCATCCGGGTCCCAGCTCTGGGAGGAGTGGGAGGCGACATGTGTGAGTATGACTGTGCATTTGTGAGTGTGAGCATGAATGTGTGTGTATGTGAGCATGACTGTGTGGGTGTGTAAGCAGAGGAGCGTGAACACAGGTATGCCTCACTGTGTGAGAGTATGGGTGTGTTAGTGTAAGTGTGTGTGAGTGTGAGCATGGATATGTGAGTGTGAGCATGAGTGTGCATCAGTGAGAGTGTAAGTGTAGGTGTGGGTGTGAGTGTGGTAAGTATATGATCATGAGCACAGATGTGTGAATGTGAACATGAGTGTGCATAGGTGTGTGAGAACACGGGTGTGAGTATGAGTGTGAATGTGGGTAAGTATATGAGTGTGAGCATGATTGTGCATTAGTGAGAGTGTGGGTGTGAGTTTGAGCATGAGTGTGGGTAAGGGTGTGATAGTGAGCATGTATGAGTGTGCATCAGTGTGTAAGACCCTGGGGTAAGTGTGGGTATATGAGCGTGAGCATATGTGTGAGGTTAGTGAGTATGGACTGTAATGGATGTAACAGGATCGAAGGGGAGAGCCAGACACACGTCGGTTCCGCCAGCAGCTGGGTGGGGGGCGTCCACACAGTGGGTGCTCAGAAAACACTGCATACGCTCGGGTAGAAAACAATCCGGATTACAAGGTGATACCTATCCTTCCAGTGAGAAGATCTAAAAAAATATGCAAGTTAGGCCAACTTGAATACGTAATCTTTCATAGGCATAGGTGTCAAATGTCTGCTTTAAATATAATTTACCTTCATTGTACAACAGGTCTTAAATCTTAGGTGATGTTTCGCTATTTGCCTTTAACAAATTCTATCAGGTGATCTCTATAAAAATTTAAAACTAGGCTTTCTTTGTAATACTTTCTTCGTATTACAATGGAGATGATAATAATCGTGCTTGATTTATAGGGTTGTTGTGAGGGTTAAAACTTTTAAATGCAAATCAGGGACTTAGAACAGTGCTGGGTGTGTTGTGAGGTCTGACGGGAGGCTGAGGTGTGTGCGTGTGCGTGTGTGTGTGTGTGTGTATGTAAGGGGGTGCAGCGTGGGTGTTTCCAGCCCACGTGCCTAATCCAGGCTGAGCTTTGTTATTCGAAGTATACAAACCTCATACTAGGGAAAGCAATAGGGATGTGAAAATTTAGGCTACTTTCTCCTTTCAGAGGGGAAATTTTTGAGGTAAACAATCTTACCTTCTCTTTGGGCAGATCTAGTAACTGTCAGGTAACTGTCACTGATCCTACATTTGAAAAGACCTACATTGGGGCACCTGGGTGGCTCAGTCGGCTAAGCATCCAACTTCAGCTCAGGTCATGATCTCACAGTTCATGGGTTCGAGCCCCGCGTTGGGCTCTGTGCTGACAGCTCAGAGCCTAGAGCCTGCTTCTGATTCTGTGTCTCTCCCTCTCCCACTGCCGCTCCCCTGCTTGTACACACTTTCTCTCTCTCAAAAATAAACATTGAAAATTTTTTCTAGAGGGCCTGCATTCAAATTTCAATGGAAAGTTGTAGAAATGCAAGGCAAACTGAGGCTATGGAAAAAAGGCAATTGAGAGATGAAGCTTCTAGAAAATGACACTAACTCTGTGCCACTAAGACTCCCTTTGCTTCTTAAACTTATTCATGCCTTTGAGTGCAGTTGTTACCCTGTTCTCACTTTTTCCCAAACAAAAAGCCTGTTTCATTACAGCCTTCACTTTGCTCTTCAAGACTGAGTGACTTTAGGTGCGTTTAATTCAACTGGATTTATTCGCGAAGCTCAAGAACTAATTTATTTATTCTATTTATTTTTACAGCATGCCCATTACCCAGGGACTCTGGGCACATATAAATGATATGCTTGGGGTTGGCAAACAGGAACTGGTGATAAATGGACAGCGAGCAAACCGTCTGAAAGCATCAGTCACAAGGACTCTTCCCTCCCAGAAACGCTTGGCTGGCAGGTTGGTCTTGCAGTTTTCTTGGATCTTGACATTTTATGTTCACATTGTTTGCCCTTTTTTTTGACACACGCAACAAGAGGAGAGAGGGCCTGGGTGGAGGTGAGAGAGCCTGAGAGGAGCCCCCAGCGGAAGGCCAAGGAGTGGGACCCAGGGGCAGGGGTGAGGTGCCCCGCAACAATGTACGTAGGTCTGGGATCTGTCCCCTGAAGGTCTGTTTTGCAGTTCACAAAGGGGAGGGTTCTGGGGCGGGTGGTTCTGCACGTCCTCAAAAGGTCATGTAGTTTCAACCCAGGTTCAAAGCAGAAAAAAAGCAAAGATACTGGTCCTCACTCAGGGGAGGTCAGGAAGGAGCATGCCAAAGAGGAACCAAAATCCAAGCTCTCTTACGTCCCGCTCAGAACGGCACAGTGACGTGATCAGAGAGGAACCAGAATGCTGTTTTGGTCGCTGCTCTGTTAATTTCCTCCTCAGCTGAGAAGACTCATTGGACACCACGCTGTCCCTGTCACTTGTGTCAGCCTTTGAGCAGTTAACCTCATCTCTCCAGACTTCTGTTTCCTTCTCTAAAAAAGGAGGAAGTTGGGCTGCAGGAGAGGTTTCCAAAGAATGTTCCCTGGGGGGTGGAGGGGACGCCAGGGAAGGACCGTGGTAGTGCCAACCGTGTATCTGCCTGGTAAAAGGAGTCCTGTTGGGAGACATAAACTTGAAAATCACTTTTTGTTGGGGCGCCTGGGTGGCTCAGTCGGTTAAGCATCCGACTTCAGCTCAGGTCATGATCTCACAGTTTGTGAGTGTGAGCCCCACGTCAGGCTCTGTGCTGACAGCTCAGAGCATGGAACTTGCTTCAGATTCTGTGTCTCCCTCTTTCTCTGCCCCTCCCCTGCTCATACTCTCTTTCTCTCTCTCTCTCTCTCAAAAATAAATAAATCTTTAAAAAAGGAAGAAAGAAAAAATCATTCTTCTTGGCAAATTCTAGGGGGATTTCTGCCTTTTCTCTAGTCAATCCATTCCCCCTAATATGGTTGACTCTAATTTGGGTCTGAACTTGAGATGTGGGCAACCTCTCCCACGGGGATTCAGGAAACGATTGCCAACACAGTCTTCTTTAAGGCTATGCTCCTGGGGCACCTGGGTGGCTCGTTAGGTTAAGCGTCTGACCCTTGACTTCAGCTCAGGTTGTGATCTCGCTGCCTGTGGGTTCAAGTCCTGCGTCAGGCTCTGCACTGACAGTTCAGAGACTGCTTGGGATTCTCTCTCTCTTTCTCTCCCTCTCTCTCTGCCCCTCCCCTGCTCTCTCTCTCTCAAAATAATAAATAAACTTAAAAAAAAAAAAGAATGTTCTCCCTACCAGGTGATTTGTGTGGGTTGTGCCTAGAGGGTATTTGTCATTTTTATAGAATTTGAAGAAAGTACTTTTAAAGAAGCAGCATCAAAACCTTGTGGTTTTGAATATGCCACTCAGCCCGAAGTGCTCTCTAAATGGAAAAAATTATTACAGCAGGACTAATCTCTTTTTACAGCAGTAAAACGCAGACCAGTCACATAAATACAGCAGTGGAATCAGGCAGATTTAACTCTGAATGGAAAATGTTTTCGACAAACAGGGCTGGGAGCCTCAAATACATGACAGACTTAGCAAGAGGTAGATGTGACTTTGCCTTTTTGAAGCACTCGTGTTTGGGACGCAGGCGTATGGAGACACCAAACAGGATCAGCGTGTTGACGGGCTAAACAAGGCTCCCCTCCCGGCATCCACAGATGGCAGAGAAGCCTGAAAGCAAATTAAGCCTAAATGGGTCACCAAGGGCTTTTTGGTTTTTCTTAGTGATCGAGACAGATCTTCACGGGCCTTTCCATCTAATGCCGAGATTTTACGAATTTTACCCCGGCAGCAGGAAGGAGGCGAAGGTTTCTGCCAGGCACCCCATAAATCCTGGTTATTAACTGTGCCAGGGCTGTGTGTACGGATAAATGGATTCACTGCTTATTTAAAAAACAAACCAGGAACCGCCCTGCATTCCTTCCCATTTGCTGGGACATTTGTATCTAGATCGATGACTCCAAGAACTCTACAGTTCACTGAAAGTTTTGGCTTTCTTTGACATTTTCCATTCCCTTGACCAACAGCCCATTGTCAAGCTGACCTTCATTTTCTGAGGAAGCATAAATAGGGAAATTGCTTGGAGCTGTTGACATCATGGGGTGCGGGCCGGGGTGGGGGCGAGACCTGGTCCAGGGTACGGTTTTTAGGTGTAAGCTCAGGCTTTGTAGCCTGGGTAACCTTTGGAAAAATGAATTTACCTCTCTGGGCCTCAGTTTCTGCATTTGTAAAATAGAGACGATAGGACTTAGCACCTTGCATAGATACTCTAGGACTCACACTTGTGAAAATGCTCCAAAAATCCTAAAAATATCACATGTATTAATGAAATGCTTCATTTAACAGTGAATATTCATTAAATACCTGCTAAATCAATGGCTATAAAGACTAAAAAATAGGGGCACCTGGCTGGCTCTTGATCTCAGGGCTGTGAGTTTGAGTCCCACACGGGGTGTAGAGATTACTTAAAAAAATAAAATCTTAAAAAAAAGACTAAAAAATATAAAGCACAGAGTTTATTTATTTTTCTTCAACATTCTTATGGCCACTGCCCTGAGTTTAATGCTCATCAGGAGATGCCCATGGATTCTTGGCTAATGTCCCTGACTTCTCTGATTTATCTCTACTACCCACTTAAACGTGTTTTTTAAGTTTATTTATTTATTGAAAGAGAGAGAGAGATTGAGCATGAGCAGGGGAGGGGGAGAGAGAGAGAGATTGAGCATGAGCAGGGGAGGGGGAGAGAGAGAGAGACTGAGCATGAGCAGGGAAGGGGCAGAGAGAGAGGAGAGAGAGAATCCCAATTCCTTCCTCACTGTCAGTGCAAAGCCCGAACCAAAGCTCTATCTCACCAACTGTGAGATGATGACTTGGGCCAAAATTAAGCTTCAGATGCTTAACCGACTGAGCCACCCAGGCGCCCCCCTACTACCCACTTCTTATCCTCTTCACCAATGCCAGTGTGATCTTTCAAAACCACAGATCTCTGAGCACGCCCCTCTCCTGATTAAACCCTTTACGAACTTGGTCTCATCAATTAGACCAGGGTCCCCATACCTCAGCTCCTTGCTCTCCCTACATACCTCTCCAACTCATTTTTAAAACTGCAGCAGGGTTAAAGGATTTTTAAATGTTCCCTGAACGCAATTGTCTATATGCTGTCTCTCTTTCCCTTTCTGGTCTGACTGGGAACTTCTTAATATTCTAGCCTTGACATCATATAGGCCGGGCAGCTTTTCTGACCCTCTGAGAGAGGGCTCATCAGCCCTTCCTCTGCGATACCCGGTGTCTTATGTACCTTTCGTCTTGTGGTTGGCCCTGTCGTGGAACTCGGTGGTTTACATCCCTCTCTCTCCTATCGGATTGTGATCTGCCTGTGGGGAGGGCTCTTGCTCGGTTCCTTTGGACAAGGATCTGTAGGGAGTGTTCTCACTTGTATCTTTTCTCTCACCTTTACTTCTTGAGCAGAGCTTGACTATCGAAAAAGTGGATGCTGTTGAGGCCGATGAGAGGTATGTCGGAATTTCGGCCCCTATACTGAAATGGCCTTGTTCAGTGGCTTGGATCCCTCCTTGCGACCTACCCCTGCCCTGTTCCTTCTTCTCTCTTTTCCTCCTTTCCTTCCAAGGGCTTCTGTCAACTTCCCCACTGAGTTGTCTCTGCAATCCTGTCGTGTCGGATGTCCTCTACTCCCAAGCATCAGTGCGACCGCTGTGAACGGGCCCGAACAGGTAGGCGTGCAAAGGCCCTGTGGCTGCATCATCTCCTCCCACTAATAGTCCTGACAGTCCCTAGATAGCAAATAGGCCACATTTACTACCAAGAACTTAAAGAAGTTATTTAGAATTTATGTGCATAGATGTAAAATCAGCCCCTTGTTATTTTTTCAAAAAACTTAAATTACAAAAACCGCTCCAAATGAATGGCTTCTGCTACATTATATGTCACATGGGCTTTTAGCTGGATTATTATTATCCAAGCTTTTATGTGACCCAGAAAGGTCAAACGCATTGCTAGAATCACACAGTAGTTCATGGTGGTGCCGGCATTCATTTCCAGACAGTCTGAAAACCATAGACTTGGATGAATCAGGATCCTTTCTTTTCAAGAGAATTAAAGCTTTGAATGATGCATACTTAGGTGGTTCTTATGCTAAAAATATTACCCTTTTTGCATATATTTTCCACTAAAATGGGGAGCGTGGTGAAGGAAACAGGGGGGGAGGAACAAAATCAAAAGTAAATGGGATATTTGCTACAACATGGCCGGACCTCGACACATTCTGCTTCGTGAAAATGGGCCAGACCCGGAAGGAAGGCTATTGTGTGATTTCACTTACGTGAAGGATGCAGCGTAGGCACATTGACAGAGACAGAGTGTGTCATAGGGGTTCCTGGGGGCTGGTGGGGAGGGAGGACTGGAGACTTGCTGTTTAGTGAGTAAACAGTTTCTGTTTGCGATGATGCAAACGCTCTGGAAAGGGACAGCGGTGGTGGCTGCACAACACTGTAAACGTACTTAACATCACCGAGGTGCACACTTAAAAATGGTAAGAGTGATCAAGAGTATGCGAATAGGACCGCGAGAAAAACTAGACCACAAGGCAAAGCAGCAGTTCTCCAATCCTGGACAACAGCTTCCTCTTGAGGCAGCCCAAGAGGCGTGAGTGTGATTGAGGGCTCTGCCATGTGCTCTCAGCAAGTACAATGTAATGAATCACGGCCACCCCCTTCCGGAGTGTCTCCAGTGCAGTAGTGGCTCGAGATCATTGCTGTTGACAGAGCAAAATTAAGTATGCGTGGGGGGGGGTATAAATTTCCTCTTCAAAATTAAGAAATGATGCAAAGTAGATACGCTATGTCTAACGTCAATTTAATCAGCGCTAGCTGTATTCTGTATCCGGAGAAGCGGCGGCGTCGGAAATGTAAGGGTCGTCTTGAGCTCCCCACCTGGCAGACCTGGGGAGAAGGTTGCAAAGCTGTAGCCCAGTCCAGCCTGAAACTTGTATTTGACCTGGAAGAGTGTTTATCTGAGTGGCCGGTGGTTTAAAATTTGGCCATTTCTGGGGCGCCGTGGGGGCTCTGAGCGTCCAATTTGGCTCAGGTCATGATCTTGAGGTTCATGGGTTCGAGCCCCGCGTCGGGCTCTGTGCTGACAGCTAGCTCAGAGCCTGGAGCCTGTCTTCAGATTCTGTCTCCCTCTCTCTCTGCCCCTCCCCTGCTCGCACTGTCTCTCTGTCTCTCTCTCTCTCTCTCTCAAAAAGAAATAAAACATACAAAATAAAAATAAAATAAAAATAAAATCTGGCCATTTCTTACAAATACAGATTTCTAAATTTCCTCGGGAAATCTGAAGGTCGGGCAGCACGGCCTCGCTGGTGCACGGAGGTGGGTAGTGGCCGGCCCGTCCAGACCGGGCATGAGCCGGTAGTACTTTCGTCCGCTCCCTCGCTCATGGCTTGCTCCTGTTCTCTGCTCAGCCCCCTGCACATGTGAGTTCCTATCTCAGATGTGAGACTTACCTACCCTTTGTCTCCTCTCCTCAATCAAACCGCCAGTCCTTCAATCCCCTCCCTCGGCAGTTCATGCCTGTAGCGCTTCCTGTGCCTACACTACTCATGGCCCTTATCACATATTCTTTTAAAATGTGATATAGACATGACAGAAAGTTCTAGACTTTCTGAAACAGCAAATACAATGATTTTGCACTACTCTCTATTTCTACCTTAGAAGACACAGTCACTCATGGCCCAAACTAGATTGTAAGACCCTCCAGCACACAGATTACACCTTAAGTCATCTGATTTTCTTTCTTTTTTTTTTTTTAGCACCAGCATGGGTTGGGTTGGTGTCAGTAATGAATCGATAGATTTGGGAACCTCTTCTTTAAGAATGCAGAGGACTCATGAGTTCAGCTGTTCCGAGCATTGTGCTAATGCAGCCAACAACAGGGTCTTCATCTTTTGGAAGGTCAATCCGTTTGTCCCATGCTGTGGACATGAACCGTATCTCACCCTCTGGACAATACCCAGTATTGCTCAAAGAGGAGAAAGAGTGACGGACTCATGCAAATCCATCTCTTAGTCCTGGGCAAGAATTCATGGCTCCTGGGCTGGCCTTATTCTCTCTGTCCAAGCAGGCCGGCCCGCAGACAGGAAAGGCATTTTTACAAAAGAAGATGGCGGCTCTTTGTTTTTAAGTTCATGCCGCAAACTTTTGAATTAAGGATTAGAAGTCAGTAGCTAACATCACGGATATGTTAGGAAGAAGGGTGATGTGGATATGAAGAAAGAAGACCATAAGAATCAGCAATGTTCAGATAGAGTGTGGAGTTCATTGTCATTAGTCACACTAATTTATAGGAAAACATTTTTGATCTTTAAAGAAAAACTGTCAGGAAATATGACCAAAGAAAACTGTCAAGAAATCGAGTGTCAGAGGCTGGTCCCTGGATAGTTCAGTACTTTCTGGTAAAGTCAAACTTGGGCAGTCTTGCTTTGCACAGTACAGCATTAACTGAATCACATGCATGTTAGAATTAGGACCATTCAGTTCTGATATGGACAGGTTTCAGTAAATATGGTAGCATGCAAAGCCAGGACCCCAATGAAGTCCAGTAAAGATTAGTACATGCCCCTTATCTACAAGGATGAGGGACAATTAAGGAAGAAGAGAGGACATTTCCATAATCACTGAAATAAACTAAAGAGCATATGTTATGAGTTACTTAATGTTTCAGATGAAAGACTATTTTGCATTGATAGATTTGTTAGTGAATGCCAAGACTGGAGAGTCTGACTTTTCATGCAATCTGCCCAATATCGTTTGTATTAGTCTGTGTAGTTAGGTTATGCATAGTAACAAATAACCCCTATGTTTCCAGGCTGAGCACCACCGAGCTTATTTCTCACTTTTACAAAGCTGTTTGTGGGTCTAGGTGACTCTGAGAACATTTCAGGATCCAGACTGAACAGAGAGCCCTCCATTCCATAGCTGTACCTCCTGGAACACATGACCTCCTCAGGTGACAGGGCAGATGAAGAGGATCTCACACTGATAATGGAATGCTTTGGCCTGGAAGTGACATGCTTCACTTCTCCAGAACATGGTCCTGCCTAACTGGAAGGGAAGCAGAGAGATGTTATGCTCTCACACGCCCCAAAGGAAAGACGGAGGAGAAATGACTGAACACTAGACATTCCTACCACCCATTTCCAATCACCTGACACTCATATGCCAAAATTATCTGGTTAATATTCTAGATGTTCTCTATAAACCTAGCTAGCTTTGAACTGGCAGTAAACATTATCACTTTGTTTACAGATACAACTCAGAAAATAAAGTGGGGGTGCTCCCCGGCCATTTGTGTATTCAGCAAATATTTATTGAATGCTTGCTATGCACACTGATCTGGGTGCTGGGATTCAGCAATAGTCAAAACATGTAAGAGTCCTGTCTTTTTGAAAGTGTGTTCTTGTGGGGGAGATAGATCATTAGATATACATATGACAAACATGGTAGGTATATACTGTCACTTAAGATGAGAATCAGTGTCAGGTCGTAACGAGGTCCAGTGGAGAGAGAGCACGTGACTGAGGCAGAGTGGAGCCATTTTAGATAGAGCACCCAGGGAAGGGCACCGTGAGCCTGATTTTGTGTAATTTTTTTTCCCGAGTATTAACACACGGCAGGCACTGTGAGGGAGAGGAACTGGATGGGTTTATGATACAGATTCTACCCCCAGAGGATTTTACCGTGGAGGAATGAAATGGAGAATGTATAGACTATCATAAAGATGTTTTAATTTAAAAAAATGTTTAAATAAGAATTTTTAAAAATAAGAGTTAATATTTACTGACTATCAGCTCCCAGCCAGGTACGTTCCGCGATTTAACGTATTTAACTTTCACAATCACTGGTGACCTCATTTTTCAAAAAGACAAACATAGGCTGTGACTCCCAGAAGGTAAGCAGTTTGTTCCGGGTAATACAAACCCAGGTCTCTGGCTCCCCCTAACTGCTGCGCCCTACGGGCTTCTCCAAGTGTGATCAATATCCTGGCAGAGAGAATCTATTTCTACTTGGGAGAAGGGAAATCAAGGAAGACTTCTTGGAGGAATTGGTGTACCTGGACCTACGTGAATTCCTGGGATTCAAGGAGACGGCATTTGAGGAAGTGCTAACATAAACAGAGGTATGGAGTCAATGGCTCAGGTATATTTGGGGAGGACAAGAAGTTTGTGTTTGGCCAAAATTACCGCAAGAAACATGGAAATAAGCTTGGAAAGCAAATTTGAGGTTATATGACAGAAGGTCTTAAAGGCCAGGCGAAGGAGTTTGAACTCTGTTGAAAAACAACAGAGCAATAGTAGCAACTGAAACTTTTGAGCGGAGAAATAGAATGAGGAGAGGCTGTGTCCTAACAGAAATTAACTGGTCAGCGCCGTAAAGAATAGATTAGACCGTTTGGTCGAGGAGATCGATCAGGAGCGCTGAAAAGGGCCGTGTCGGTGGAATGGAAAAGCATGACATGAACAGTCATTTCTGGAGTAGAATGAGAACGTTTGTAAGGAACATGGGAAGGGAGGGTCCGGGAATAAGGAGGGAAGAGTGAAAGATAACTCGACCTGGAGAAAAGTCTAGATAATTCTTTATTTTCTTACAATGTACACTTTGTTTCTGCTTCTAACACTTATCTTTGATCCCCAGACAGGAGTCAAAAAAGGAATTTTACTGCAGTCTTTTTGTGAAATCCAGTGAATGCAAATGGAACAAAGCTACTTAAATTATGAGCTGTAAAACTTCACATCTCTTCTCCCAATGAAAATCTCATTAGCCTGCCATTTGAAAACTAGCGCATTCACATCTGACTTTTGTTGGCTTGTAGAGTTGGATCCCTTTAAAGTGATCTCCTTTTTCGGGAGTGTGGCAGGAAGCCTGAAACTTCAATTAGATAAGCCAGAGGTTTACCTGTTGGGGGAGAGAAAGTATTATCTTCCTGTTGCTAGGTGATGAGTCTCTAAAGCAATAGTTCAGTCTTAAAGGATCAGAGCTCCTTTTAAATTCCTTTCCTTTTGAAAGCAAACATCAATTTAAAACTAACCCCAGATGCCCCACTGTGGTTCTATAAGGAATAAAACCACTTACCTGCCATAAATCCACCAAACCTTCCACTTACCCCTTCCCCAGACTCGATAGCCCTAATTTACGTGGACGGCCAGCCTTTACTGTTTCTACAGGGTGTGGGTTAGGATAACGACAACCAAGATAAATGCTAGGAGTCATTCTCACTGCTTTGTATGCTTCGTTGCACTATAATTCTATGACATATATACTATTTTTTCCCCTTTAATAGATAGTGTGATAGTTAATTATACTAGGCTATGGGGCCAGCAGTTTGGATAAACACTCATCTAGATCTTGCTGCGAAGGTTGTTTTTTTTTTTTTTTTAAAGATATGCTTAACATTTAAATGAGTGCACTTTGAGGAAAGATGCTCCATAACTTGGGTGGGCCTCATCCAATCAGGTGAAGGCATCAAGAGCAAAGACTGAGGCCTCCCCAAGCAGAAATCATCCTCAGGAGTGCCACACAGAAATGCTGCCTGGGTGTCCAGCCTGCTGCTCCGTGGACCTCTGACTCCACGCGGCAACATCAGTTCTCAGAATTTTCTGCCTGCCCGCCTGCCCGACAGCTTTCGGACTTGCCAGCCCCTGACTGTGTGAGCCAGTTCCTTAAAGTCCATCTCCGTCTCCATCCGCATCCATTGGTTCTGCTGCTCTGGGGAACCCTGACCGCTCCAGAGGGAGAAAGGGGGGCTTCCACAGGTTAACTCGTTCAAGGTCACACAGGTAGCCAGTGGCGAAGCAGGACTTGAGGGAACTTTGCTCTCCTCACCCCTTGACTAGACCGCTTCCAGCACCAGGACAGAGAGTTACTCGAGCCGACTATATTCAAACGTGAAACAAACCTTTTTTTAAAAAATATTTATTTATTTTTGGGAGAATGCAAGTGGGGGAAGGGGTAGGGAGATGGGGCAGAGGATCCGAAGCGGGCTCTGGGCTGACGGGCTGATAATAGTGAGACTGATGTGGGGCTCGTATGCGGGAACTGAGAGATCATGACCTGAGCTAAAGTCAGACGCTTAGCTGACTGATGCCCCTGAAACCCAATTTTTGATGAATTTTTATCAAATTCCAAAGAAGGAGGTGCAGATGCTGGAAGAAGACACTCTTCTGGCTTTCCTCTCTTTACTGCAACTTCCTCTCGTCTCGGAGGGGCCGTCCGGTCTGAGTCCCCCCGGGAGGTGTATTTTTCTTCCTTTCCTGAGCCTCTTTCTTGAGCAGGTCCCCGTGAATTCTGAGTCTTCAATCCCCTATACGTGGTTCTAACAATGATTCACTGCTAGTTTGGGCTTAAGGAAGAGGAAGCTAGTTTGGGTGTGAGTCCTAGGAGAGAGAGATTCACAGTAGTATCACAAACACCTTTCTCCTCCCTGAAAGATGCAGGGGTGTGGTCTGTGCGGAAATTAGGGATGAATATGAATCCTATGAAGCCACGTTAAGGTAAGAAAGCACAGGCCCCAGAGGTGGAGCCTCATAGGCTCCAGGGGATGGAGCGTGCACCCCCAGATCCCAGACTGCATGAAGGGAGGCAGCCAGGTACCATCTGCCCCGATCTCGTACTTGTGGTGAATAATTAGAGCCGAGTGTCCATGGGGCCCACGATCAAAGAGGGAACTTCTCATAAAATAGCAATTTCTGGGAGATTCTCACCTTAAAACCCTGTACCTAGCAAAGGAATACTGGAGTGACTTGTTTGCACGAACGCCACTATAATTTCCTTCTCTGCCCTTGGGTCGCGCCCTCCCACGCTGACCCTGGGCTTGGCCACATCAGTTGCTTTTGTCAAGGGGACAATCTCAAATGTGACCCAATCACAGACTTGAAAAGCAGTTGAGCACTGGGACTTGCGCTCTCTGTGTTGTGAAACCCTGAGGTCAGCACGTGAAGGAGGCAGGAGACTGGAGGGTGAGAGCCCACAAGGAGAAGAGATCGGCCATCCCGACCGGAAGGCCTGAGTCCCGCCGGTCTGCAAACCAGCAGTCCTGAGCCAGGCGGTCTGGTCAGTTGCCCGCGGCACATGGGAGGGCCCAGCCTGGGCCGATCCAGGAAGAACTCCCAGCTGATTCACGGAATTGTGAGCTGAAAACAAGGTAGATTGCATTGTTTTACGCTGCTTCATTCAGGGACATTTGCTTGTGCATCATAAGCTCAGTGATGGATACCAGTGCCCCTCGATAGATAAGATCCCATTTCCTCCGAACAGAATCCTAAACCGTGTCTATCAACTGAAAGAGACCCAACATACCCATCAGCTGTTAACCTTATGAAAGGAACGCGAATTCATTTCTTTTCTATATTTTATATATGGTTTGTGACGTATACCTCACCCACCCATTGCTGGGACACCCCAGTGTCAAAGCACATGAACTTTTTCTCAAACAGAGTTTAGTAACGAAGTATATTTCATAGTGAATTTTAGAGTTTCTTTTTATCTTGATGTCAGTCTAATGAAAACCAGAGTGATGTTAATATAATGTTTACAATTTACCTAAGATTTCACATTTCTAGAAGTATCCAACTGTTGTTAGTTAGACCATTCCAGCCACATTTGGGTAAGCAGGAGAGTACATATTCTAATATCCACTAGATTGTAAATTCTGTTAGGGCAGCACCATTACCTGTTTGGATTATTGTTTATCCACAGCACCTAGATCCTCAAGTATAATTAATGCTCGATAAATATTTGTTTAATGCATGAATGATTATGGACCCAAAAGACTTGCTTAAGTATGTTGGTCCCTTATGGGTGCTATAAAAAAAACAAAAAATTTTTTTTCAAATTTTCTATTCTCAATTAAATGGATTACTTCCCTTGCTCTGCTTAATTATCTTTCCAACAAGACTAATGTCAAAAATATTCGCGTAACTCCTTTTTAGAAGTAATATGTGAATTTTCCTTAAGTTCTGCGAATCATCAATCATTCCAAAGATTTCCAGATTGCCACAACTTGTATTATCTCTATTTATAATCTTTTTAACCTAAAATGGAAGAGAATCCTCCAAGACTGCGAATAATTGGTAAGACCACTGTTTATGCCCAAGATGTAAACCACCATGGTGAACAGAGCCATGTTCATTTGCATAAACGCCTGCTACTTTACGGACAAGTGTTGAGAAAATCTAGAAGAATTCAGGCTGTGGTTTAATCAGAAATTATTTTTACAAAAAGCTGTTCAAGTCCAGCTGTGTAGATAATGATTGCACTAAAACGGAATTCTTAGCTCTGCCTGCACATTTGAATCACTCAGGTCATTAATAATTTATATATATTCTATATGGTATATGTGATACGTGTATGAGTACATGGGGACTCTCTGGCCTAGGATCAATTTTTCTATAACCTTAAAACTGCTCTGATAAGATAAATTCCATTAATTAAAAGACAGGAGAAAAAGAAAGATGTCAGCACACACGTGCACGCATGCACACACACACACACACACAAACACACACACGCGCTGATGCCTAGTTCCCAGACCACATGAATCAGAATTTCTAAAGCTGGGGTCTGGGCATCCAGATTTTTTTTAAAGCTCCCCAGAGGCTTTACAAGCTGCCAACCAGATTTATGAGGATTTGCCTTAAGGATATTGCCGCTTTTCTGGCTGTTAGAAGTAGCCCCTTGATGGCAAATGGGTAAAGAAGCTTGATTTGGCTTCATAATGTCTTTTAGATGCTGAGTGGAAATGATGTATGGAGGTGTTACAGGTCCAGGGTTGAGCTCATGTCTGGAAATAGGGAAGAACTATTAAGCAATGCATTAATCACGTGCTTAGGCGCGAATCATCTAAGAAAGAGCTCCGTTGCAATCAGTGACCCTTTATTTTATTCGAGCCTCAGGTGCCTGTCTGTGCAAGATAATGGGCTTGAATTTAGCCATGCGCACAAAGGGTTCAAGGAGACAGTCCCCCTCCCCCACATGTTTACAGTGAGATAGTCTGGGGTTGGCTCAGGGTCCTAATTACGATAATAACCAAGCATCCCTCACAATAAACTGCACGCGGGATCCTAATTAATGAGCTCAATTCATCTGATGTAAGGAGTCTGCCTACTGCGCAGGAGGGACGCATATCAATCAAGCCGGAGGAGACGCGGGGCCTGCAGAGTGTGTTCTATTAATGCCATTTAACGTCTTTTATCAGAGGTCTTCAGAGCGCTTTACAAACATTAACTCTCACTGCACTCTCGGGAAAGTTCTGATGACGTGCTCCCTGTGAGCAAGCACGCTTAGCCGTGGCTCACCCCGGGGGTTCTGGTTTGTCAGCAGCCGGCAGGGCGCAGGGATACTGTGGGCTCAGCTCCCAGCCCCGACTGGAGAAGCGCCCAGGAAGCAGCAGTTGGAGGGAAAGTGTAGAAAATGTCCAAAGTGGAGTTTCCTGTCCAGTTCTGACTCACGCTGGCACTGGAGGCAAACCTCAGATTTCAGGGTCTCCACTGAGAAATGACGATGATACCTCTTCCCAGGGTCCGAGGACGGTCTCAGGATGGGCACCGCATCTCTTTTAGAGGCTCTGCTTGCGCCTTTAAGCCCTAAACTGTGATTCAGCGCCCCTTTCCCAGGCAAGCAGGAAACAGTGGTGAGTCAGGCAAGCCTGAGTTCAAACGCTAGCAAGCTGTGTGACCTTAGGCTGATTGCTCAATGTTCCTGGGCTGCAGCCTCCCCATGCCTCAAAAATGAGGTTTCTAGTCCTAGTTATCACAGAACTAGTGTGAGGATTTAGTGAAAGGAGGATTAGGACCCCCGTTAGAATTCAGCCTGTGGCCTGCACATCTCCACAGCATGCCCACTGGCTTTGATGATGTTATGTCAGTAACACAGTTTCTGGTAAGTGTGACTCCATTAGGTTTCCCCTCTCCCTCAGTGGACGTCTGGAGTAGAGACACCAGTTAGGAGACCATCATGGAATCCAGGCAACAGGGCGTGGGGTCCTTGTTCCCCAGAGGTGGGCAGATCTGAGAGCCATTTAAAATAGAAAGTATTGGTTGGCTGCCATTTAAATCTGTGGCGCACATTCTGAAGGCCTCCCTCTTGTCTCCCCTTCCCGTCCCGTCCAGGATTCCCCACTGGTTCGTTTTTTAGGGCTCCTGTGGCAAGGAACTGTAAACTGGGTGGCTTGGGTGAGCAGAAATTTATTTTCTCAGAGTTCTAGAGGCTAGAAGTCCAAAATCAAGACTCCCTCTGAGGTTTTAGGGGAGAAACTGTGCATGTTACCCTCCTAGCTTCTGGGAACTCCCAGCAACCCTCGGCATTCCTTGACTTATAGACATAGCACTCCGGTTTCTGCCTCCGTCTTTACATGGCGGTCTTTCCTGTGTCTCTCTGTGTCCAGATGACTCTCTTCTTATAAGGAAACCAGTCATTGGATTAGGATTTAATCCAATGGCCTCACAACTTCCCACATGAAGTGAGTGAGCCAATGTTTGAGCTTCAAAGGGGCTCTGGAAATCTGGATCAACCTCCAACAGGCTTTGGAAGAGGAGGTAGGGACTCCCTCATCCAACCCTTCCAGGCAAACTCCAGCTGACTGCCTACTTGCTACGTAACAGGGCTTTGAGGCATGAAAACTGATGCCTTGTCATCTAACAGCATATGTTGTTCCAGGTTCTCCTAGAACTAACATCGTATCTGCTGATGTTAAATACTTTTACAACAAACGCAATTCAAATACCTCAAAAGCAGACTTTAAATAGTATACTCAACACCAGAGTTACTACATCATCCCAAAACATTGACTACCTACCAATGGAAGTCAACTCATTTGAATATTCAAATCCTTTTTCCTAATACACAGATCAAACTACCATTAAAATATTTCTTTTTGGCACTGTTAAGCTCTCCGATGGCCCCTCAGACAGGCAGAGCTCTATAAGTCTCTTCTCAGGGCACTGGTCTGGCTTACCTGGGGATTTTTCAATTTCCCAGAATCAATATAATAGACAATTATAACTGATGGGAAAATGGGCATGAGAGAGAGAGAAGTAAAAGATGATGCGAGCTTTCTGGTCTGGGAACTTAATGGTAATTTTGCCATTTCAACAAATGGTATATTAGAGAGAAGTTGGTGTGTATGTGGTGGGGAGGGGCCAAAAGCGAGTTCAAGTTTGGACATGTTGAGTTTGAAATGTATGTGGGACATCCGAGTGGGGATGTCCAGAAGGCCAGTTCCTATGAGTGTAAAGGACTGGAGTGAGATCCCTACTGTAGTTGTTGACTTCCATCAGAGAATGGGAAGCACGGTCTTGAAAGTGACCCTGGAAATCTTCCAGCTCCCTTTTTGAATACCCCCCTCACTGGGTAGCTCGTGATCTCCCTGAAGCAGTTAAAGCTACGTGGCCACCTTATTGCTAATGTTAAGTTAGCTCTCAACTAGGTTTCCATGAGAAAGTCTCACAGGACTTTTTTTAGGAATGTGGTGAGTGGTGGTCATCAGATTAAGGAATAATTAGGTGGTCAGGACAGGTCTGCACCATTCCTGTCGCAATAACAACCAGCTGCCAGTGTTACCAGATTAAGCTTATCACTCTTTGAGGCCAAGCTTCTTCTTAAGGACCACAGCTCATCCACGACCACCTACTCCTGGACGTGGTGCAGGTGAAGGACTTTGCAGCTGACTAAGCGAAGGTGAATTACCATCACAGGTCACTGTGTTTGGTAAATGATTTGTTAACGTGAAATGGTAGCAGAAGTCTTTGCTAGGATTATGGGTACAACAAAAGATACAAAATCAAATACAGACCTCTAAAAGTATTGAATGCTAAGTCGACATTTGACTTCATTCCTTTGAACAAATTATGATTCTCCTCATTTTCATATTGCCTCCTTTTCCGGGATAATGTATGTTTTACATTTTCCAACACCCTAAAGCTCTAAGGTGCCTTCTCTACTTTAGAACAAATCCACATCCGAGTCATTGTTCCTTTTCTGAAGTAGCCTGGTAAATCATATAAGTAAGCAAAATGTTCCAGTCCCCCCATGAAAAAATATTACTAATATTGCTATTCCTAGGAGAAAGCCTGCTATAAAATAACAAATTCAGCATTTTTTATTCATGCGACGGGAACAGTTTATGTCACATTAATTAATAATGTATAATCCTTCCTTTTTTTTTTAACATTTATTTTTGAGAGACAGAGCATGAGCGGGGGTGGGACAGAGAGAAAAGGAGACACAGAATCGGAAGCAGGCTCCAGGCTCTGAGCTGTCCGCACAGAACCTGATGCGGGGCTCAAACCCACGAACCGTGGGATCATGACCTGAGCCGAAGTAGAACGCTGAGCTAACTGAGCCATCTAGATGCTTCATTAATGTATAATCTTTCTTTACATGCTTTATTTTCCATTCCCTCTCCTCTGTAAGTTATCAAAACATCATAATGTGGGAATATTGTTGGTTTTCCATGGAATATTGTCAAGATTCTTCTGCTCTGGACACCGCCCTCGAATCAAAGAACATAGATCACGTGTTCTAATTTCATTACTCATAAATTTGATGCTACAGAGTATATATAAACCATAATTCATTTCTAGAAATTGTCAGAAAGTGACTGTTGGAAAGCAAGCCATATTCTCCCTTGGGAACCATGTTACAATTAGGGGTTACATTTCTGATCCAGAATGCAATATCAAACAAATAATGGATATGCACAATATGTGCCATAAAATTAAGTATACAAAACTATTAACCTCTTCAGTTAATTACAATAGCAACGCTATAAATTGGGCATAAATGTACTGTGTACATTATACAACAGGCTTCCAATGGGCTATAAAGTGCACAAATAGCACATAAAAATTATAAAGTGGCCAAATCAAAGATGTGACCTATAAGAAGCTGAAATCCATGTTAAATCTTAAATTAACAATACTTCTGCATGTCCCATTAGGCTATGGAAAGGCGTTTCTTGCTGGGGGGGGTGATGTTTGTGCTACAAAACCCCTAAGTTTGTTTCAAAGAGCAAGTCTTTGGTTTTGTGATGCTATTAACTATTTTGCAGGGCTTTGTGGAAAGAGATCAGGACTGGGGTTCAGGCCACTTGAAGGAAACTCAACTGCTTACTATGAGCTACGCAATGTACAAGCCCCACCTGAGACCTTGGGACCTCAACTTCCTTAGCTATTGAATTAGATGTTTGGAGTCAGGACCTCCGGCTCTAAACCTCCATGATTCCACACCTACAAGGGCCTTCAGAGGAAGATTTGGATAGCTAGGTTTCTTTAAAAGCTGTCTAAAGATGTTTTAGACCAGTATCTTTTATGTTTTCCTACGCGAACTCAGAGCGAAACAGAGGGATTCAAAGTCATTCCATCCACATTAGGAATGTCTGAAAGGATTTTAATAGCCCTTGTGAGGGGGGAGGGACTCAGGATGAAGTTGAGGAGTAGGACCGGTATCTTGCTGAAAAAATAGCAAATACTTAAGATGACAAGAAATCACAAGTGACCTCCCTTTGACCTTCCACATTTTGACTTAAAGCTATCCATGCAGCTGCTTGAGATCAAACTATAAGGTTCCCTGGAAAACGATAAGGCTGCTGCAGAGGGAATGGTTATGTCCTTCTCACGTTCACAGGGAAGCTCTAATCTCTGGAGTGATGGTGTTAGGGGTTGGGTTCACGAGGGTAGAGCCTCACGAATGTGGTTAGTGCCTTTATGAGAAGAGACTTGAGAGAAATGATTGTTCTCGGCTTTCTGACATGTGAGGACAGAGGAAGACAGCCATCTGCAAGCCAGGAAGCAGGCTTTCACCAGCCACTGGATCTGCTTGCACCTTGATCTTGGACTTCCCAGCCTCTGGCACTGAGAAATAAATTATGTTGTTTAAGTCACCAAGTCTATGGTATTCTGTTAGAGCAGCCTGATATGACTAAGGCAAAGTGTTTTGAATTAGTTTACTAGATGCATGGTTGAGCATTGTTAAATTAATTCACACTTCATTAGAAACCTGCACAAATTAAAAGGAACCTTTCCATTTCTGGCAGTGCGCTGGACTTGATAACTCTGCCTCTGAAACTATTTTAAAATTATTTTGAAAGGCATCAATGAGCCAGCAAGAAGGTAGAGATACTCAGGTGCGAAAAGCTAGGTAGGGGCTTTAACCTATAGAAGGAGGTAGAACACGAAATCAATCTCTCGCCTTGAGTGTCCTTACTGAAACCCAGTGAACCTGAGCTTGGCTTTCAAAGCCTTGTGGGAACAGTGACATTTGACAAAAGCCAAGACTGCCCATGGAGTGTCTAATTTTAGGTCTCTTGCATAAAGCTGAGATTTAAAAGACTATTTCCTGAGGGTAATAATGAATTGGAAATAAATCTGCACCCAGCTTAAAGGAGGGGGAGAGGCTGTAAGGATACTGCCTCTCCTGAATCTTGGAGTCGAAGAAAATGAATCTTTCCTGAGAATTCAAAATTATAAGTCTCCCAGGCACCTTGGGGGTTCCATCGCTTAAGTGTCCTACTCCTAATTTCAGCTCAGGCCATGATCTCACGGTCCGTGAGTTCAAGCCCCACATCAGGTTCCATGCTGTCAGTGTAGATCCTGCTTGGGATTCTCTCTCTATATATATATCTCCTCTGCTCTCTCTCTCTCTCTCTAAAAATGAATGGATGAACTTAAAAAAAATTATAAGCCTCCCTTCATGCATATTTGTTGCCAAAATTTACAACACCTGGTGATTCCTAAAACCTTAAGGCGAAGACAGGTTAAAGTAGCTCAGGATCGATCGGTGCCTAAGGCTTATGACAAAAGAAACAGAAATCCTCTTTGGAGGGAATAATTTTCAACACAGGCCCCAAGAATTCCCAAAGCTAAAGTTCTAAGGAATATGAGCACACAGTGAAAAATTACAAGATAATAAGGAAGCAAAGCAGAGCAGACGCCAGCTAGCAGGAATAAAGACAGAGGAGGCAGGTATAAAACTCCTCCAATTGTTAGAATGACCAGACACAGAAAATTAGCTTGCTGAACATTTAGAGAAATAAAAGGATGGATTAAAAGCATGTACAAAGGATAAGAAGTTCAAAATCAAAAAGAACCAGTAGTACCTTAGAAATGAAAGTCCTCCTAAATGAAAAATACGTTTCACAGTAGAGTATTCACAACTGAAAAGGGACTGGGAGCTGAAAGACAGAGTCAAAGGGATGATCTAGAATGCAGCCCAGGAAACCAAGGGCTTGAAAATCTCTAAAGAAGCTAAGATGCATGGAAACTAAAGGAAGAAGTTCTAATTACATCTCATTTGAGCTCCAGAAAGGAAAGTGGAAAAAAGGGGACAGAGACAATGCATAAAACGATAATGCCTGAGAATTTTCCATGGCAATTTGCTTTCAAGAGAGAAGCAGTCCAAGATGGAAACCAATCCTGTGGTAACCTAGTTGCCAAAGTGATATCCTACTAATGTTGCAATATTCTTGCCATGAGAAGCAAATTATTAAGTTCGGTCCTTTACACAATCACACAAGTGTGTGAATGCCAGGAGGTGAGGAATGTTAAAGCTGCCATCTTAGAGGCTGTCTATGTGAGTCATCAACGAAGTGTAAAGCAAAACCAAATGAGAGACTGCGACACATCTACTGGCATGGCTACAATTTTCAAAAAGTCAATATCAATGTTGACAAAAACAGGGGCAATTGCAATTGCTGGTGGGAATGTGTAATGGTGCACACATTTTGGAAAACAATTTGGCTATTCTTTTTTTTTTTAATGTTTTTAATTTATTTTTGAGAGACAGAGATAGCGTGCGCAGGAGAGGGTCAGAGAGAGAGGGAGACACAGAATCTGAAGCAGGCTTCAGGCTCTGAGCTAGCTGTCAGCACGGAGCCCAAGGTGGGGCCCAAACCCACGAACTGTGAGATCATGACCTGAGCTCAACCAACTGAGCCACCCAGGTGCCCCTTGGCTATTCTTAAATAGTTAAATGTACACCTTTGGAATGTATGTCATTCCACTCTTAAATTTTTACCCCAAAGAAATGAAAACATATGTTTACACAAAGACTTGTACATGAAGGTCCATAGCTTATTTGTAATGGTTAAAAAGCTAGGCACAACCCAAAGTCCATCACAAGTGAGGTGATAAACCAACCGTGGCATTTTTGTACAATTGAATACCACCCAGTGATAAAACGGAACTGTTGATAAATGCAATAACATGAATCAATCTCAAAATAATTATGCTGAGTGAAAGAAGCCAGAGCCAAATAACTATTTACTGAATTATTTCACTTATATAAATTTCTAGAAAAAAGGAAACTAATCTGTAGTTACAGTAAACCAATTGGCTGCCTGGAGACAGAGAGGGCAGGAAAGATGGAGTGCCACAGGCCTGAAGAAATCTTGGAGTGAAAGAAATATTCTGTATCTTGATTGTGGTGCTGGTTTCACAGGGCTTTTGTTTTTTTGTTTTGCATCTATTAAACTCATCAAATTGTACATTCTCAATATGTGCGATTTACGGTACTGAATTCATTCCCTAACAGAGTAGTAAACAGAAAGAAAAAAGAACAAGGAAAAACAAAGCCTTTGAAGACCAAAAACAAACCAAATAAAGCTGAGTTTGCTACAACAATCCTTGACTAAAGAAAGTTCAAAGAGATTTACTTCAGCCAGAAGGAAAGGAATCTTACATGAAAGGTCTGAGGTGCACAAAGGAATAATAAGCAAATGATGGATATTTGGGTGGATTAAACAATCATTAATTATATAAAGAAAAAAATCACAATTTTAATTCGGGGGTGGAATTATAGAATCACAATACTACTCAATAGTAGCATATGGGTTGGGAGGGAGGTAATAGGTCTGTGGTTGCCTCAAGTTCCTTATATTATTCGTTATGAGTGTAAAGATACTAGATAATCTGGTCTTTAGATAGATTTAGATCGCCTTCGTAACCACAAAAAGAATATAAAGTATAGAACTTCGAAGCTAATAGAGGAAAAAAATGTAATGATGGAAACATAATCACATGGAAGGCTAGAAAGTAAAGAAAAAGAAACATCCAAAATGTGGGCAAGACAGAAGGCAACAGGTAAGGCCATCTACCTGTCTTCTCTGCCTGCTGTGACGTGGTCCCACAACTCCGTGACTTCAAACCACACAAACATATTACCTTACAGTTCTGGAGTCAGAAGTCCAGCATGGGCTAATGTCGTGTCCCTCACTGAGCCCCACGAGGACTCACCGCCCCGCGGGCCGGAGCAGCCGGGGCGGGACACGACAGGCTAAGATCAAGGCATTGGCAAGGCCATGTTCCCTCTGGAGGCCCGAGGGGTGAATCTATGTCATAGCCTTTTGTAGGGACTAGAGGCTGTTCATGTTCTTAAGGTCATAACCTCATTCTACCATTTTAGGACATTTATGGCATATGGCAGGTGAGAGAGGGCAATTGCCACAATATGGGGACACTGTATATGCCTGCTGTTCCTCAGTCTGATTGTTACAAGGGCAATGCTTTGGTGGGCACTGAACAGAGGGTTTAGGGAGCCACAGCCTGCACAGGGAGGAGTCTGAAAACAGCAGGAGTTAGCATGGGTGCCCCTGTGAGAGGTTGGATTGGGGCCACAGAGAAGGGTCCTCTGGGTCCACTGGGCTGTTGAAGTTGAGCACAGCAATATCCACTGAGCAAGTGGGGCTTCTTTCTCAGGTGCCTTCATTGCCAGGCACCCCAGGCCCTGGGCTGTGTCACTAGCCCACCCGGATGTCTCTTATCATAGAGCTGGATAAAAAAGAGAACGGGCACAAGGAGAATACCAGGAATATTTGGCAGACTTAACTGTACGTGCCTCAAGGATTTAAAATATGGGAAAATACGGTGAACATTTTTGTTCCACTATATTTGAAAACTTGAGCAAAATAGACATGTTCCTGGGAAAATATAATTTAACAGAAATAGAACCAGCAAAGAGCCTGGAAGACACTTATGTGAACACATGTATTTTCTCCCCAGGTGACGAGCCAGCCTTCTTGCGTGTAGAGCACTAGACGGTTGTAAGCAGTAGAATCACTAACGAAAAGCACCACGATGTCAACAACGCGGCACTAAGCAGACTGTGAAGGGGACCCGTGTTTCCAGCATGAGAGCTGAAGCAAGAAGGAAGAGACTTGCTTGCCCTCAGCTGGGAACGTGCAGGGAGAGGGACTCAAAGTGTTCACTGCTGTCACCTGAGAGCGGCCACAAGTGGCCGCGAAAGCACTGGATTGATTCTGGTTGTTACAGGTAAGTCTTCCCAAGTACGTGAATTTGCAGATGTGGAGTCCATGAATAATGAGGCTGGACTGTAATTTCTTTAATTTTTTTAATGGTTATTTAATTTTGAGAGAGACAGAGCACGAGTGGGAGAGGGGCAGACAGAGAGGGAGACACAGAATCCGAAGCAGGCTCCAGGCTCTGAGCTGTGGGGCT
The DNA here is from genome assembly GCA_004023845.1 of Helogale parvula. Classification (NCBI taxonomy): domain Eukaryota; kingdom Metazoa; phylum Chordata; class Mammalia; order Carnivora; family Herpestidae; genus Helogale; species Helogale parvula. The sequence continues at coordinate 179,389 of PJEM01002715.1, forward strand.
CGAACCCACGAGCCGTGAGATCATGACCTGAGCTGAAGTCGGATGCTTAACCCCGACTGAGCCACCAGGTGCCACTGACTGTAATTCCTTTAAGAGCAGAAAGAAGGTGGAGGTCTGGTCAGACAAGTGAGATTTGGAAAAAAAAAAAAGGCACAATTTTTTTTTATGCAGGTGATATGATTATGTACATAGAAATTCCGAAAAGGATCTATGATCATTATTATGGTTGACCAAACTTTAGAAAGATTGCCTAATACAAAATTAATTCATAAACATTAATCTGTTTATGTATTTCATCTATAAACATTTAGAAAACATAATTTAACAAAAGATACCAATCATGATGGCATTGAAAATATATAAAGTACCCAGGAAGGAAACAGTTGAAAAAAACAGCAAGATCTTAATGTACAAAATTATTAAATTTTATCAAAACACATTTATGAAGATGCTAGAATATACCTATGTAAATGGATGGAGGAAAAAACAAAACAATTTAGCAAAGTCAAATCTTCCTAAATTTACCTACAGACAATGAAATTCTACACAAAACACACCAACATGTTTTGTGGTTTTAATTTGTTTGAATTTGATGAGCTGATATAAAATTTTAAATCAAAGAGGAAAGTATCAAAAATAAGAAGACACTATAGAAGAACAAGCTGGGTATCTTGCTTTACCACAAACGTATCAAGAATTATAATCTGGAAGTAGATTAAAAAAGAATTATTATTTGGAAAATAAATGAAAAGAAAAGAATTATTATTTGGATATACTTTGGAAAGACAAATTGACCTATGCAACTGAATCAAGGGCTCAGAGACAAACCCACATATATAAACCGAAACTGCTAGTTAGTGGGTGAAGGACTGATTATTTAAAATGGCACTGGTGTGGGGCGCCTGAGTGACTCAGTCGGTTAAGCATCCGACTTTGGCTCAGGTCATGATCTCTGGCGTTTCATGGGTTCAAGCCCCAGGTTGGGCTCCGCGCCGACAGTGCAGAGCCCATTTGGGACTCTTTCCCTTTCCCTTTCTCTCTCTGCCCCTCTCTGACTTGTGCTTTCTCTCACTCTCAAAATAAATATAATAAGCTTTAAAAAAATAAAATGGTGCTGGTCAGTGGGTTGTAGATTAATTACTTAAAATTACCATTTTAAATTGATTATTTAATAATCAGTAGACAATTTACACAAAGAAGAATGAAACTGTCTCACACAACTAACAACCCATTCCAGGGCGATCAAACATTTACATGTGAAAGGCAGAACCGTAAGGCTTTTAGGCAACAAAGTAGGAGAATTTTTTTAGGACCTTGTTATAAGGAAGAATTTCTCCCACAAGATAAAGATCAAGTTTTGATGGGCATATAGAACAACTCACACACATATCGCTTGTGAGCGTGTAAATTCATAGAGCTGCCCCAGAAAGCAATTGGCATTATTTAGTCCATTTGAAAATGTGCATATAACACAGGGGAGCCATTCCAGGCCCAGGGGGCGCCCCTAGAGAAACACGTGTTTCCATGTGTGGAACAGGAACTCTGTATGACTGTTCACAGCAGCCCTTCAATGGGGGGAAAAAACCCTTAGCATTTCTATTGATGGTGAGAATGCTTAAATAAGTTGTGATATATTTATATAATCGAATGCCAAAAAAGGAGACAGGGGGAACAAATTACAGTTATACACAAGAGTAGGGGTTTCACCTGATATGGAATGAGAAAAGCAAATCTCAGAAGCAGATCCACAGTATGATTACATTTATATAAAACTTCAAAATGCTAGTTCAGGCATATTGTATAGGGATATAAATATGAAGTTAAAATTATATACCAGAAAAGCAGAATGAGCCTGGAGATAAAAAAAAAAATTGGGGGGGGGGCACCTGGGTGGCTCAGTCGGTTAAGCCTCCGACTTCCACTCAGGTGGTGATCTCATGATTTGTGAGTTCAAGCCCCACATCGGGCTCTGTGCTGACAGCTCAGAGCCTGGAGCCTGCTTCAGATTCTGTGTCTAACCTCTCTCTCTGCCCCTCCCCCACCCACGCTGCTTTCTCTCTGTCTCTCAAAATAATAAATAAACACTAAAAAAATTTTTTTAAATGATAACTGAGGGATGAAGCAAATGAGATGGAGACAGAGCCAGTGTGTGTCTAGGTAATGGCTGTGATCTTTTCCTTAAACCGGCTCGTGGATCAGTATGCTGTTATTCCTTATACTTTAAACATATCCGTAGTCTTTGGTAAATATAATGCACTTACTTAAATGATTAAACATGAAGCAAGGCGTAACACCAAAAACAAAAATCAAAGATTTCAAAGAACTGCTAAGGAAGGCAGGGTATGGATGGGCCTTGACCTTGACCGATAAGGAGCTTGACCTTCCATTTATGCATTAAGCTGCCATGGGCATTAGACATGAATCACTTTAATAAGTTCTTCCAGTGATCCTTTCAGATGTGTCTTATTACCCTACTTTATAGAAGAGGAACACTGAATCTTAGGTTAAGCCGCTTGATCAAGGTAAGTAGTAAATGATGGGCTGGGAATTCGAATCTAACTCTCTCTCATTCCAAACCTGTGTTCCAAAATCTTGTTAGACTAAATTAGGTGGAGGACACCTGGCTGGCTCAGTCATGATCTCATGGTTCGTGGGTTTGAGCCCCGTGTCAGGCTCCGTGCTGACAGCATGGAGCCTGCTTGGAATTTTGTCTCCCTCGCTCTCTGCCCCTCCCCCACTTGTGCTTGTGCACTCTCTCTCTCAAAAATAAACAAACATTAAAAAGAAGACTAAATCAGGTGGAGAAAATGGATGTAGGACTTTCCTTTAGACACTCTAAATGTTTATTTATTTATTTGAGAGAGAGAGAGTCCCACACTGCCAGTGCAGAGCCAGACGTGGGACTTGAAACCACAAACCCCAAGACCATGACCTGAGCCGAAATTAAGAGTCATTTGCTCAGTTGACTGAGCCACCCAGGTGCTCCCCTTTAGGCATTCTGGAACCACAGGCCTCTTTTTAATCAGAAAGATGCCAGGCATGGCCACTGTCACTTCAGTTACCATAAAGGGCAAATTCCCAGGGGAGAGAGAAACCAGGTTTAAGGAAAACGGAAGCCACTTTCAGTCCAAATGGGTATGGGCAGCCCCCCAAAGGGAGAGTCTGTGATCAAAACAAATAGAATATATCATGATCTGTGAATGGGAAAGTGGAAAATACAAAAAAGGGTCAGGTGAGTCTTCCAGGGTGAGTGATGTTAGCATGCCGTGAGGTGGGGGGGCCGTCGGAGCAAAGCCAGAGGATGCTGGACAGACTACAGATCCTGGCTGCTGTCCCAGGGCTGCTCTCCCCAGACAAGGCTGTGCGTCCGCTGACGTCCCCTCCTCTTCACATGAGGCCAGTTAACGTTACTCACTTAGAAGAAAGCCTCTTCTCAGGACTGAACCCTTCGGCAGTGAGTTGGGGCAAAAATACTTCAGCAAAGGTGATTTGGGGCATGAGAATCTGACAAGAAGCAGAAATTTCTTTCTTTCTTTTCTTTTTAGTTTATTTATTTTTGAGAGAGAGAGAAAAAGAGAGAGAGAGTGTGTGCAGGGAAGGGGCAGAGAGAGAATCCCAAGCAGGATTCATGCCGCCAGCACAGAGCCCAATGCAGGGCTTGAATTCATGAGCTGTGAGATCATGACCTGAGCCACAAGTTGCATGCTTAACCAACTAAGCCACCCAGGTGCCCCAGGAAGCAGAGGTTTCTGGTGTGGCGTGTTCCTTAGAGGCACTGCTGGCGGGTGCTTGCTCCTTTGGGCAGGGCCTTATTCTGTGCCGAATGCCGTCAGAAGTCTGCACTTTCCACTTTCCCCTCCCCCTGTAGCCCATCTCTACCGCCTCTTCTAAATTCGCTTTGTGCTGAGAAGCGGAGGCGTCACATTTCACAAAACCACGGCCTTCACTCGGGCTTATGTGTGGAAATGAGATTGTGAAATATTCAGTGTCAATTAAGTCCTCCAAGCAGCCAGCAGCCTGCCTTATCCAGATGGCAAAACCTCGGGTTCTACGGTGAGTCAAGGTCCTGGGGTCTCATTTCTACAGTCTCCTGGAATTTCCCTCAACACAAAACAGCCTCCCCATCCCCACCCCCAGATTCAAGGTCACAGCTAAGTGGCAATCTAAGTTTTTCTTCAAGCCACTCTCTAAATTCTGCTTACTTCCCCAGATTCGTTTAAACCTTGGTTCCCTGACCATCACCCCCACCCCCACAGAACATGCAGCCTCACCTTACTTCACACTATAGATGGAACTTTCTGGAAGAGAAGCTGCACTTCAGACTTTAGCCCTGGTTTTCAGTCAATAAATGAATAAATTAAAGAGCTCTCTGACAGCTCTGGTACGTGAGGACAAAAATGACATTGGCTCAGGCATCTGCCTCCATTTCCTACCTTCCCCTTTATGGTTGAGGTGAACTTGGGAGTGGATCCACTTTCCTTCTTCTCCTGGTAGAAGGTGGAAATTAAACGTTATCGTTAATCAACGGAAAATAATGTCATTATAGTAACAATTTCCATACTTAAGAGAACTGAGTTAGAACCCAACAGAATTATGGGGGCTTCTCATACCCAGACCCTCATTCTTTTTATTGTGGTAAAATAGATATAACATAAAATTTACCATTTCAGCCATTTTTAATGTACAATTCCATGGCATTAAGTACATTTCCAGTGTTTCACAATCCTCATCACTATCTATTTCCAGACCTTTTCCGTCGTCCGAAACAAAAACTGTGCCCTTAAGCTAACTTCTCATTCTCCCTCCCATCAGCCATCGGTAACCACTGTTCTACTTCCTGTGTCTATGAACTTGACTCTTCGTGGCACCTCGTATATGTGGAATCATGTAATCTTTGCCTTCTGTGTCTGGTTTCTTTCACTTAGCATAACATTTTCAAGGTTCATCCATTTTATAGCAGAATTTTATTATATATCAGAATTTTAGTTCTCTTTATGAATGAATAATATTCCATTGTATCAATAGGTCACATTTTATTTATCCATTCATCTGCTGATGGACACTTGAGTTGTTTCCATTTTTCGATTCTTGTGAACATTGGGGTACACGTTTCTGTTTGAGCCCTGAATTTCAGTTATTTTGGGTGTATACTTAGGGGTGCCATAGCTGGATCATACGGGGTTCTGTTTTGTGGAGCCAGCCCCTCATTTTTGAAAGTAAGGATCAGAAAGGACCAATTGTTTTTTTAAGATCACTCTTACTAAGAATATTTAATCACTATGATTTTTTTAAACATGTGCTTCTTCCTACCTTAATGTGTATCTGAAGACCTTATAGAGGGTAGGGAGCTTAATTCATGTTTGATTCCCAGTGACTAGCAGTGCCTGGTGTGTGGTCAATATTCAAGCAATGTAATAGATGGGGTTTTTTTAATCTTTTTTTTTTACATTTATTTATTTTTGAGAGACAGAGAGAGACGGAGCGTGAACAGGGGAGGGGCAGAGAGAGAGGGAGACACAGAATCTCAAGCTGGCTCCAGGCTCCGAACTAGCAGTCAGCACAGAGCTGGATGTGGGGCTCAAACCTACAAACCGTGAGATCATGACCTGAGCCGAAATCTGATGCTCAACCGACTGAGCCACCCAGGTACCCCTGTAATAGATGTTTGTATACCAGCTTGTGCAATGGTACTCTATCAAAGACCCAGAGCAAAATAGTAGATGCTGAGTACCCTCACATTCCAAAGTTGGGTGTCAGACTACCTGTGCAAGACTTGCCTGTGGGTATTCTTTTTCTTTTTCTTCCTTTCTTTCTTTCTCTCTTCCTTCCTTTTTTTTTTTTCTTTCTTTCTTCTTTTTTTCTTTCTTTCAGGAGAGAGAGAGATCGTGCATTTGTGAGCTGGGGAAAGGCAGAGGGAGGGAGAGAATCTTAAGCAGGCTCCATGCTCTCAGTGTGGAACCTTAGGTGGGGGTCATTGCGGGAGCTAGATCTCACACTCATGAGATCATGACCTGATCTGAAATCAAGCAGCAGATGCTTAACCAACTGAGCCATCCAGGCACTCTGCACATGATGCATTCTTAAGCCTATCTTGTGACCTTAAGTATAAGAAAGAATTTAGGTTGAAGACCTCAGGAGAATTGCTTTAAACAAGGTTGTTGAAGAGTGATGACATTTTCCCTTCATGCAGGAGGCACTATTGGGAAGAGACTGGACTTTCCCTGAAGGCAGGGTAGAGGCCCCCTGTAGACTAAAAAAGGCCACTCAGAGGGGTGCTCCCCCAAGACAGCGTCCTGCCAGGAAAAGATAGAGGCGCACTTTTGGATGCAGAAGCTAATAGAAATGTCACAAGAAGGCAGTTGGAAGAGAGTCCTTGCCTTTTCAGTCAAGAGAGCTGCAGATGGATGTCTCTAGTCGGTGCCTCACGAGAGAAAGTCAGCAAGGGAATCACCCATAGTCATAGAAAACTTGAACAGATATTGACAGTAGCAGCCAAGTAAGATCTTTCTGGTGCTTCTCTTTTTCTCCAGTAGCTTGCCCCCCAGTCTCACCTTCAAGTTTTAATCCTAAAGGATTCAGACACCTAGGCTGTCTAGCAAGGGGAGGGGAAGGGAAATCAGCAAAGCCAGAAAGAAGTCAACGTTGCCATCCCCTCCCCCTGCAGGCTCCCAGCCAAAAGCAGAGTTAATCCACAGAGACAGGAACTTTCAATGAAGTTCCTAGTTTTTATTGTTACACTGAAGAGGAAATTTACTGAATGGAGGCTATCCTTGGTTCTAAAAGTGACTGGAAAACTTTTCCTTATCAAACGGTGCCTGACAAAGACATGGGAGCTAGCCAAGAGTTCATTCAAGAGGGCATCGGGCAGAAATAGCTCAAACAGACAGTGAGGAGAAAGAATAGGGTTGTTTTCTGCTTATACCCTACTGAGTTTTTCTTTCTCAAGGCTAAATTTAAAGTGCATTAAAATAGATTTTTGTTTCAAGACCATTATCCATCATAAGCTTACTCAGGCTAACAAAAAGGTTAAATTTATTTGCTTCTGATTATTACTTAATTGACTGAACGTGGTGACAGTGCATATTTTATTAAAGTAAGTATGCTTTGGGCTATCTAGGATCCACTATGAATTTTCATAATGGCACTTCAGTTCCTTGTGGAAAATTGTTTCTTCTCCATTCCATATGTTTTGGTAAGACTATTACTCAAGATGTCCTATCTTCCCCTAGTCAAGGGTTGGGATGGGAGGCCAAGCCTTTAAATTTTGAGCAGAATGAGAAAAAGACTAAGAACACTTGGCACCTGTGATTAACAGGCACATTTTGATAAGATTTTAAGTACCAGTGTAAACTCTCTGACCTTCCCCTCTATACCCACCCTTCTAGACTTGGGTTTCCATAATCTGAGCCAGCAGGTATCTTGCCAATAGATTGCATAATCATTAATACATTAATCATTAATACAAAAAATAAGTTTTCATTTAATACATGTGGTTTGGTAGGGAGCTTTCAAAATGGAAATGAGTGGGCATGAGTGCTATAAATAGTAAGTGACATGGTGGCAGGCACTAAAGAAACCATGATTAGTAAGACAGATATGTCCCTGGTCATATGAGATTTACAGTGTAACGATACGTGAACAGTCATAAATCGCACTTGTTTTATCGAATCCATTGAATATTAATTGACTACGATGGGGAAACAAACAGGTGCTGTGAGAACATGTGGGAAGCAGGAAGGACTTTCTGGAGCCAAGAGGACCTGGAGGATAAGAAGTAGGAGACATTCAGCAAAGTAGAGAAGGAGTTGATGATAGGGTTTAGGATACGAATGACATAATTTTCCAGGTAGAGAGAAAGAATTTCAAAGTTTGCTGGACCAAAAATTTTCCCGGTGCTTTCAAAGATCTGGAGGAAGACCTCTATTTGTGGTTACGCAAACTCATAAACCAAGAGACTGCTGGTGTTGACTGAAGGCACTGCCTTCATCTTTAGTGTGGGGGGTTTTAGAAGCCTAGGTAAGCTCGTGATATTAAGGAAATATTCCCTTTCAAATTGAGTTGAAGGGAAAACTTCAAAGACTTATAGTCACTGGCTTTTTAACCTACACTTTAAAATGGTTCCGCCAAACCAAGGACAACCAGAAATAGAAACAGCAGTTACCTTTGGAAGAGTAGATCCAACCATTTTGTTTTAATTCAATAAGTTTGGGTATAAGAACAAAATAATAAGCTAGGTGTGAGGAGATGATGCATCTGTACAGTTCCACAGACAGAAAATGGCAGATCTGATCTCCCACAAGAATCTGGTGATTCTCTTCAGTGCCCTGCCCAACAATGAGGAGAAAAGGACACATAAAAGGAATAAATGAAAGTATGGTCTTCAAATCTCTTGCCTCCAGAGATCCCATCAGAAACCTAAGAGTTGAAAAACTCAACATGGGTATCACTGAACAAGGCGTGTCTTACAAATATTGATAGTCCCCATGATTTATTTGGGGGATGCCATGGAGAATTAGTAAAATGGGACTTCTGAATGTTTTGAGACAAACTGACTAGTTTCCACAACACTTATGGAGTCCTACTGTATGACCGCACTGTGTTTGATACTCCGGGGGAGGTAAAGACAAGGAAGACATTTTCCTTGTCCTCTAGTACCTCATCTTCTAGAAAGGCAGTTAAGACCATCGCTAGATCTTTTGAAGTCCCTGGAACAGATGCGTACTGTATAATGGTGTACATTGTCCCCAAGTAAGAATTGTCAGTCTATATTATAATGAATGGAATAAACTAATCATTGATGATATGGCATAGATGTGATAGACCATTATAAGAGGAATTCAAGAGGAGAAAAAAGAAATATTTATGGCCAGGGGTTTAATGGACCTCGTTTCATTTAATTCTCCCTGAAACGTTGCAAAGTATACATTAATGGTCTCATTTCACAGAAATGGAAACTGAGGCAAAGTTAAGGAATTTGCCTAAAGACACATGGCCAGTAAGAGGAGGGGTAGATTAGGAAGCCACTGCTTACTGCTTCGGACTGAATTCTCCCAGGATCTAATCAGATCCTTGCCCTGCTTCCCCCGTGCTTCTAGGCAGGCCATTGAAATCTTTTAAATAAGTGATGACCGTATAGATTAGAGAGGTTCTTTTGTGTGTTTCTTTTATTTGCCTCTCCTATATGAAACCCTCCAGATTTTGTCCGAATGATCTCAGGAGAGATGGGACTTTTGTTGACTATGAGTCTTTTGCTCTGTTGAATCACCACTCTGTGACCCTAAAAAGTCATAGTTGACAATAATCACTTACTGTAATTGAAGAAGGAAAGCACGAATGCTTTCTGAGTGATAACTATGTGCTATATGGGTATTTAAATGATATATACCCTACCGCAATGATCCCTATTTTTTTACACTTCTGGGCCACCCTTCTTCCCATTCATCCCAAGTATGTTACTGAATCTGACAGCTGTCAACCCCATAGAGTAGGAGGTTGCTAAAATATAGCAATCGTTTTTCTTTTTTTTAATTGAGAGACTGAGTGCCAAAAACTATGATAGTGACTCTCTTGGACACTTACACTTCACCAAATCCCCACATAGTTATTATTGTCCTTGTTTTCAGGTGAAGAAATGAAGTTCAAGGAAATGAAACTTTTCCACATCCCCACAGTTAGCAAACCACACCTCTGGGATTCCCTGGCCCTCTCCAGGGATTCCACTCACTGCTCTGCCTATGAGAGGGTGAAAGGAAACACTGAGGTCTAGAAAGCCCAAGGGAATTGGTTATGCATGGGGGAGTGTGAGAAGATGGTGGTTAGGCACTGCATGGTTGTGTCCTCCTAACAAATGTGTATGTTGTAACCCTCAGCATGATTGGATTAGGAGTCAGGGCCTTTGGGAAGTGATGAGGTGTTAGTGGGGTCCTCATGAATGAGATGACTGCCCTCATAAAAGAAACCCCAGAGAGTCTTCCACTCTTTCTGCCATGTGAGGACCCAGCGAGCAGAGAGCCAGCTATGAACCAGGAAGTAGGATCTCACCAGACACCCAATGTGCTGGCATCTTGATCTTGGATTTTTCAGCCTCCAGAACTGTATGAAATAAGTGTTCATATATAAAGCCACCCCAATATATGGTATTTTCTAACTTGGCAGCCCAAATGGACTAAGACAATGGTAGAGTAAGCGATAACTATTAAACATAAATAAATTTTCTGTCATTTATTGCCCTTCCTTCTGATCGTCTTTTCCACGGGGGCTGGTCACCTTTAATAATGCACCCCACTATTGCTTCTCTCTGCCTAGAAAACCTCCTTTCATTTATCAGATGACCCTTTGTATCCTCAGAAGAGATATGTTTACGGAGATTTCCAGAATCTTCTCCACCATGATCCTTACAGTAATTACTTAAGTTTTTCTTTCATTCTCCCTGCATCTACTAGATGTTAGGGCTTCAAGGAGCTCATGGTCAAGTGGAAGTGACAGGCAACTAGACAATTCATTGCAATGTGCCTTGAAAAGTTATAGTCACAGATTTAGTGTGTCATTAAGAACCATTGAACGTTGGTGAAATCTCTCATAATTATAAGACACAGCCCCAAAATGATTATTTTTAGCATCCTTGATTGCATCCTGGATGTCAAGAAAAAATTAATCTTTTTCTGCAATTCCTTTATCACAGGTTGCTTACTACTTTCTATTTCCAACAATGAATCATCTCTAGATGACATTTCATGCACCTGGGGACAGTGGGACTGGACTGTCCTTTCCTGGTGCCATGAGGGGCTTGGTGGTGCTGTCTTCCTTGCTGTCTTAACGAGAAGATGCAGAAGGAGTAATGCCACACATAAACAGAGTCGAGTTTTGTTAATAGTTCTGCCTGACATTTAAGTATAATGCCCAGTGCTTTAGGCAACGTAACAAGCATCTTTGGACTCCTGGAAGTTTTCACTAATAGCACTTAAGAAATTCATCTGGCCATGCAGTGCCTGGGTGGCTCAGTCAGTTAAGCATCTGACTTTGGCTCAGGTTATGATCTTGAACTTCGAAAGTTCAAGTCCCACATGAGGCTCTATGCTGTTGACACGTAGCCCACTTTGGATCTTCCCTACCCCTCTCCTTCTGCCCTTCCTCTGCTCACTCTCTCTCTCTCTCGCTGAAGATAAGCAAACTTAAAAAAAAAAGAAAGAAATTCATCTGGAGGCACCTGGGTGACTCAGTCAGTTAAGCGGGTGGCTCAGTCAGATAAGTGGTTGACTTTGGCCCAGGTCATGTCTCACGGTTAGTGAGTTCGAGCCCTGAGTTGGACTCTGTGGTGACAGCGCAGAGCCTGGAGCCTGTTTCGGATTCTGTGTCTCCCTCTCTCTCTGCCCCTCCCCATGTTCACACACACACACACACTCTCTCTCTCTCTCAATAATAAATAAACATTAAAAAAATTAAGTAAAAAAAATTTTTTTTTAATTCATCTCGCCTGTAATGAATTTGTGAGTGATAGTGAAACATTTTTTCACTTTCCCTGCAGGTTTCTAAAAGCAGGGTGCTGGGGCCATGTTTTTTGTTTTTTAAGGTTATTTACTTTGAGGGAGAGAGAGCAAGAGTGAGAGCGAGCCAGCTGGGGAGGGGCAGAGAGAGAGAGAAAGAGAGAGAATTCCAAGCAGTGTTGACACTGTCAGCACAGAGCCTGAGGTGGTGCTCGAACCTGTAGATCCTGACCTGAGCGGCAATCTAGAGTAGGATGCTTAACCACCTGAGCCCCCCAGGTGCCCCTAGGCCACGGATGTTAATAAGAGAATTAAGTGGTTACTGGTCAAATGATCTCCATGACCTATTTTATCTAAATAGTCAGTCTACTTTACAGAAAACCCAGAACCTGTGACTGTTTACTGAGCAAATTTTACCCCCAGGTTATACATACCACGAATCAGTGGAGAGCATCGATTTCTTTTCTCCTTTCTAGAGAGGGAAGAAGAAATAAGAAGATGGTCTGCCAGTAGAAATGCAGCTGGGTTACCTCTCGCCCGAAGACAGGCTTTTGCCATTCTTTATCCCTGATTTGTGGAAAGAGCCAGTCTCTGAGTGCCGGCAAGCCCGGAGCCCCATGCCACTGACCAGGGGAAGCAGGCTGTGCCTCAGTTTCTGCAGCTGTACACAGCTGGTATGCTTTTTTTTCTTTTCTTGCACTCTTTCTTACCAGAAGGATTCATGATTAATGATATAACTCCCGGAAAGTTCATCTAGATTCTCGGGAGAAGGTTCACATTTAAATGAAATTCAACACAGTCTAAGACCTTACGTGGTTCAGAGCCTTTGAATGTCTTTCTCTCTTGACATGGGCTCTGTTTAAGAGCTATATACACTGTTTCCTTGCACAAAGGTGCTGTCAAGACATTTCAGGAAATCGTGAAATTCATTTATTTGTTCCGTCGGTCAGTCAGTTAACAAACATTTCTTGAACACCCATTACATGCTAGACATCATGTTAGCCACTGGGGATATCCAAGAATTCTAAAATGGTTCTCATTGTTGTGGAGTTTTTGGGCATAAAATGTTGCATTTATCTGCACAATAACAGGAGGAAGTAGATATCATTATTAACTGTATTTTACTGATAAGGAAACCAAGACTCAGAGAGGTCAAAAGCTATGTCCAAGGATTTATATATAAAACCTACTTTTTAAATTTTTTCTGTTTCCAATACGGCATGCTATATTCTTAAGTTTATGAACTTTAGTTACCTAGATTTTAATCAAGCTAGATGAACCAAAGTCAGTATACAGACTAGACCCTTGGCATTTGCAGATTTAACTTTCTTGGCTTTGACTGTTTGCCAGACTGTTCTTGGGAACTGTTAGCAAATGACCTGGAAGAGCCAGGACAAAGGAGTTTGAATTGTGGAAACGTAACTTGATAGATCCTATGTTGGACCATAAAACAAGTCCCGAATCTCTCACCCTAGGAGGCTGGAGTGTGGGGCCTGTCCCTTGTGTTCTGAGTGGTTTACCAAACACCTACATCTCAGTGTGGCTCTCTTTCTATATGTTTTCCTTGATGTATTTTATAAGGAAAAATACTACCGTGACCTGCCAGTTAGCATTAGCACTTAAGAATATCGAAACTTCAAGAGAAATCTTCAGGAATTGCCCACACCATGAACGTCAGTATGTTAATGATGGCTAACACGGGAATGAACAACTTTAGTTTTGGAAGATGGAATGGAATTTCAGTTTGGAGATGGAATTTAATCTAATGGTTCACAGCCCCTTGGCCATTGACTCACCAGAGCCTCTTTTACTGTTTTCTCTCTCTCCTCAGTTTAGGAATGGGGCTTAGGGTTTGGTATGGGTCACTTTTGATGGGAACTTGAGTAGTCATATTCTCGTGTACAAAACCTTCAAGGAGATTTCTCAGGGCCCTATGGGCTCCCACAGCACTCAGCATTTCCTTCTTCCTAACTCAGAATGATTGGTTGGGATAGTGTCTGAGTCTATTTGGGCTGTGATAATAAAATACCGCAGACGGAATAACGTATGAATAACAAATATGTGTTGCTTACTGTTCTGGAGGCTGGGAGTTCAAATCGAGGCCCTGGCATGCTTGCGTTCTGGCAATCGGGTTCTGGGGAGAGCCCTCTTCCTGGCTCAGAACAGGTGCCTTCTCTCTGTGCCTTCCCCTGGTGGAAGGGGCTAGAAATCTCTCTGGAGCCTCCTTTATAAGGTACACATTCTATTCATGCAGGCTCTGCCCTTGATCCCTGGCGAGCGCCTCCCCAAAGCCCTACCACCGAACTCCATCATCTTTGGGGGTTAGGATTTCAATAAATGAATTTTAGGGGATGCAAATATTCAGACCATAGCAAGTGGATGTTGTAGGGAATATAGTTTTATGCAGCCTTGGAGATTGGCAATGTTTCTGTAATTATCTACCTACCACGAGATTAGTAACCGAGTTTTTCTCAGAATTGCTACATTGGCATCTGCTTTGTGTTCCTTATCGCTGATAGAAATCTAACCCAGTCATCCCTTCTCCAGAGGCTTCATTAAACATTCCATTTCCGTGACATGCCCCATTTGAAAGAATTTTGATGGCAACAGAACACTCCAAATAATGGATTTCAAACATCTTTTTTTTATTTGGAATAGATATTAATAAAATAAAGCTCTCTATACCAGTTAAAGGCTATTTTAAAGAGGAGAAAAAGAGGAAATGGGATTTGCAGCATCCCAGCTCCAGAATCACAGAGCATAAAATCGTTGGTTTGGAGCAGAGAAGCAATAGCTTAATAGGAAACACCATCGCTATTTCCAAAAACTATTCGAGTGAGTGGAACTCAGTTCCCTTATGATACAGCAGTACCATATGCTCTGCCACAAGGAGTCGTTTTGGAGGGAAAATCCCATTTTTCACCATTAGTCACCAGTGACTCTACCCAGCAAATCAAGATTCTTTGAAAATATCCTGACTGACCACAGGCTAATTTTTTGGTAACCATGGAGTTTTATTTAACCAAGTGTATACACATGACCCTTCTTGGTTGCAAGATGACACTATGACTTATTTAGCTTAAAACCACCTGTTTTGCCATCCATTTCTATTACACAGAGCAATTTAGAAATGGTTTTCAGAGGTTAAGAGCAAGTCCGCGTCATATCCTGGAACAAATCGCAGGCTGAGTAATTTCTGTTCAGCTCCTTCTTTGTGTGAGGGAAGGAAAACCAGACAGAGCTGGGCCCGGCCGAGATAAAATCCAGGAGAAACAAAAGAAAACACACGGTAGTTTTGCATGGCGCTGGCCTCATCCACAGCACATTATAGAGTTTCCGTGCTGGGTGTGCGTGTCATCAAACACTGTTTAAGAGTGAAGAAAAATGCTGCTTCTGCAAATGTGATAGCCTGAACACTAATCAAAGCTTTGCTGCAATCTTGGGGCATTACTGAGATTTCCCAGCTGTCAATCATTGTAATTCTGACAGCTGCAATGGGGTTCTGGCTTGATATGTACTTCTCAGCAGCTCGGGGCCTGGAGCAGGTGCCGCCCTGTTTAAAAGGCAACTTGCAGGCTGCCTACCGATTTCTTCCCATCTGGAAGGGAGAAGGAAGTCCTCTTTGGTCCAGCGTGCGTGGGGCCGCGAAGGAGTCGGAGCTGATAAGGTACTGAGTTCTTTCTTCCCTTCCTCCACTCACTGTTCAAAGCAATGATGATTTCCAACTGCAGTGGGTCTTAAAGAGGGACAGTTTAGTACCAGATTGTCTAATCAGGAAAGGCAAAGTGTTTGAACTTGGGAGTTTTCCTCTAATTCCAACAGTAATAGAAATTAGTTAAGTATCTGTTCTCGGTAACAGAATGTATTTACTGGCACCTCTTTTGAGATAATGAAATGCCATTTAAATTACCCTCCCTCCCTGGTAACTCTAAGCAGAACGTGAACACCCTAAGTTTCCTATCATTTCGCAGAGCCTGAAACCATCCTAGTAACCACTTCGGATCTCACTAGGGAAGAACAGCAGGTAGGAAGCTATTTGGGATTTATAGTGCCACTTACTTCTATAGGCAAAACCAGAGTCATAAAAAGCAAGAAGAAAGAGTTCTTAAGCCCTCTGGGGTAAGTAAGGGAATGTGCTTTAAAATCCTGATTTTTATTACTCTAGACAAAATAAGACACCTCACTTAGCCCATTGCCAGAAGACTGAATTTCAGCCTTTGTCTGAGGCTCTTATTCAACTGACTCTCTGGCTGTTTGTCTCCACTAAGCTGGGGCAGGAAGTCGGACTCCCCTTCGTCACCCTAAGAGAAGTTAGTTACATCAGCCAGGTTCTAGCTTCATGTGCAGGAGACTCGGTAACCAAAGGTGCCATCTTGGGGCTCTGAAGTTCTGTCATGATGACCAAGAATTGCTCTCATGGCAGAGAAATCAAAACCCAAACTGCGACATTTTCCCAAGTTTTTGACAGCCAAATTGGCCTAGGTTATGGCCTCTGTTTCCATGTAATTGACCTCCCTTTTAGAAAAATTTTTAAGTTTATTTATTTATTTTGACAGAGAGAGAGAGAGCAAGCATGTAAGCAGGAGAAAGTAAGAGAAAGAGGGAGAGAGAGAAAGAATCCCAAGCAGGCTCTGCACTGTCTATGTGAGCCCAAGATGGGACTCGAACTCATGAACAGTGTGATCATGACTTGAGCTGAAACCAAGAGTCGGACATTGAACCCACTGAGCCACCCAGGCACCCCTCCTTCCTTTTCTTAATTGCCACTCCATCTGGGGTAGCAGAGTTGTGTGGCAGGAGGGAGAAGGGCATGAACATTGAATCAATAGTATCTGAGCTTTTCTAGGCAAACTTGGCCATGACTCAGCAAGGAAGCCATGGAGAAACCCAATTGGTTTACACCTATTAGAGAAGAGACCAGTCTGAGGCTATTGTCACACTTTTTTTTTTGTATATTTATTTATTTTGAGAGAGAAAGAGAGAGAACACAAGCAGGGGAGGAGCAGAGGGAAGGGGAGACAGAAAGACAGAACCCCAAGCAGGCCCTGAGCCATCAGCTCGGAAACTGATGTAGGGCTCAAACTCATGAACTGTGAGATCATATCCTGAGCCAAGATCAAGAGTCAGACACTTAGCCAACCGCGCCACCCAGGCCCCACTGCAAACCCTTCTAAATGGAGCAAGATCTCTCTCTGTCCCTTGGCCTTTCTCCTCTCCTTCCCACCATCCCCCAACCGTGGGAAAGACGAGTCCTCTTCCTGGACATGGATCCTTCCTCTTCCTCCTGCTGCGAGCCCCTTTCTCCTCCCCAGCAAACATGCATGACTTTCCCAACAGCAAAACAAAGCCATTTGGTGAAAGTTATTACCCCTTTAAGGCAAGGGCACTGCTATCCTTCCCCTCCCCCAGTGCAGAAAGCAAGACATGGCAGGAAATGCACAGGCTGGAATCAGGTTCAAATCTTTACTTCTCTCTAGCCGTGTGTATCTGGGGAAGTGATTCACCCTCTCCCCTCAGCTAAAACGGCAGCAAAAGCCAGTGATAATAATGCTTGTAAGACTTATGAGGCTGATAGGAGATCATGTGCTGAAGTGCCCAGCACAAGACCGGGGCCATAGAGGTAACCAAGTTTCCCTCCTTCTGCTCATGGCTGGGTTTTTTGGCATTGTGGCTGAACTCGCCGCCTCTCCTACCTGACCCTCCCCTTGGTGCTCAGGCTCTGGAGAGATTTCCATTTTTGTTGACCTTCTGCCCATGTAGCAAGAGTAAACACCGTCTCTGCCTGGAAAGCTTGCCCACACAGGTTTCCATGACACAGCATTATCTCTGCAGTTTACAAAACAGCTCACAGAACTCCTCCTAAAATGAGGAGTCAGGATAGATGGCGAGGGCTTTATCAATTCAATGCAGAAATCTCTTGCTTCTTCAGAGCCCCTGCAGCCATGGGTTCGATCCCTGGGATTCTGGAAAAAATTCTTTTGGAGTGGAGGTCATCCCAAGTAGCCTGGATATCAATGCTTGGGGAGTGTGCTGTGTCAATCAGAAGCAAGCCCAGGCCTCACCCTCATAGTCCCAGGAGCCATGGACTCGGTGACCTTGTGCCGTCACTGTGGAGTGAGTGGGTAAACATGAGGCCACAGGAGTACAACTACAATCCCCGTCAGCCCTTGTCAGAAGCCCATTATTCCCATTGAGTCTCACTCCTTTGTTAGCCACAGGAGAAACTGAGGCACAGGGGCAGGGGCAGCCCCACCAGCCCAGCAGACGCACAGCTGGGGAAATCGTGGGCTCCAAGCTCAGCCGCGTGGCCCATGGCCCGCGTGTCTGTGGGCAACATGCCCAACTCTGTGTATTCTATATAAACAAAGGCGCTTGTGGGCAGGAGGGCAGGAAATAGAGCACTTGGGCTGACAGGCAGCTAAGAAAGGGGGGAAAAGAGAGACTGGAAACTTGGTGGGTGGGTGAGATGAGAGAAGGGGCCGAGAAGTAAATCTGAGGATCAGGGGGGCACGCTGGGCTGGGCAGGGTCTGCTGCAGGGTGAGTGGTAAGTTAGCAGGTGAGTGGCCTCCAGTCCTCACTGTTGGTGCCTGTGAACGTGGTCTTGTTTGGAGATAGGGTCTTTGTGGCTATAATCAAGTTAAAACATTTTTTTAATGTTTTATTTATTATTGAGACAGAGAGAAACAGAGCATGAGCAGGGGAGGGGCAGAGAGAGAGGGAGACACAGAATCCGAAGCAGGCTCCAGGCTCTGAGATGTCAGCAGAGCCTGATGCGGGGCTCGAACCCACGAACCGCAAGATCATGACCTGAGCCGAAGTCAGCCGCACAACTGACTGAGCCACCCAGGCGCCCCTATAATCAAGTTTAGATGGGGGTCACACTGAGGTAGGGCAGGCCCCTAATCCAACATGACTAGGATGGTTGTAAGAAGAGGCCGGGAGACACAGCCACCCAGGGAAGGAGGCCACGTAGAGATGGAGGCAGAGACCGCAGCAATGCATTTATAAGCCAAAGAACGCTGCAGATTGCCAGCAACTTCCAGGAGCCAGAAGCAACGCATGGAACAGACCCTCCCTCTGGCCCTCCAGGAAGGAACCAGCACCTTGACAGCTGGATTCCAGGCCTCGGGCCTCCAGCACCATGAGACCATCATTTCTGCTGTTGTCAACCACCCAGTTTGCGCAGCCCTGGGAAATTGGTGCACCAGGCTGAGGGACCAGCACGCGGGATGGGTCACAAGTTCCTTAGAAAGGAAGGCAGGGCGCACGCAATGCGTGATGCCTTTCCGCAGAGTCTAGATCCACCTTCTCCAAGTTCTAGGCTAACTGTGAGGCCTGTGGACACGTGGAGAGGCCAAAGGGAGGTGGGGAACAGGACAGAGAGAGCCGGGACCAGGCTGGGCTCTGTGGCAGCCTCCCTTTCTAGGTTCTGTACCTTCGCTCACTGGCTCCTGATTTGAGTGTCTGTGCCTGGGGGCTGTGCCGCACCGGGCGCAACACTTGTGAACTTACAGGGGCTTCTGCCCATGACCCTGTGTGGTCTCCTTTGCTGCACGGACCGTCCCAGCTTCCCAAGGCTCTCCTTCCCCGTCCCCCCTCTACCTCTGAGGCAGCCATGTCACGCTCTGATCCCCCCTGGTCCCTGACTAATTCCTCTACCACCAACACCCCTCCGTCTGGCCCCATGGACCCATCTGAAGGGGGTTCAGCAAGGAGTCTCTTGCCCCGGTGTGGTCCCGTCTCTCCACCAGTGGGACCTACAGAACACATTCTCTTCTGGCCTCCTGTTCTGCCCTTGACACCAACAAGGCCTCTTTGTTGAGATCAGAATGGACGAGCAGGGAGTGACACTCCCTGATTCCAGAAGAAAACATGTGACCAGGTCACTGGTGCAGGGAGGGACAGGCTGGGGCTTTAGGGAGAGACCAGTAGCCTCCACAGGGAAGGAGAGGGATTACCCAAGCCCCAAACCTAGGTGATGACTTCTGTTAGGTGTCCCCAGTCTCAGGTCCCCCTGCTCAGTCTGCATCACTGTTAACGGGTCACTCCGTGACTGTGGCTCAGGCTCCCATTTGAACTGAGGCATTTAGAGCCATGCCCTCTGCAAGCCTCGGGGGTCTTTTTGCTCACAGTGCTGAGACCCATGCCCAGGGGGTCGGCTTGCAGAGGCCTGGGGCATGGCCTGGGGCTTTGTGCCCGGTGGTTCTGCTTGGGTGATCCTCAATTATAGGCTTGGTTGTTCTGTAAATGCTCTAGAGCCTTCCAGTGTGCAAGGTATTGGGGACAGTGGCAGGCAGCGGAAGGGACGATTTTGACAGCTCAGTGGTTCTGTGCTGCCTTTCAGTGGGGACCTCATCCAGCAAAGCTGGGCATTGCCCCAGAGCCTGCGGGTCCCTCAGGAGGGTTCTGGGCAGAAGCTGCCATCAAGCTCTGCGACGGGGTCAGACGTGCTGCCACCACAGGGCGTAAGCCTGGCAGAAAGTTCTCCGTAGGAGGGAGCGGGAGAGAGGGAGGAAGACGGAGCTGGCGGGGAAGGGCAGAGGGTGGGGGGCACCCCCGCTGGCCAGCCGGTCCGTGATGCCATCCGCAGCCCACGGGCCTCCTCTCTGAGCAGCTGCCTTCCCATCTGTGGGCAAGATGCAGCCGCTCTGCAGGAGGAGAACCTGCGCCTCCGTCAGTGGGGGAGGAAAGGAGACCGCTGTCCTAGTCTGTTCGGGCCACCGTGGCAGAAGTAGTGCCACAGAAACCATGTGTTTCTCACAGTTTTGGAGCCTGGGAAGGCCCAGATCAAAGTGCCAACGGACTTGGTGTCTGGCGAGGGCTTGCCTCCAGGCTGTCTTCTCTCCGGGTCCTCATAGGGTGGCCGGCGCAAGAGGGGGTTCTGTGGGGCCTCTGTTATTCGGGCAGGAATCCCCTGTGTGAGGGCTCCACCCTGAAGGTCCCACCTCTTCATACCATCACAGAGGGTTAGGTTTCAACATACGAATTTGGGGTTGGAGAGAGGGACACACACATTCAATATGAAAAACCAACTATTTCAACTACTTTCTCTGTGCACATCCTGCCCGGGATCTACCACTGGCCACTCCATCCCCCTTGCTGCCCAAGAAGGCAAGAAATAGGGGTCATTCCATCTTTGGAGGGTGGTGGGGGGAGGCTGCACGAGCACTGCCCGGGGCACCCTTTGGCCAGTCCCTATGAGGGTCGGGCTGCCTATCAGTTCTTCATATGTGTCCCTGGACTCTCCGTGCCGCAGCCAGAGAGCTGGACTGTTTCTAGAACAAGTCCTGACAGGCCGCCAGAAGATGTTGTTGGGCACTTGGCGAACCGCTAAGGACATGAGGCACCGTGCTTCACCTGGGCATCTCCTCTTGACCAGGGACGGTGAGCAAACATCATCGCATTTACTCAAATATTTGACCTCAGGAGTGCCTCCTGTCTTCCTTTAAAAAAAAAAAAAAAAAAGGAAATCCAATGTGATGTAGAGCAAACCAATGGCTCCATTAAGGTGACTTTTCACTGTCGCGTCACCTCTGGCCATTGTCAACTAACATCTGAGCCCTGGCCCTGCCATACGTGGGACTGTCAACATGGAAACTGAGGCACATAGACATTTTAAGAACCATTTGAGTGGCATCAGTGAGAATGGGAAGTGGGGAGGGGTGCTTGACTAACAGAAGCTCCAGGAAAGAGTGTTACAGAGCAGGCGCGAAGCAAAGAAAGGAACTTACTTGATCGGCTACCGCGTAGAGCCTGGTTGGCCGCCTGTGATTGGTTGTCCTTGGGTTTTGATTTCCTGACCCGACGCCTTTACGGGCTTACGTTCTGTGACCCGTGGAAGCATTAGGGCCACTTCAGTCAAATGGACTCTTTGTTTAATGAATTTAACACAACCCAGCAAAGAAAGTCGTGTGCTGGGTTGAAGCGATTTGTTTTAATGAGACACGTGTATCACGTGTTGCCCAGTTTTCTTGGCCGTGACACGGAGGGGTGAGTGAGACAGAAGCTGCCTGCTTTTCTTCGGTTTGGCCCATTGGGTGAGCTTTGGGTTTCTTTAGGGTGTCACTACTTTGTTACGAAGAGGGGCAAAGTTGTGTAGTTATTAAGGGAATGGACCCTGCAGGCAGACTGGATTTGAATCCTGGCTACGCTGCTCACTGCCCTTCTGACCTTGGTAGCTGGCTAACCCTCCCCCTGCCTCAGTTTCCTCATCTTTAAAATAGGACTGCTTGTGGCACTCCTCTCACGGGGTTTTGTGAAGGTTAAATGAGCTAATGTAAAGTCCTTAGAGCCGGGCAGACCACCCTGTAAGCACTTACGGTGAGGTGGGCTTATTTCAGTTCATGCTTTACACGTATTTACCATCTTTACACATATTTACCATCTTCTCCTGCTTTTAAAGCCACTATCAGCACATAGCAGGAGAAGTCTTCATTGTCAGAGTGACAAACGTGGTTTGATCATCAGCCCCGACTTTCTAAACACACAGAACGCCAATTAAGGAAATTCTTTTCGTGAATGTCTGCAAAATATTTGTTCATCCGCCTAAGTACCTTCTGCTCCTTTATAACCTTTCTGAAAATGGAGGGACTGGTAATTGCTTTTACAGTAACTTTGGTAAAGGTACATCTTTTTTATTTGTCCCAAAAGGGGACTGGAATTCTGTATCCTCAGTCTTTATTCCTGGGTGTCCTTGAACTTGTGCCTGGGTTTGGGGGGTTGTGCGGGGGACTCATGACATCATGTTCATAAAGTGCCAGCCTGGCACTTGCTGGAATGTTCCACAGAGCTACGCTCCCATTCTTTGCTCTTCTGACCTGTTTACCAGCCCGAACTATTGCCACAGCTGTGGCAAAACTTCCTGCCCCTGCAACCCCCCCCCCCACTGTCCACGGTGATAGTGACTGCATAAGGACAGTTGTTTTGCACACACAATGTAAATGAGCAAGGAGAGAGGAAATACCCATAAAATAACCTCGTAAGTAAAAGTAGTCCCTAAATCACCAAAGCAAAGCAAGCAGTGTTTACTGGTCGTCCACATTCCAGAGCTGTGTTTCAGAACAGGGTATTTTTTCTTTGCCAATTTCTCTTTGAGAAAGTGGACACCCTGGTGGCAGGGGAATGGCACCTCATAATGGTGCCTGAAGTCCTGGTGGGGGGAGGTTTGGAATCAAGAGGATCCTTTTGTACCCCAGACGGGATCTGCTTGTTACTACCTTTTCCTGCAGCCACAGACCATTCCAGAATGAACCCTGGCTCCCTCCGGAAGGTGCACAGGCAACCTCCTCAAAGAAAATGAAAAACAAGTCCACACTGGCTACTGGGAGGAGGTGCTGCATCTCTCCATGGCTGGGACCCTGGCTGTCGAGAAATATGGTAGGTTTGCAGGGTCCAAGGAAAATGGAACTGTTCTCCAACCACCATACAGCTCACAAGTGTTGTGAAATGCCACTCTCTGTCACGGTTTTTTCTGACATGGCTAATTACCAAGGCACTAACCCAATTATTTGTCGACATCTCACCCCCGAGGGTCCAGTTGTCCCAAGCTGTCCTTTCTGCTCCTGCTTCCTCACAGGAATTTATTCTTTTCTTCCCCTACTGGGAAAACAGTTGCCCCTTTAAATATAGGTCATAGAACCTCCATATGGGCCAAGAACCATCCACTTGGAGAGCACAGGATAGAGAAATCTTTATATAAACACTACAATTCCTCACCACCAGACAATGACCAGATTTCCTACAGTCCAGGCTTCCGCAGTCCTGATGCAGCTGCGGTTGGTTATTCAAAGTTGAGGATTTTAAATGCTCACATGTTTCCTCCCATTACAAGCTCCAACTTATTACCTATGTCCTATTGTTTTTATCTGCTAGGGAATGCCTTTGTGGTTGGCCTCCCAAAGGACGGTAACAATGACCTCAGGAATTCAAGCCAAGGAGCACAAGAGGGGACAGATGGTTCTCCCTCTCTCTGGTGCCAAAACTGTGGCAATTCTCTGAATGTGAGAAGCTAGAAAATTATCACTCGGGCAAAGACATTTATCTTCTATTCAGGAAAAAAAGAATTGGTTATTGTTGTGGTTTTGCCTCTGTACTGGTGTTTACGTGGCCCTAGATAATGACCATGAGATACTCTGGCCATAAGGCCGATGAAGCTTTCTGGCTTCTAGGTGGATCCCAGCAACTCCTGAGTGAGCAGATCTATTGGTAGACATGCTTTCTTGAGGAGGAGCTAGAAAAGTATGACCTCTGACTGAATATTTCCTCAGCCTCCTAGGAGGTTTTGTTATTTGGTTTTGAAAGTCTGTGGAAAGAAGTGTCTGGAAGTCACCCCCAAATATCTATTAAGAGACCTTGATTATTTGTATATATGTGTGTGTTTGCATTTATGCATTAAACTTTCATACGGGAAGAGAAACAGGGGCTTTGAGGAAATTGTTTCTGATTCCAGGATCTGTCTGAAAGGCTTTGAGTTGCCAAAGGGCTGGTTGGATTCAATTTCAGTTTATACAAGAACTTCCTAAGGGAATTGAAAGGGCTGCTTCCCAAACTCGTATACAGGCAGGACAGCTTCTCACTGAGGACAAGGTACATTAACACTTACTAGAGTCATTCAGGGTCAATAATGATGTCCCCGTGTGCCCAGAGGACAACCAGGCAGTCACTCTAAAGAGTGGAAATTAAGCAGAAAAATAGATTCATATGATTGTGTGAAACCCTGGAGAAATGAATGCCTCTTAGTAGGGAAATCAGAGCATAGCATAGAGTATCTTGAGAGGGAGAGAAACTGGAGAAATATGGCCAATGGGGAAATACTGATATTTGATGAGCGGCCCAAAGACTTGAAAATGAGGTGACTCATGCTTGATTTTATGGATGCAGCTAATTTTTCGGTGTCCCTTCAAGGCCAAGTCTCTCCATTGTCTTCAACCTTCAGTGAAGTTGGCTTCAATGCAAAGCTGCTGGATGGACATATTTGGAAGGAAATCACAGAAAGAACCATGTCCCAGGTCTTGGCCCACAGTTGATGGGGGAAAACGGGGAGCTGTGGGAGGGGACACACGTGGGAATGGGAGCCAGTAATGCCTTCAGAACGTGGTGGAACTTGTCTTGAGAATTTGCCAGAATCTTGACCTTCCCACAGAATTTAAGATGGGGGCATTAAGCCAATTTTATTCCACATCTCAAATGATACAATGACCTCAGCCAACCCCTGGATTGCAATGGTCTCTACAACAGAGAGCGGCCTTTGGAATCAGAGCAGAAAACACATGGGAATCACAGCACATGGAATCTGGCACTTAGTAGGTCCTCAACAATTAGTAACCATGATTAGTGTGGCAGTTGCTATCGAATACTGTTATTTTATAAGTTGTTCAATCTATCTATTTTGCTAAGGCATTCTATTTACAAAGAAGAGTTTGATTAAAAATCTCATTCCCTCTTGGCCAAGTGTCTCTCTTAGTTAATCACAGTGATAGATGCTTGCTTGTTGGATCATGACTTCGTCATAACCCAGGTGGCGATGCCACCTAGGAGCAGCTTGTTTGAACGTTGGGAAACTTCCCAAGGAGATCATCATCCTGGAGAAAGGACTGGAGAAGGCCAGTATGATATCACGATGGTGTTGGCTAACTATGGACCAAATCTGGACTAGCGCCCTGCTAAGAATGCTTTATATATTTTTAAGGAATTAGAAAGAAAAAGGGAAATGTGGCAAGGGTTTTAGGAGACCAACAAAGGCTGAAATATTAACTATCTGACCCTTTACAGAAAGCTTGCCGTGCGCTGGCTTAGGCCATCGTGGCTGTCAGACCCCATGGCAGGGACGAGAGAAGACGTCACAAGCACCCTCGCAGCCATGAGTCTATGGATGTACCTTGTGCTCCAAATCCGGCAATGTCTCCAGCCTAAGCAAAGGGCTCAGGATCATGTCATCCTCACCGTGGCTCCAGGGAGCATAAAGGAGCCCCAGTCTCAGAGCTGAGGTTGGGGGACACTGGTGCCCCAGATATACAACGTTGTCTGCGCCAGAAGCCCTGGGAGGGAGACTTGGGCAGGGAGAGTTGGCTCAGCCTGTGGGAGGAGCAGGAGTGGAGCACTTGAGGACAAGGTCACATCTGTAAGGGAGGCCTGGAGATGGGAGAGCACTCCAGTGAGAGCCCAATGTGGGGTGTGAGGCCTCAGCCAGTTCAGCTGCTCCCACAGCGGGGTCTGAGGAGACAGGCCACTTCCCATAGAAACCTGAGCTTTGGGTCCATATGATCCTATAAAAGCCATGAAAGGCCTCTGCAAGTGGCCTCTGCCCCTCCTTCTGTCTGAGTGCTTAAGTCTCAGTTCTGTCCACGCTTTGCCCAGCGATGCTGCCATGAAGAAAGATCACCCAACTTCTAGGCACCTCCCCCCCACAGCCTAACCTTGGTTCGCACACAGTCAGGAGAACTTTGTCAATCTCCACATTCATCATGTTTGGGCTTTAGCGTAAGAAAGACAGTGAGGTCTGACAACTAGAGTTCGTGTCAAAATGCTCTGCATTAAATCCTTTTTGGTGCTGTGGGCACTCCTGCAGAGTGGAGTTTGAATAGAGGTGCATTCTTCTTAGGGGCTGAGCTCGTAGGCCAAGGCGTATGGTGCCGAACCAGCGGGTGCTTCCTGGCTGCGGCCACCTCATGAAGTCAGAGGCTGTTCCCTGGATGAGTTCTCAGTGGCCAGATTAAGTGACTGCCCTGGGCCCCGTGGGGGCAGGGATCTAGCAGAGATCTGGCGGGCCTGAGCAGGGAGACAAGATGGTGGAAGCCATGCAAGGGTAGGCCCACCACTGGGGATGCCCACTGTCAGAGCCACTGTGGCTGTTGGTTGGGATTTCCCCGGCATTTCCCACAAACCAGGGAGGTCAAGTTAGGAGAAGGTTGTTTTAAGCTCTCTAACAGAAGGGACCTTGTCTATTTTACTCCCTGCTGAAATCCCATGGCCTGTTTCAGTGCATATTTCATGGAAGACGCTCCCATCTCTGTTGATGTTGGGCATGCTGAAAAGCCCTATTTTTAAAGGAAAACCAGCTCATTTTGCAAAGAAGGAGGGAATCTACCCGGTGGTTGGAGCAAGTATCTTTTCCAGAAATTCTTTCCCTCTGAATCCAGTCACTCAGTTCTACTGAGTCTCTTCTCCGTGTTTAACTCTGTGGTAGAAACAGAGAAATGCAGCTGACTCAGGTAGTTACACTCTGAGTGAGAAAATGAGCCATGAGCCCACGTCCTGGCTGACTGCCCTCTCCACCTGACTGCACCATCTGTCTTTGACTCCCATTTCATGCCCACTCAATTGCTTGTATGTAGTTCCTGAATAGAGAAGCATGTAATGTCTTAGGAGATGGGAATCTCTGGGTTCAAATCCTGGCTCTACCACTTCTGAGCTGTATGACATTATGCAGATGGTTTCAATGCTCTGAGCCTCACTTTTCCATCTGGAAAGTGGAGACAGTAATAGGATCTGTCTCTGAATGTTGATATGGGGACTGAAGGAATGAGGTAGGTGATACCTCTGGAAGGCCGCATGGAATAGGGGAGGGTTGAGTTTAGCTATTATTATTGGAGTGTGTGTGTCTTCTCTGTCTGAAAGGCACAGCCTTGCCCTCCACTCATTCTCTAAGGTTCAGTCTGGTTATTACTACACTTCTCAGGAAGGAAGCTTCCTCGGACATCTTCCCTCCCATTAATGCCTCCTTTGTCCTCTGGCGGTAACCTGTGCACGTCTCTGTCTTTGGGTTTGCTGTCCTCTATTATCACTGTCAGCTCCAATGCCTGCCCTGTTTGCCAGATTGGGAACTGCTTGAAGTCAGGGCAAGGTTTTGCTCAGCAGCCACCTCTTGGCTTGCATGATCTTTTATTATGCTAAGGGCTCATGTGTTTATGAATAAATGAATGGGAAGGTAAGATTGCAGCATTTACAGGATAAAGGGCTGTTACAGATAGTCAAGCCTTACTTGAGGTCAGAGGAAGGGGAGGAGTGCTCTACTGCATGCGGGATACGTTCGGAAAAAGGAAGGAAGGACAATTTGACAAGCAGTGTAAGTGTGTGTGTGGCGTTGTTAGATTATCTGTAAATTTCTTTTTCATTTCTTTTTTAAAGTTTATTTTGAGAGAGAATGAGAATGAGCAGGGAAGGGGCAGGGAGGGGCACAGAGGATCTGAAGTGGGCTCTGTGTTGACAGCAGCAAGCCCAATATAAGGCTTGAACTCACGAACCATGAGAGCATGACCTGAGCCGAAGTCTGGTGTTTAACCTACTGAGCCACCCAGGCGCCCCTATTTTACCTGTAAATTTTTACAAGGTGCTCTGTTTCAACAGTGTGTGTTTAAGTTTGTTTAATTGCTACCCTAGGCATAGTTATTTAATATTTGAACCTCCCTGGTTATCTTGGGTTATTTAGGGGTAGTTCTCTTATATTCCAGAGACTGATGGTGCTCACACTTCATTATATTTATTTCCAGTGAACATCAGAAGGTGTATTACTTAGCATCCTGGGTGTTAGACTGTCTTTTCTCATTGGCGGAATGAGTGACGTTTGTTGGATTGGTTAGACAAGCAGTACAGGCATCTTCGCATGAGCTGAGTGTAAGTAGCTCCAATGCTTTGGAATGGCTTCCAGGTCTTAGGATTCCGCGAAATCCTGTGTCCATCTGCTTCAGGAGAATTCTGTCATCAGACCAATTAACTGCGTCTTGCTGCTAGCTTCTTGTCACATCTGCTCTGAGTGAAAAGACGGAGAGCTGGGGCTCTGCTGAGCTTGCACACCAGGTGGTCTGATGTTTGTTCCTGCTGGCTGGTAAGCGACTCTGCGTGTCAGGATTCGGTCTGAGACTTGCTTTCATTGGAACCGGCCACCTGGTCGAGGGGTAGAGGGAGAGGGGGCTTAGGACCCTCACTCCCTCTAACCACGGAAGCCTGCCAGAAGACTCAGAAATGAATACTGTGCCAGTGAGCCACCACTGGTTCAGGTCAGCCTGAACAAGACAGTTAGGAGGGTGGTGAAAACAGAAAAGCAAGAATATATGGGAGGGACCCAAGGAGATCAGAATCGACAAGATTTGGTGACCGATGGAATGTGGCAGCAAGCAGGGAATGTAAGAGCAAGAGCATACATACGGGAGATATGCAAAGTACACATCGTATAGCTCATTTGACTCCCACAATAGCCCAGAGGGCCCGGAAGTTAGAAACAAGGCACCGAGACTGGCCCAAAGTCACATGGCCAAGAAGTCATGGGGTTAGGAGACAGACTCAGGTTTTCAGACCCCATATCTATTTCTCTTTTCATTGTATTTCATGGACTGGGAGGTTAGCAGAGAAAGCCAACAAGGTTAAATTTTTTTTAGTGTTTTATTTATTTTTGATACAGAGAGAGACAGAGCATGAGAGGGGGAGGGGCAGAGAGAGAAGGAGACACAGAATCAGAAGCAGGCTCCAGGCTCTGAGCTGTCAGCACAGAGCCCCACACAGGGCTTGAACCCACAACGTGAGATCTGGCCTGAGCCGAAGTCGGAGGCTTAACTGACTGAGCCACCCAGGCGCCCTGTGGTTAAAATAGAGGAAAAGGAGCAGTGGGAAGGAGGGGACGGTGACAGGGTGAAAGCCGGTGGGGCGGCTGTCCTCTGTGGGGTGGCTGCCCTCAGGTAGGGGACAGATTGGCCTTCACTCATGCGATGGCTGCCGCTGCAGCCTGAGGGTGCGTCCTCCACCCCCATTCATACGGTGAAATCCACCGCTCCCCCACACAACGGGATGATATGAGGAGGTGGAGCCTTTGGGAGGCAGTCAGGTCCTGAGGCTTGAGCCTTGATGAATGGGGGCGGTGCAGGGCCTTCCCGTCCCCCCCAGCACGTGAGGATACAAGAAGTCCCAGATCCAGAGGAGGGCTTCTAGCCAACCGCGCTGGCACCCTGAGCTCAGACTTCCAGCCGCCAGAACTGTGAGCAGCACGTCTCAGCTGAGCGCCCCTCCCCCGCACCAGGTCGTGGTAGTCTAGGATGGGTGCTGCTATCTGCTTCATGGGGAGTGAGACACAGCTTCTCCGTCCACCAGAGTCAGCCTCCCCCCCCCCTCCCCGCCATCTGAGGACAGCTCTGTGGGGGGTCCACTCTCCAGCTTACAGACTTCCTTGGATCCTCACTTTTGCTTGGGATCCTCTGTTTTACCCTCAGAACACAGACACCCCTTTGCCCCCATTCAGAAACAAAAAGGGCCTTCTGCCCTGTAATTTAGCTTGGGTAAAAGGTTTTTATTTAATGCATCAAGGGAAAGAAAAGGTAACCCAAAGCCAGGACCATATTTTCATTGGACTTGTCGCTGTTGACAGTTGGTGACCCTTTGAGTATGAAACAACAGGTCTTTTGTGGTCATTTGAAGCTGCCTTGTGGAGCATCGTCTCCCATCTCAGCATCTTACTGCTGTTTTAAAAAATGAGTCAATAAATAAGATAAGTCTCACATTCCTGATTGTTGATGTTCACAACACCACAGACCAAAAGCTGACACAAAGTGCCCTACTTCGGCGTTTTATTTGTCATCGCCTTAATGTAGACTACCGACTGTCCTGGGGAGCCTTTCGAAAATACAGATTCCCAAGCCTGGCTGGTTCTGGGTTTGGTTCTGGTTTTACAAATCTAAAAAGAAGACTGTCTTTCCCTCCAGAGAGTCAGCTGTGTTTATGTTTTGAGGAACCTTTGCTCCTTTGTTCTAGCACAGGCTACGGACTTGAGGAAAGATAGAACTTTCCTTGTGCTCTTTGCCAACATCCATGTTTGGAGTCACTCGCTGGATTAGTAATAAATTGCTTTCAGGCCTAGGCTAGGTCTGTTTTTTATGAGTTCCCCACACCCCCAAATTTTCCCATTGGGCCTCAGATTCTGTTTCCAAATTGGCCTTGACAGATTTAGAAGGTGCCTTGGAGACATTTCTGTGCCCAGTGAACAACTTAACTTGGTATGGGCCTTCCAGCCAAGAGGCCTGATAGGTAACAATATGGTCTGGGCTTTTGAAAGTGGTATGTGAAGAAGAAACTGACCAGAGAAAGAGACTTTGGAAAAGTTCAGGCCGAATCTGATAGAAGCCCATCTGTCTTTGAGGGACAGGAAAGCACAGCCTGGGGGTAACAGGTGGAGAAGTGTGTTCCCATTTCTGTATTTTAATTCTTCTTGCTGAATGCTGAGCTTCCAGATAAAATGTAAGTATTCCTGTACAAATCTTCTTAGACCTTTATACTTCAGTGTGAGTGAATGTATAAGATCCTTTCCTGAAATCGGGGGGAAAGAAGAGAGGGAGAGAGAGAATGATTGAATACGATAAGGTTAAGAAAAGCAGAAGCAGTAGAAGTTGGAGGCCAAGAAGAGAGACCCTGGCTCTTCAGCAAGTCTATGTGGGTCGGGGGGGGGGGGGGGGCACAGGGCACAATGGCAGATGCCCACACAGTGGGCTGAGGGCACAGGGACCTGGGTCGACTTGTTGTTAAGGAAATATTTCACATGAATGTCTTGGGCTTGAATGAATACACGCGCATCTGCAATACCTTGACGTCTTTATCTTTTTGGTGTCCCTCCGAAATGTGTGTATGTTTGTGTGTGTGTGTGTGTGTGTGTGTGCATTTTTTAACACAGAGAGAACTTAGTAGTGGACTGTATATGTGAATTTTACAGGGAATTACATTGTCATCACTGATTCTCCATTTTTTTTCACTGTAGTAAAATATACACAACATAAAATTTACCATTTCAACCATTTTTAAATCTCAGTGGCATTAAGTACATTCACATAGTTGTGTGACCATCACAACCATCCATGGATACAAGCTTTGTACCCATTAAATACTAACCTCCATCCCCCCTCTCTCCAGTCCTTCGTAACCACCGTTCTACTTTCTGAATCTATGAATGACTCTAGAATTTTATAATATGGCTTCTCTAAGATACTCATACCCTATAATTCTCTCTCTCTCTTCTTGGATTAAATCATTATCTTTCTTTGATGTGTTTTTCCTGTATTTTAGCCATTTGTGTCCCCAAGAGCCCTTTGCTACACAGTCAGCTTCTCCCTCACTTTTCTAGCCTGGAAGCCAAGCTGTTTATGTATCTGGAGAATTCCATGGGTTTACAAGGCAAGAAGTGGAAGAAACTGGTTTCTTCCAGAAGACTCTACAAATCCAGGAATTCCCAATGAGAGCCTGAGAGATGGCTCTCGGTTACTGGGACAACCTTGAGCTGATACCCTTAAGTTTTCCTCCCACCACAGCTTTTCCCCAGAGAATCCCAAGACCAACAAATAGTCACTGACGAACAGCCTTGGTCATGTCCATGTCCTAAGCACTCCCCCATAATGGGGTTTTTCCCTCCAAGTGCTTTGAAGAAAAGCTCTTTCTGCTTTTGCTCTTGTCCTTTGCCTGGCATCTTCTACCTTCACAGCTGGATGCCAAAGAGAAAGGTCCAGAGCTCATCCCTTATTTGTAGGAGAGTTAGATCAGCTTTCTCCGAGTAGGAGCTGAGGGTCTTGGCAGGTAACTGGTGGGCCCACTAATCTGCTTAGTCTTGAGGCAGCTCTGGTTCTTTGGACACACAGGATGCCCATGACCCGTCTGATTTAAAACCACACCCTACAGCAGGGCAGACCACTCCAGCTCGCTCTCTCCCTCACCCTCTAGCTCTTAGGGAGGCAGGCTCAAGGTAGCTAATAAGTAACTTGGTTGTAATTTTTATTTAGCTGCGTGAACATAACAGGCAGCTTAATTGCAGTTGCATAAGTGAACCATGTAATCACAAATTGGGCCCTTTACATCTGTCACCTGCTACCAAGAGAAATGCTCTGAACAGGGATCCTTAGTTTTGCTTGGGTTAATACTAAATCAAAGGAGTTTTTAAAGCAGGAGAGAAAAGCAAGCCCAACCCCCCCCCCTTTTTTAAAACTCAGAAACCTTAAGATCCAACCTTGCTTGAACCAAATAGCAATTCTCTCGTTCCCTTCTGGATTCCTCTGTTAGCTTGTCAGTGGGTCTCTAAATCCCAGCTCCTGAGTATTGATTGGCCTCCTTGTTTAATTACCCAGCAGAGCGTATTCTCAGCCAATCAATTTCCCTCCTGAAATGCCAGCGTCCTGCTTCTGGGGAAGGAGGGGAATCAATTAATCCTTGTTTGCTTTTTAATTCCTGTTCCGAGCATAGTACATTCACACACAGGTTAATTTTTAAATCCACTCTCCTCTTACTTCACTGCTTTCTTTAATTTACTCTGGAAACCTCAGTGATACTAAAACCTTATCAACCTCTTCTTATTGCTTATGCAGCCTCATTAAATAGCTTAGCCAATACCTGACCTGGTCGTTTCCCAGACTTCTGCTGGTAACAATTGTCCAAAGTCCCTTAAATTTTCTGTTCCTGTCTGAAGTCTCTTAGGGCAGAGGTCTTCAGAACTGCTGACACTCTCCATCTCAACCTGGCATAGAAGGCAGAAGGGGGACTTGTGTATGCCACCTGGGGGGCTGTGCCCAAGTCTTTCTCAGCAGACTCAGCAGCCTTGTGAGCCCAGATCCCACTGAACGTTAGGGGATTTATGAAGTGAGACTATGTATGATGCATCAAGAACCTATAGACACAGAGATGGGCTAGAGGGACAGGTCACTGTGTCTTCTTTAGTAATGACCTTTCTAGGCAGGTAAACAAGATCTCACTCTGTGTTTAATGCTGAGATTTACTTAAATATTGGCTTAAACATTTAGATCATTTCAGGAACGGCAATATGACAGTCAGCAGAGGGAAAAGGAGTCCCCTCCGTTTCTCACTGCTCATCCCTGAGTCTCCCACCAGGAATCCCTGGGCTGAGGGTTTAGACACTTGGAGCCCGGGCTCCCTGACTCATCTCAGCCTGTGGAAGAGATCTGTCAAAGGTCTGGACGGTTTTGATTCTGGCGAGCTGTCAGCCTCGTTCGAACATATTGGCTTCCAGGGCCGTCTGCTTGGGCATAACCTTGAAGTCGAAGATCAGTCGGAAAAGCTTTAAGGAGCTCTACTGGGAATCTTTTATAGCATCTGAGCAGTTTGCCTGTATTTGGCTAATGTGTGTTTCCTTTCGCCTGATAGAGTACAAAATGCCTTCAAACCCGAGAAGGGATCCCCTAGGGGCTGGCGTCCTCCATGCTTTCCTAGGATATTAATGCCGTGGGATTTGGTGGCTTTAAGCTTCTAAGCAGTTCTGAAACTCTAGTTAGGAAGTAGGCATTCAAACTTTGGGATTTTTGATCTTGTCTTTTTCTACTGGAATGTTTAATAAGATAGTCAAAAAACAAACAGGCTATTAATGGATACTTTTTCATAAGGTCATTCATAAATATCAGAAAACTCCTAGGAACAAAAACTTCCAGGCCTTTCTAGTATCACAGAGATAGACTAAGCAAGCCTCAAACAAGGCTCCCAGTCTCCCTTCCCAAGCAGTCCGGCTATTTCCCAGCCCCCACAGACAGTGACTGATGCAAATCTGACCCACACAGATTGTTCCAGAAGGTGTGGATAGCATGTTAGAGGTGCAGAAAAGGTTGCATTATGCATGAAAACACACACTAAGCTTCCACATAAACTCACACCATGAAACAAGAGCTCAGTGGAGGCAGCAGCTCCCAAGAGAAAGACTGCTTTCAGTTTAGGGGGCCCCCGTGGGGTTTCTCCCAGCACCAACTCATGTTATTTCCAGGGTGTCTGTGTCTTTACCTTCTCCAATCTTGTCCAAAAAGCCAGCAGGAGAGAACAAGAAGCCGGTCCCTAGAAGAAGAGATAACGGTATAACATCCAGAGGTTGAACTGGGAACAGTTAGGAAAAACTTCCATGTGAACAGCTTTGCAGTTTGTGAGACTGTACTCTGGACTCACCATGAAATGCACAAGCTAAGATATGCATCTGCATCAGGAGAGAAACAGACGGCTGTTCTGTATACATGTTTCTGCCGAAAATTACAATAGCTGCAGAAAGCAAGTAGCCCAAGAAAGAAAATAACTGAAATAGACAAAACACAAGCTAATCAAGAGGTAGGGGAGGTGGGGTGGGGAAGCAGAGAGCAGCTTCTTCTGAGGCCAAATTCTGGAACTTCACGTTGTTTATTCCCTTCCCCGTAGGCCAGCTGCTGCTCTTTAGGCATCAGTGGACTAGACGTGGTGTCCTGGTTTGCATTTTTTCCAGGGACTTTGAAATGGAAAATTCTTATTTGTCAAAATGTAATGGTTTTCTCATGCTGAGACTGGGGGGAAATATTTGCAAGACACACATCTCATGAAGGACTTGTATTCAGAATATACAAAACACTTCAAAAACTTAGTAGTAAGAAGGTAAACAACTTGATTAAAGCATGGGCAGAAAATCTGAATAGAAATCTCACCCTAGAAGATGTACAGATGCCAAATAAATGCATGAAAAGGCACTCAGCACTGTTCATCATCAAGGAAATGCAAATTACAACTATAATGAGAGGACACAACACATCCACAAGAAAGACTGAAATTAAAAAGATTGACAATGCCAGGTGTTGGTGAGGGCGTGGGGTGACGAACTTTCATACACTGTTGGTGGGAATGTAAAACGGGGTAGCCACTTTGGAAAAGCTAAGACATTTCTTTTAAAGTTGAACATTTACTTATCCAGTGTGGGGTGTGTGTGTGTGTGTGTGTGTGTGTGTGTGTGTGTGTGTATACAGTGATCCCACTTATTATTATTCATAAAAACCCTTAACTAGAAACAATCCAAGTGTCCATCAGCCGGTGGATGGATAAATGCACTGTGGTAAATCCATACAATGGGCCATCACTCAGTCATAGAAAGGAATGAACTACTAGTACAGATGAATAAAATCTCAAGAGTATTATGCTAAGTGAAAGACGGGGACACAAAGGATTAAATGTGTTCCTATATATACACGACATTCTAGAAAAGGCAAACCTAATGGTGAAAGAAAGCAAATCAATGGCTGCCAGAGGCTACAAGCAGGATGAAGAGACAGAATGAAAAGGGGCACAAAGGAACTTTCTGAGGGGATAGAAATGTTCTATCTCTTGATTGTGGTGATGGTAGACAACACGCCTATTTGTCAAAACTCCTCACATAGCACACTGAAAAGGATGAGCTTCATTGTGTATAAATTCTACCTGTTATACCTTTCTGAGCGTTGCTTTATACCTCATCTTTTGAGTAGGACATCAAACAATCTATGGACAGCGAGTTGGGTATTCTCCAACTGGCTGAAGTCAATGGTATCTGCTCCCAAGCTCAAGACACATAACCTGAGGCTTGGCACTTGGGAATTTTCACACTTTGGAGCTCATTTCAGAGCTGGGTCAAGCAGTAAGGGCAGAGCCAGAGGAATGCCCTTCCTGATGAAGTCTCAGTCATAAAGATAAGTTCAAAAGGATATAAAAACAATATATCCTCAAAAGGATAGGACCATGAACTCACGTTAAGGATTTTGTTTTACTCATAATGGGAAAACCAGGCTGTTATATAAAGGAAAAAGGGGTGAAAGAATATTGAAATGAATGCACAAATGGAAGCAAATTGGTTTTTCCCCAAGAGAAAGGAATATCCTTCTACGAGACAGAACTCATTTGTGGGGTCTGTAGATGAGAACTATCTTGCATTTCTATCAGTTACCTACATGTTACACAGTTGTCCAATAATCCCCGTGGAATCACAATGAGACCACAGGGGAGGGGATGCTACAGACAATGTCTAGTTTTCCATGGCAGTGCAAATAGTTTCCCTCCTGAGGGGTTCTGGGAAGGCTTCCTGGAACCATACTGGAAAGAAGCTGATTCTCTCACTGCCTTTGAAAAAAAAATCTTTTGCAGGCCCTGTCTCTACTTGCAAAGTGAACACTGCATTAAAACTACCCCCCACCGCCCCCTGCAGAATTTACTTGTGAAAGAGCACTTCCATGGGATACAGATTTATTTTTCTGAGCAACGTGACTAACGTGGCTGCCCCAAGTAGCAAGTGGCCTGTTGTAAACCAGTCATATTCATGCTACCACTTCTGTCATCGCCCTTGTGAAAATGCAGAGGCAGAGCTAACCCAAAGCACAGCATTTGCTCAAGGTAAAATTCTTACCTCTCAAAACCATCCCATCCCCCCATTCTCTAGGCTCCAAAGACCAGAAAAGGGTGATAAATCACACTAATAGCCACACTTTCGTGGCTTTGGAACATAAATGCTTGCTTGCAAAACTTCTATATTTTCTTGGATCAATTTTTATTACAAATCCTCCTCCCCATACTAAGAGTACTATGGGTAGAAGAAGAGTTGAAAAAAATTTCCTGTATAACTTTTAGAATTGTATGGAGGCCTCAATAACCAAATATCTGAATAGAATACAATAGATTTTCTTTTTTTTTAAAAATAGTTTATTGTCAAATTAGTTTCCATATAACACCCAGTGCTTCTCCCCCCAAGTGCCCCCCACCATGACCATCACCCCCTCCCCCCCCTTCAGTCCATGGTTCGTCTCCAGTATTCAGTAGTCTCCCTTGATCTGTGTCCCTCACTCATCCCCGCTCTCTTTCCCCCTTCCTCTCCCCATGGTCCCC